>OY744546.1:16033886-16053886 GCA_963556195.1 Sepiola atlantica
AAAATGAGAAGCGACAACATATACATAACTTCTTAAAGTTATTTCAATTTAAAAAATCAAATCAAACATTTTATGTTATAATATTCTTTCTGAATATTGTAACACTTCCCATTCGTGGAGGGAGAGCACCAACCAAACCTCCACTGGAAGGTTGCAGAATGAACAATGAAGATTTTGCTCTTTTCACTGAATCAGAATTGAGAGAGTGGGAGAGTGTATTTAACTTTTTTTGCAAAGAGATAAATGTAGTTTTTTTGTTTTTTTTCTAAAGAGTCACCACTTATCAAGGTCCAAAGGCCACTCGAGGATAAGGGTTAATGAGTTTGTTAGGTGGACGGTGAGACAACACATGATGATTGGTAATGATAGTGGAAATTGGGAAGAATTTGATTATTTAAGAGGACGGCTCAACAAGAATTTGTTTACATTGGACTTGAAAGCTACCATGTTGTAGTCAGCTGGGAAGCAGCCCGCAGTATTGTGTTCCACAGACAGGTAGTTCTAGGAAAGAAACTTTGCTCATGGAAGTTTCATTTAGTTTTAGGCAGAGAGAGAGAGAGAGAGAGAGAGAGAGAGAGAGAGAAAATGTTTTACAGAGGAGGGGGACCATAGATTGAAGCTCAGTCGAGCACCTATCATGAAAATAACGATAGAGTAGAGAGAGACTAGCAACGTATCTTCTGTGAGAAAAAGGTAGTAGAGAGAAGAAAAGGACGTCACCAACTAGATTTTGAAATCGGTTTTGTACTCTGCCAAGGCAAGAAAGGATGCTCTAAGCAGCACCTCCCCAGATGTGGCAACAGTACTCCAGTTTATAAGAAGATTTATTATTGTAGATTCATAAACCAAGAGTAGGGGGTGATACAAAGACTTTAACAGAGAGAGAGAGAGGGGGGGAGAGAGAGAGACAAACAGATAGATAGACAGATCACTCGTCTTGTTACACATAGCTACATTGTACACGACCGCCGCACCCTCACTGAGGTTCCTCAGGGAATGTCCATGTTTGCATCCGCTTGCTTAAGTTGTCAGCCCAAAAGAAGCAACCCCCCCCTGCCTGAAGTCACATGGTTTCATCGACTTCCACTTTGAGGTATCACTCAAACCCTTCCATCCAAACACGGTCTTTGCTATGTAACATTATTAATGAAAACAAAATTATTTATCTGCCAAAAACTTTCGATTTTACTGAGAATTATGCTCGAGGTATTCAGTTGAAATGAAGGAAAATTTCAAAAACATTTAAAATCAATAAAAAGTTAAAATCCGCAATCCGAATTTAAAAAATAATTTGGGTTATTTGGATTATTCTGACTTCTATTCTCATCCTAGTTGTTATTTTCACATGGATCCATGGTGTAATGGATAAAGACGTTGTTTAACAATCAGTTATAAGTCTTCAAGAGGTTAAAGGTTCAATCCTTACTACAGGCAATAACAACTAAGAATAACATAATAATAATATACACTTCTACACCGTCATGGCTGATGGAGCGATAACAATCCATCCCTGTGGATTAAATACAGTTATTATATTATATTTATTAAAAATAAATGATAATAAAAATGTATGAATTTTGTTAACACGTTTTAAGAACATAGTCGAAAGAAAATACGAATTTTATATTGAAACAGATTTAATTATCGACTTTGTAGGAAAAAATGTGAGGAACCATCTAGTTGTACTTTATATCTTAGTTGTCTCTTTTGGTCTGTCTTTCTGTTTGGGATGCAATTGAAAACAAAGCCTTACACCAAGATCAAACTTTTTGCAGGTAAAATTTTAAAAGGAATCCGAGGGTGGTATTTGGATTATTCAGATTACTGTTCTCATCTTGGATGTTATTCGTACAATGTTAGCCACGACTAGGTAGAAGTCTTAAGTAATTCGTAATTGTCAGCCACGGTCATACCTTCAATCGAACCTTCAACCCCCAGAAGACTGTCACTTAGAACTGATCATTATATAGCACTTTATCTGTTACACCACAGGTTCTTGGGTTCGAAATTCTGAACAAATTCCCTATGCGTATTCTTAGTATGGCCTGCACTGAGGATTGAACCTTCAACCTCCAGAAGACTGTCACTGATTATTACTTAGCAGTTATATCTGTTGTGCTACGGGTCCTTGCAGATTCCGTAGAGATTCCTGAGTTCAACATAAAGATTCTTCGAAGTCGCCAAGATACACCTGAAGAAGGTCGGAGGTTACATCGGCCGAAACGATGTAAGAATAACATCCAAGATGAGAACAGTAGTCTAAATAATCTAAATTATACAAATGATAAATGTTCATCTGAAAAAAAAAAATTTCGAAAACGTAGTGTTGTATTAATTTTTGTATTAGGATATTTTACAATAATATTGTGGGGTTAGGGTTACTGTTAGGGTTATTGTAGGGTCTGCATTCGCATGGGGCATCCATAAACATTTTATTTATAACTTTAAATTGAAAGTTATCAGAAAAAAGGATTAAATGGTAGTATGGGGGTTCATGCCTGAGAGTGGGAGTACATTGTGGTCTTTCTTCATTCCCGGGCAACGCCGGGAGTATCTGCTAGTATGTTTATATATAATCTTCCTGGTCAGTCAAAAGCTATCAAACCTTGACTTTGACCCTGAAACGTCATTGGATTGTGACAAATGGGTAGTTTCTTTTTTGTTACTTGGAGCTGATGTCATAGGTGATTGTTGCGTAATTATGGGGTTGGGTTTTTGGACCTGTGCTACCGGTTTTGTAACATTTTGGACTACGCCCCTTGGAATTTTTAACTTTATGCTTACCATATGGATCTCTTATTATTTTCATTTTTATTATTATTATTTTTATTATTATTGTTATGGTTGTTGTTATTATTATTATTATTATTATTATTATTATTATTTACTCACTAGGAGTTATCACACTGGTCATCGTCAGTGGTCGCCCACTGCCGACAACCTGTGGTATTCCCTGGAGTCCGAGTGACAACAAGTCTCCTCAGGCCTCCAGTATGCTCCACCTCTTTTCGTTCATCACCGCTGATGACCTTGCGGTAATCGCAACAGCCACCTACCAACGATTTCCCGCTGATAAGGGCCATTGGTCCCCTCTGGGGCCCGAGTGGCAACAAGCCTTCCCAAGGTCCCAGAGCTGTCCGCGCTCTTCCAGTGGTTTGCGCTTTCCCTCCTCGACCCTCTGTCCATAATTTTTGTGGCGTCAGCCTATGCTTGCGCCTCATTCGTGCGGTTGTATTTTCCCCGGTTCTGTTGTTTTGTTCTCCACTCGTTGCTTATGTGGGTTGGTTTCCGCATTCGAGGACATTTCTCAGGATTGTAGCTGTTTTGATCATTACTGTCCTTTGTATGGTCTCAGTTATCCCTTTGATTCCGATTTCTCCTAGTCTTTTCTCCATGTTTTTGGGGACTGTTCCTAGTGCTCCTATGATTATTGGTGTTATACTCACTTTCTTCATGTTCCATATTCCTTTCAATTCTCTGGCAAGTTCAGTATATTTGCTTCTCTTTTCCGTCTCTTTGATCTTCACTCTGTGGTCTGCTGGAACGGCAAAGTCCACGATTTTGCAGGATTTTTCTTTCTTGTTGATTATTATCATATCCGGTCTCCTTGCTGTTATGGGTTTGTCTGTTTGTACATTCATATCCCATATGATTTTGTGTTTTTCGTTTTCTAGTACAGTTTCTGGTTTGTGTTTGTACCGTTTTTTTGCATATTCGAAATTCAGTTGTTTGCACATTTCCCGGTGTACTTCTTTCCCCATGCTGTCATGTCTGTTCTTGTATTCCCTTTGCGCTAGCTTGCTGCATTCACTTATTATATGATTTATCGTTTCGTCTCTTTGTCCACACAGTCGGCATTTGCTGTTTTCCTGGGTTTTATCTATCTTTGCTTTAATAAAGTTCGTCCTCATCGCATTGTTCTGTGCGGCCGTCAGCAGAGATTCCGTTTCTCTGTTCAGGTGTCCTTTTCTTAGCCATGCCCAGCTGTTTTCATTGGCTTCATCGCTTGTGAGTCTTATAAAGCGTCCATGTAGTTGTTTTTCTTCCCACTTTTCCTTTCTTGTCTTTTTGTTTCTGGGTTCAGTACTTCCGGGGTTGTTTGTTGGGCTGGTGTCTCTTGCTGTGGTGATCAGTCTTTCCGTGTTCTGGGTTACATATTTCTCCATCTCTTTTTTGGTGTCTTCCACACAGTCTTCTATACTTACCAGTCCTCTACCTCCTTCATTTCTTTTCACGTAGAGTCTGTCCGTGTCGTCTTTTGGGTGCAATGCATTGTGCATAGTCATTAGTTTTCTAGTTCTTTGGTCAAGGTGCCTGAGTTCTTCTTTGGTCCAGCCTATGAATGGTCCAGAGTATCTTATTAGTGATACAGCCCATGTGTTTATCCCTTTTACTAGGTTTCTGCTATATAGTTTAGTTTCTAAGAGTTTCCTTGTTCTTCGTAGATATTCTTTTCCGATCTTCTCTTTCATTTCTGTATATTTGATTGTGTCTGCTTCCAGAACTCCCAGGTATTTGTAGCTGTCTTGTTCTCCTAGCGCCCTCATCTCCTCTTGGTTGGGGAGTTCTATACCTTCTGTCGTCTCCAGTTTTCCTTTTTTGATCTCTAGCAGTGCACATTTTCCTATTCCAAACTCCATTTGGATATCCTGGCTGAATATCCTGGTTGTGTTTATCAGCTTTTCCAGTTCTTTTTTGTTTTTTGCAAACAGTTATTATTATTATTATTATTATTATTATTATTATTATTATTATTATTATTATTTTCATCATTATTATTATTATTTTCATCATTATTATTATTTTCATCATCATTATTATTATTATTTTCATCATCATCATTATTATTATTATTATTGTCATCATTATTATTATTATTATTTTCATCATTATTATTATTATTTTTATCATCATCATCATTATTATTATTTTATCATCATCATCATCATCATCATCATCATCATCATCATCATCATCATCATCATCATCATTATGTTCATCATCATCATCATTATTATTATTTATTTTTTTTTTTTCGTCTTCTTGTTTCAGACATTTCGTGAATGACTTCAACTTTTCCTGTCTGTTGCCACCAGGATCATGTCATTATCAAATGACCCCCTGCATATCTTAAATGGCCTACCACGTGACTTTGGGTCATCAATGTCAATGTGGGGCACACTTTGGAGCGTTTCTAATGACTGATGGCAGGCGATGTGGCCGTACCAGTTTAGACGTTGTTGTGTGACATACTTTCTCATCGAAGTCTGTAGAGTGAGACCTGCAATTTTCGCCATCTGATGCGCGGCAGCCAGGATTGTGTCATTCTGACGTTTCGTTGCTGACCATGTTTAACGGCGTGTCGTTCTGACGTTTCGTCGTTGACCATGTTTAACGGCGTGTCGTTCTGACGTTTCGTCGTTGACCATGGTCAACAATGCTGATAATTTCCCACAAGCTATTTTGGCATTTTGTAGAACAAAAAAAAAGCACACATGGATAAACTATTTTAATAATATCTGATTTGATTGATTCATGTGCATATTCCAGAGAGCTTCGTAACATGCTTGGGAACAAACTTCAATCACTTATCACGGTATTGGGCCAGTTTTTCAGCTGTCAGCAGTGGCATAATAGTATTAACCTTTATCTCGTCGGCCCGTCTCTTTAGTGGTTGTCCTTTTGATCTTCAATGAAATCGTCTTTATATCACTGGAGTCTGGTAGCCAGGAAGCATGTCCAAACCATGCTATTTTATTTTATTTTGAACAACACTAATGAATCACTACTTATCAAGGCTAAAAGCCACTCGGGGATAGATAGATTATCAGTTGAATGATTAAGTATATTATGAGAGGATTGAAAATGAATGGAATGAATAAAACTTAATTACTTAAGAAGTCGGTTTATTACAAGTATTTGTTGATGTTTTATTTGAAGACGACCATGTTGTAAACTGCAGGGAACCAGTCCTGTGGTAATGTGTTCCACAGGTGGGGAATTCTTAGGAATAAACCCCCCTTCATGGAAATTCCATTTGATGTTAGGAAGAGAGGAACATTTTTTGCAGCTGTGGTAGAAAGATGAGTCCTTGCTGTGAATGTTTTACAGGGAGGAACCAGAAATTGAAATACAGTCCAGCATCTTCCACAGAAATAATGATAGATAAGAAGAAAAAAAAAACTAATAATGTGTCTTCTGTGAGAAAGGGGCTATAGAAATCATCATCATCATCATCAT
Source organism: Sepiola atlantica (assembly GCA_963556195.1). NCBI lineage: Eukaryota > Metazoa > Mollusca > Cephalopoda > Sepiida > Sepiolidae > Sepiola > Sepiola atlantica. Next base: position 16,040,127 of record OY744546.1, read on the forward strand.
CATCATCATCATCATCATCATCATCGGTTTAACGCCTGTTTTACATGCTGGCATGTGTTTGACGGCTTTTAGAAATTGACTTCCAAACTAACCTATCTCTGGCCAGGTCTTTATTTATTCCTCTTTCTGCTATCTGCATTTCTTCATCTATCTCACAGAGTTAACCAAAAGATAATTCTTAAACATTTCATTTCAATAATATCTCTTGATGCTATCTGAGGGGTTGATGTGTTCATGCCTTCCGCGTGGTATTACAATGTGACCGAGCACAGAAGAGCCAACTGGATCTGAACTCTTCTTAGCCAATTCCATAGCTGGTATCGGTGTCCATTATACCACTCAAGACATCCTCCACCGTAACGTTTTCTCTCTTTCTCTCTACATAATGCAATATTATTATATATATAAAATTAAGTATATATATATATATATATATATATATATATATATATATATATATATATAGATATATATATATATATATATATATATCCTAGTAGGACTTAAATAGGCAAAAATACTAGTTTTGAGGGCTATCGTTTGAGAAATCTGATGCGTGCGTGTTCTCGAGTGTGAAAATCTTATTGGGGGTGGAATTTTTTATTTTTTATTTGTTTCTTGTTTCTGAAGTGATCATCTTTTGTCACAAGTGGGTGTTTTGCCTTTATATACTTCAGTTTGCTGAATTTTTATCAGAAATCAACTTGGATTTTCACCGTATTTCCCTCCTGTGTTTTTGTTATGACATGTTTTCTCGCTACTTAACAACATATACTGCAACCCTCTGAAGATTGACAAAATTGGACAAATTGAAAATAATACACTCATTCGAATTTTGCCATGAAACGTGCATAAGGGATAGGAATGAATATTAAATTTGAATAAATTACTCTTGTGTGTAAAATGAGAGATGTAAAAAAAACTCATCAAAGTACAGAAATAAAGAAGTTGTTAAAACCAATGAAAATTCTGGTATTGGATTTATTCACCATGGTCTATAGAATGCAAATATAAGTTTATATATATATATATATATATATATATATATATATATATATATATATATATATATTAATTAATTAATTTATAAACCAATTTATTGTATACAGATTTTTATAACTAATTTACAAATTAATTTTTGCATGCACAAAAGGTATATATAAATATATATATATATATATATATTTATTATTTGTCGCTCCTTGAAAGTAGAGCACTGTAATTGGTAGTATTAACACAGCATGACGTCACTTGCTTATAATGCATCATTCCTTCCCTTAATAGAAGTAGAATGCCTCGACGTCAAAGCCGCCGTTAAAGTGTTAAAATTATCATAGTTTATTCGCTGTTTACAATTGGCCCAGCGATTAGCGACGTCGGACTGGAGTTGAAAAATACTTGAGGTCCGGGGTTTCGAATCGCATGACCGGTAGTGAATAGTCATATCTCTATGCTGATGAGTCCCGATTGAAAAAGGACGAAACGTATACGTACATAGATAATAAACAATAACAAATATTTATTATATATATATATATATATATATATATATATATATATATATATATATATATATATATATATATATATATGTGTGTGTGTGTGTTGTATTTACTCCTAAACTAATGAACCGATCATTATGAATTATGGAATATATATTTTAGGCAACAGGTGAGTCATATGAGCATATTTTTTGTAAACTTTACCATTAAGTTGGTGTCATATTCCCCCACCACCACTACCACAAATAAAACTTTTAAAATAAGCAAGATGCAAAAAAACTTAATGGAGAAAAGAATTGCTCTACATCAAATTTTGAGTTACATTATTTTATCAAATTTGGACCGGTACGTGAACGTCAATAATATGTATGTGTTGGGTAAACTTCTAAACTAATGAACTGATCATTATGAATTATGGGATACGTATTCTAGGCAACATGGTGAGTAATGAGAACTCATTTTTTTTGTAAACTTTACCGAACTTTATCCTCCCCCCTTCCCCAAAATATTAAAATTAAAAGCTAATGCTATACATATTGTATGTACCCGTCTTGGGACAGATATTCTGCTAGTATTATTATATAACTAGCTGTACCTACCCATCACAAAACTAAAACTGAGTAGACCTCCAGAGCGTTGTTGAAACTTGCTTATAGGGGCTCACAACGTGCTTAATGGTAAGTAGCGCTGACTCTAGATGCATGTATGTGTATACATGTATTCGTGAGTGTTAAAGTGTGAGTACGTGCATGCGTGTGTGTGTGTGTGAGAGAGAGAGAGAGAGTGTATCACACACACTCGTCCGTTCGATCGTGTAGACATGTGCATATGAAGAGTGTCATCTTACCACCGGATGATTCACACTCAGACGACCAAAAGTGATAAGTTAGGTCATTTGATAGGAACATGAGATCATCGGATATTGATATTATATATATATATATATATATATATATATATATATATATATATATATAGTTATTTCCACAATCAGACAACACCGCAGCCAACAACCTACGAAAGAAACAAACCGGAAGTTCTAGACTATCATCTCACATTCAAAAATCTAATATATATATATGTATATATATATATATATATATATATATATATATATATATATATATATATATATATATATATATATATATATATATTACAACCCACAATTAATAAAATAGCATTCACCACCGGTACTAACGTCTTATCAGTTTTCAACAATTAATACACAATAATAATAATAATAATAATAATAATAATAATAATAATAACAATAGATAAAAAAATAAAATAAATAACACAAATTAACAAATAAATTAATTAATAAGTAAATAAAAGAATAAAGATATATATATATATATATATGTATATATACATATGCAAATAATTAGATTTACCAAAAATAAAACCATAAATACGGCTCTTTACAAACAACAACAACACACAATCTCCTGAAGACGGTCGCGAGACCGAAAGCGCTCGAGAAATGGCCCAAGACACAACATTAGGCGCCATGACCCATCAATTGATACCAGAAACCCGACGAATCGCTCGCAGAGTCGAGAAACCGACCAGAAAGATCATAAAGAGGGAGAACTCCGTGGTCTTCAACGACATATGTCTAATAAACGACTTGCTGACGAAATATATATATATATATATATATATATATTATTTATAATAATAATTTTTTAATATCCACAGATATATGTTTCATCTCAACCAATACTCATCAGTATGGCTAAATATAACTGTGCCACCGGTTGCAGTATTCAAAACTTGGACTAAAGTCACCTTTGACTTCTATCCGATGTATTTACCATCACGGCCACTGAGACTGCTATTGTTAAAATTTTACAAAAATCAAAAATATCTGAATTTTCCCGAAGGGTTTTCACCCTCTCTTTGACCTCTTTGCATAAAACTAAATTAAACTAAATATAGCCCACATTACTCACCCTTACGTTTAGTAGTTGTGTTCCAAAGTTAAAGATGGGTTAAATATTTCACGAGTGAATCCTGTACAGACAAATATATAACATACCTTTATACCTAACTTTATATAAATAGAAATAATTATTTATGATAAATATTTTTTAATATCAACATTTTTATATGTTTCACCGTAACCAAGACTCATCAGTGTGGCTAGATATAACTGGACCACGGGTTGCAGGATTCAATCCTTGGACTAAAGTCACCTTTGACTTCTACCTGATGTCTTTACCATGTCTTTGCCACTGAGACTACTATACAATGAAGAAAGGGGGATATTGTTGCATACCTTAGATTTCTCCCTCGCCTGTAGAGGGTCGTGTCGTCTAGTGGATGAATTCTTTGTTCTTTCCTTCCTGCCGTGAACCACGCCGTCCGTGTCTGCAACAAAAGCCTCATGACGCACTCCGAAGACAAACTCTTCTTTTAAATTTAATTCATTTTATTACAAGAGTTGTTATTTCAACTGGGAGTCATTCACTACGTCGGGAGAGAGAGAGAGAGAGAGAGAGAGAGAGAGAGAGAGCAAATCACTGCTTTATCGTAGTTAATTAACAATGTTTTCTTAACCATTCATAAAGAGGGGGGAAAGGATTTCTCTCGCTTGTATTCCCCTAAGGGAAATATTTCCCTTATTTTTACATTGTGAATCGCATGTCCTACTCGGTTCGCCTTCCGAATCAGACTGACGAAAACTCGGATCCTCTGTTTCCCACGCAAGGCCCGCGACGTCACAGAGCCTCTCGCAGGTGCAGATTGACCCTTGATCTGGGGTCTCGTCACACGGTAACCTTGTCAAGTCTGTTAGCTCTGACTATGAGAACAGGCCCCAATCTGCACTCGACTGCACCCGCGTTAATTCGCGCAAGTCAAACCAACGATTCCCGACAGATACGTCCATTCCCATAGGGCCATTATTCAACAATATTCCTATGATTCATTTCAGCCTCCATAAGTGTTCAATCAAGGGGAGGGAACTTTGCAATTTTGCTTTAATTAGAAGCTTTTTACATTTCCCTTACCGAATGTTCTTCCTTGAAGGAAGCTTTAAATAATTATTTATTATAAATATTTTTTAATATCCACAGGCATGTTTCATCTTAACCAAGACTCTTTTATCTGTAAAATAATATTTTAACAATTATAAGGTATTTAATTATTTACCTTTCTGGATATCCATGTAAGTGGCGTGGTGTCATGGTGTCAAGGTTAAATGCACAAACTGTGAACTCGGTCTGCAAGGTTCAAATTCTGTCAGGGCCACTGTATCACTTTTACTAATACCCTTGGGAAAGGTATGAATCCATATATCCTTCCCCCACCTTCGGATTAAATAGTAGGGTAGACTAGACTCTCAAGCCTTGGATGTGCAACTAGTCTAGGAGAAGGAAAACATCGAAATAATGTCAGTCTTTTTCTGCTTATCTTGACATTGTTTTCAGTTACCCTGGACTTCTTTTCGCCACAAGACTTAAGGAATGTTGATTCAGGACAGTTACGATTGGGATCGCTGTGAATGTCTTGTGAGGAGGAACTAAAGATTGGAGCTCAGTCGAGCACCTTCCCTAGAAATAACGATAGAGTAGAGAGAGAGTAGCAACGTGTCTTTTGTGAGAACAGGCTTATAGGGAAGAGAAAAGATCCCCCCACATACTAATTTTGGAAATCGATTTTGTACTCTGTTAAGGCAGGAAAGAGTTCCTTGAGCGGCACCTCCCCAGATGTGGCAGTAGTATTTCATCTTTGAACGTATGGTGGACATACAGACACACAAACATACGGACGTTGTATTTTATTTATATAGATGATACTAATGAATAGTCCGCACTGGTATCCATTACACCAACTCCACACACCCTGCTTTATTCCAATATGTTATTTACCCATTAACAATAAATCTAACCCCAACGAACACTAACTCTAACTAACGAACACTAACTCTAACTAATTAACCATAACTCTAACTAACTAACCATAACTCTAACCTTTAACAACTCGATAGATCAAATATTAGATTAAAAATCATTCGGTAGATCACATATTGAAAGAGCATCGATAAAACAACCAATGCCGTAAGAACCTCCACCTCCTAAAAAAAAACAATAAATCTAATTTGACGAAAGAAAAATGTTAAGTTTAATGAATATTTACTATAGTTTGTTGACTCATTCATCGTTGGATGTTTGGGAGAAAAATGAAATGCGAAATGAAATCAAATGAACAAGGATACCAAAAAACACATGTGAAACTATCAAAATTTATTCAGGAACTAAAGGAAAAGATTTTAAAATTACAAAAATGGTGCTAAAAAAAACTTTAACAGCAGCAGCAATGCATGCACGCACGCACGCGCACAGTACGACCATAGACAGTATTGATTTACTCCTCTCCCGGAGTTAGGCACAAGGCCAGTTTTTATCTTACTCCCACAAGTAAGATGTGACCCAAGGTCGGGTAGGGAAAGTGGGGTTTAAAAATTGCCTGGGCAGCCCCGTCGGCATTCCCCGGTAGGGGCGCCTCAGGCAGTAAGCAATAAACTTACTCCTCCCCAAAGAAGGGAGGCGAAGCCTGGTAGGGTGGATCTCCTAGAACTGCACAGGACAGACCCATTGACCGGCGTAAGTCAAGCCCCGAAGGCCAAGACAATACCAGTCTATGGGGTGCAGTATCCATCGGAACAGATACTACACTTTGATAGACAGTAGTAGCAGCAGATTCTGACTTATACACGCACACAAAGAAATATCAACAAAAATATCTACTTTCAACGCATTTCCCGATCTTGTAATTAAATTCAGTTGAAAGTACTAAATGCATTGACGTTGTATGTTAATCACGAAGATCTAATATTGCGAAGTAAACATTTCAAATCCAATTTCAATGGCGTCCATTAATTTGGGGGAAACCTGAATCACGATATTTGTCATAATTTATTTGTCGTCTTTTTTGTTTTGTTAGACTAAACAAACGTTAAAGCAGATGTTGTCAACTTTTGAATGATGCATGCTAGTTGAACCATTTTACGAGAGAGGAAAAAAATTAGCGGTAATTTAATTGAAACGTTTAAAATAAATAACAATGGCTGACATTAAAAAAAAACAAAAAAGACAATTTCTCTTTTATTTGGAAAGTGTTTTGTCAAAGCAAATAAAAATAAACTAGGGTGCTTTTGCATAGTTGTGTACATATGAAATATTTCCGTCTTTAATTTAAAAGAGTGACATGAAAGGAAAAGGGAATTCAAACTTTTGGGGGGAGATTAAAGGGGGGAGATAAATACATAATCAAATAAAACTTGTCAAATCTAATTTCTCCAAAAATGGACGTCAACGATATGAACCTTGAAGAGCTTCTTTTTTTTCAAAAATGGATAAAGGCAATGTAATTGATTTTTTTGCAAGCACACAGACTTATTTCAGGTGTCGAGACCTGCATCTGTGCACTGAGATGAGACTTATCCCGGACACAATTAGAAGCGTCCCCCTAAAAAAGTTTAAATTATCTCCCCCTTTCATGTCACTCTTTTAAACTAAAGACGAAAATATTTCATATGTACACAATGATGTAGAAGCACCAAAAATGTTTTAATCAAATTAGATGATAGATCTAGTGTACATATGAAACATTTTCATTTTTGATTTAAAAGAGTGACGTGAAAGGGGAGATAATTTAAACTTTTTTAGGGGTGGGTTGGTCGCTTCTAATAGCTTTTTCATTCAATCTGCTAGCCCATGGAATTCAGTTCCTGCTCCCTGTTTTCCTGACTGTATCTACATGCAGAAATTAAAATGTAATGTGAACAAACATTTCGCTGCACAACTCCTCACTTATGATGCCTCCGTAGGGATGGCCCCTAATTCATAGTAAAACCTCACCTGCTGAGTCAACTATTTTTTTTTAATTATAATTTTTTTATGGAAATAGTTCCAGACAAGGCATGAAGCCACTTTATGTAAGGAGTTAACAATAACGAAAGATGATTATTGCAAAGACAGGACATGCCTATTGATCTTACTTTTGAAAAGACGAAGGCTATAAGTAGGAGTAAAACAGTCAGCAGGAAGAGAGTTCCACAATCCTGCAGTTCTTGGAAATAAGTGACTGAAATAGGAAGTTGTATTATAATGAAGTATCAAAACAGCGAATGTATGGAGACCACCAGACCAACGAGTCAAACGAGCTGGAACAAAAGAAGCAGGGAATAGATCACATAATTCTGAAGAACACATGCCATAATAGTATTTATATAAAAGACTGAGACTAGAAACATCACTTCTGTGAGAGAGAGAGGGTGCAGAGAAGAAGAAAAGGTGGGCCAATCAAATGACAGATACGTTTCTGCATGTTATTAAGAACCCTCAAAAGGGACAGAGATTCATCAGCCCAAATATTACAACAAAACTGTCTTGGCCTTTTGGCTAAGATCAAAGTGTAGTATCTGTTCCGATGGATACTGCACCCCATACTGGTATTGTCTTGGCCTTCGGGGCTTGACTTACGCCGGTCAATGGGTCTGTCCTGTGCAGTTCTAGGAGGTCCACCCTCCCAGGCTTTGCCTCCCCTCTTTGGGGAGGAGTAAGTTTATTTCTTACTGTCTGAGGCGCCCCTACCGGGGAATGCCGACGGGGCTGCCCAGGCAATTTTTAAACCCCACTTTCCCGACCCGACCTTGGGTCACATCTTACTTGTAGGAGTAAGATAAAAACTGGCCTTGTGCCTAACTCCTGGAGAGGAGTAAATCAATACTACATGTTAGTTTGTTTGAATCAGGAAAGAGAGAAAATATATATAATGTAAAAGATGCACATGTGTTGTCTGTGATCGAAAAAAAAAAAAACAGGTAAAAGAGCAAGAAAGTTGTATGTTTGGGGTTTTATAGTATGTGCTAGAGTTTGGAGTGAATATCCTCACTTCTCTGGTTAACTGAACGAAACTGCTAATTGTAGATTTTGTCCAATCTAGAGTGGATACTTAAAAACAACATTCGCTACTGCTCCTGCTTCCCATAGATTAATACTAGAAAAAAATGTGACCCGTTGGGTCAACTATTCAGATCAGGTTAGATCCTTTGAATCAGGAAAGGGAGAAAAGAGAGATGGAGGGGGAGATATAGCGAGCAGAAAGTGACTAGTTTGGGATTATAAAAATATAAAAATCCCAAATTAGTCGCTTTCCGTTAGCCGTATATCTCCCTCTATCTCTCTTTTTTTTCCTTTCCTTCTCAGTTACAGGTTAAATTGTATTACTACTTGTAGGGTTATTCTCTTTCGTTTATAATGGGTTATTTTTGTAGAGGGAAAGGCAATATTAAAAGAAAGAATGACAAAGTCTATCCGTAAAGAAATAATAATTTTTTATTGAAAACTTGTCGAGACAACCAGAAATAAAGAGTTGGTAATGAATGAGAGTTCAAAGAGTCCAAGGATCGGTCTAGGTGAAAAAAGAGTTGTTTTGTCTGTACTGAGAAATTGAGTACACATGTTCATTTCGGCTGGTGCCATGTAGGTTTGTGTGCGACAGTATGTATAAATGGGATAGGAATTATAGATATGTGTGTATATTAGCGTTTCTGTTTTATCAGTGAAAGAGTGTATGTATCCCACCCTTTCACTGTAGAGGTCCTCAGATGCTGGAAAGATTTATATTCTAATAGCTTCTTTTCTCGAACGGCTTTCCTTTGTAATTCCCTCCCTGCTCCCTGTTTTCAATTACTGTACCAATATGCAGAAATTTAAATGTAATGTGTACAAACATCTGGCTGCACATAGAGGCATCCTAAGTGGGGAGTTGTGCACTGCACAAAGAAACATTCGCTGCTACTGCTGCTTCCGATAGAGTAACACTAGAAAAAGTGTGACCCGTTGAGTCAAACATTCAGATTGGGTTATATGGTATGAATCAGGAAAGAGAGATAGAGGGGGGGGGAGGTATAGCGAGCAAAAAGCAACTAATTTCGGATAATAAAATATTTAGATACAAATCCCAATTAGTCGCTTTCTGCTCGTTATATATCCCTCTATCCCTCTCTATCTTTTTTTTCTTTCCTTACAGGTTAAAACATACTATGACTTGTGAGGTTATTCCCCTTTGTTTATAATGGACTATTCCACTCTTTTTATTCTTTTTTTTTCTTTTGTTACCGACTATTAATAACCAGAGAGAGAGAGAGAGAGAAAGAGAGAGAGAGAGAGAGAGGGGAGAGGGGAGGGGGGAACAAGATACAGTGAGAGAGAGAGGTAGAGAGTGATAGACAGAAACTTAGTAAGAGAATTTTTAACGTACTAACATGTCACTGCGTATCAAGGCCCAAAGGCCACTCGAGGATAAGAGTTAATGAGTTTGTTAGGTGGACGGTGAGACAACATCATAAGGATTGATAACGATGGTTGAAACTGGGCATAATTTGATCATTTAAACGGACGGCTCAACAAGAATTTGTGGTAGTCATCTGGGAATCGGCCCGTGGTATTGTGTTCCACAGATGGGTAGTTCTTGGAAAGAAACTTTGCTCATGGAAGTTCCGTTTAGTTTTAGGTACTCAGAAGAAGAAAAGAAAACTATTTACAGTGGTTGTAGCTAGATGAGTTTTTGTTGTGAATGTTTTACAGGAGGGGAGGACCATAGATTAGAGCTCAGTCGAGCACCTATTATAAAAATAACAATAGAGCAGAGAAAGACTGGCAACGCCTCTTCTGTGAGAAAGAGGCTGTAGGGGAGAGAAGAGGACATCCCTTACTAAATTTCGAAGTCGGTTTTGTACTCTGTCAAGGTAGAAAAGGATACTCTGAGCGCACTCCCCCCCCCACTCCCCAGATGTGGTAACAGTACCTCCCCATCTTAGGACATATGTCACTCTTATTCAGTTAGATGATTGCGTCAGGAGTGAGATACTTTCTGGAGCGGTAGAATGATCCAACCATTTTTCCAGTTACCTTAGCAACAGATTTGATGGGTGACTTGGTAAGTTAGTTGTAAATTGAGGCTAATTAGAACAATTAAAATGGAATTTTTTAAAAGCATAACTCAATCCCAAAACTAAGGAATACTTTAGCATGTATTTTGTGTTATTAAAATATATAGGGAAAAAATCTTTATGGAAACAAACGTTGATTAACTCAGTTTTAGTATGAAGGAGTTGGGTAACGTTTAGGCAGCGTCTTCCCTTTCTACATGTTCAAATGAAACATTTACAAATGAAACAACACGGAAACGATAATGTATGCGAAAAACAAAACAGTAAATTTTCTTGTGCGTCTCTTTTTATATCAGGGATTGTAGCGCCTTCTATCATCGCGAAAAGGGACATAATTTGCGTCTGAAATGCGCTCTGGTAAGTGTATGTCTAAATGTGTACAAAAGGGTAGGCAATGCTACAAGTATGATATTAGATAGATATAGTTATAACAAATACTGACCCAACGGGTCACGGGCGATCTAGCTTTTTTTGACTAAAAATTAGGCATCGACTTGGAAAATGCTTATTCAGTAGTTTGATGTGTTATTAATTTACATTACACCATTCTTTAAAAAATGATAACTAATAAAAACAACCGGGTCTTTGGCTGCATTTATATCTACTTTTTAAACATAGTTCATCTAAGCAAGTTGATCAAGTTTCGTGGATACTTGGTGTCACTTGATCCACAGGAGAAATACTTGTGACATGAAAACTTCGAAATGAAACTCGATGAGGAACGTTGACACAAAAGTTTTAAATATCAGAAATTTGATATCGTTATTGTGTCCTTGGAGGTCGGCTGATCGCCCATTCACGACTCACTCGACTAGGGTCGGCAGAGACGGGAGAAGACAGCGCTGTTGGAATAACAACACGACACAACATCACAACAACATCACAACAACATCACAACAACGATAACCATAATTATAACTATTATGATCCGTGTAAATTACCTTGCTTTATTATTTACCTTTCAACTGTTACCGAGTTTTTTGTTTTTTTCTTCATCGCGGGTTTTTATTATTTATGCCTGTCGACCCGTCGGCCCGTCAGCCCGTCAGCTGCTGCTGTTTCTCTAATACCAGCCCGTCGACCAGCAACAACTATACATATTTTCCTAGTGTCTCACCAGGACCAGCACGAATTAAATATTTTCCCTTCAGATTTTCACACTTAAGGGAACATCTAAAATAAGATTAGTTTCAACTCTCTTTTCTCGTAAACAAACATTTTTTTGTCAATTGTGCAGTATACTTAACAGGAATAAATGGGATGAAAACAAAAAAACAAATTTACAACAAATAACTTTTACCAAACGCAAGAAAATTTAACCTTCTATTAACTCGCATAATTTTTTGAGTTTTGGAACTTTTTTAAGTGTTGTTTTTTATAGATTTTGTATCGTTGCCTCGCAGGCTTAAAAATTAAAATGACCGACGTTTTTTTACTTGATGTGAAGATTCTATGTCGTAACTGAAAAATCGAAAATTAAACAAAAATACAACTAATAAATGTCACGAAACGGTTGAAAATGTAATTCTCGACCGATTCGTGATCGTAATTAATTGTATTTTTGTTTAATTTTCGATTTTACCCTATTCTCCACATTCATGGCATAACCGCCATAATCCAAGATAAGACGTTATTCACAAAACTAGACCTTATTAGGGCCTACCACCGAATTCCGGTAGAACCCAAAGATATCCCTAAAACGGCTATCACCACGCCGTTTGGCTTATACGAGTTTTTGCGTGTCCCCATTGGACTAAGGAATGCTGCACAGACGTTTCAACGATTTATTGATAAACTATTTGACGACTTAGATTTTGTCTGTACTTACGTGGACGATCTACTGATAGCCAGTGCCTCTATGGAGGAACACGTGCAACGCGTAGACATTGTATTTGAGGGAAGGGAGTATATGAATTTGGGAAACCAGAGGTCATTTTCTTGGGTCACCGCCTGTGTGCTGTTGGGATTCCCCCTGCTCCTTCTAAAGTAGAAACAGTATCACAATTCCCCATACCGGATAGCATAGTGTATTTAACACAACTCCTTTATTTGAGTAACAACTATGTGCATTCAACTAAACTAACCGTAACCTAAGTTTTAGGTTTAGTTCGGAAAAAAATCGGTTTCGTGCGGTTCAAATTCTGTAGAAGCATCAACTTTCGCTAACCTACACCCAACGGTGTATGTCACTCAAATAAATATATTTCATTGTTGTTTATGAAAGGGCTTTGTTTTCCTTTCGTTTGACGACCGTTTTGTTAAAAAATATTATAGGAGTTTGTGTTAGAGTTCATGCAAAGATTGGCTCCTATACACATCGCACTTTCGATAAAATTATATGGGTCGGGAGACGACGTGTTTACCTACAAACCTTTGAAGAACTTTGAATCTGGGCTAGTCTATGATTTCAAATATGGGGTAATAGGTGATAACGATCGTATTAACGTCTTTTATTTCCAAGTGTCAAATTTGTCTCGAACACCCTGAACATGTAGACTCATCACGGCCTCCGTTCAGTCTTCAGAGACAATGGATACCCTCTGTAAGGGTGGCTGCGCGTGTATTTGTAAAGCAAAGGTTGCGCAATCCCCAACCACATCTCTTCTGAATCGACACTGCATGATTCCAGTGGCAAGAAGAAGTCCAGGACGACTGGAAACAATGCCGAGATAAGCAGATAGCACATACATCACCTGGTTTTATTTATCTTCCTCCCACAAGGTAAGATGTGACACAAGGTCGGGAAAGTGGGATTTGAGCACTCTGGCCATTAAAAATTGCCTGGGCAGCCCCGTCGGCATTCCCCGGTAGGGGCGCCTCAGGCGATTAGCAATAAACTAACCCCTTCTCAAAGGGTGAGAAGGCAAAGCCTGGGAGGGTGGACCTCCTAGAACTGCACAGGACAGACCAATAGACTGGCGTAAATCAAGACCCGAAGGCCAAGACAATACCGGTCTATGGGGTGTAGTATCCATCGGAACAATGGTCACCCATTTAGTACTGACCAGGCTTAATGTCACTTAACTTCGGTCATCTAACGGGAACTGGTGTGTCAACGTAATTATGCCGTATATATATAGATGCTTCGTCTTAGTATGGACTGTAAGACAAACTCCTATAATATTTTATAACAAAACAGTCGTCAAACGAAAAGAAAACAAATCCTTTCATAAACAACAATGAAATATATTTATTTGAGTGACCTACACCGTTGGGTGTAGGTTGTTGAACATTTAGACAGTGAAGAAAAGAAATTAAAGTAATAAAACGAGACAGTTCTGCTGCTTGAA
>OY744546.1:16058886-16063886 GCA_963556195.1 Sepiola atlantica
GTTTATAATAAATCTTCAAAAGTGGAAAAAAATTGGATAACTAACTTTGATGAGAACAAGCAAATTAGCTAAAAGCGTCACTGGTGAACAAATACAATTTGAAGGCGAGCTAATCTCCAACATTACATTAAAAGGAAAGTCTTTGAAATTAAGAATGCTAGTAATAAACAATTTAAGTAATCTTTTGGGTACGGACTGAATTCAAAATTTTCAATTATGGAATATTTCTATAAACTCTTTCTGCAAAATATTGAAACGTTAAGTGCCGAAGCAAAGAGACTAAAGAAAGAATTAAAAGAAATCTTTTCGGAAGTTTTCTCTGGTGGACTGAGAAGATGTAAAAAAATAACTGCCAAGTTTGAATTAAAACCCAATATTTAACCAGTTTAAAAAAATAGAAATGTTCCATTCGCGTCATTAAATTAAATTGACGAGGAATTAAATAGACTCGAAGAAATGAGAGTATTATCGAAAGTAGAGTACAGCGAGTCGGATTCGCCTACAGACTACGTAAAAAAGGTAAAAAGATCCGTGTTTGTGCAGATTTCCCCACAGAATTAAACCATGCACCACTACCCTCTGCCTAGTCTAGAGAAAATTTTCGTTAAACTCAACGGAGGAAAATTTTTTCAATGGTTGATTTAAGTGATGCCTATCTACAAATACCTGTGCACAAGGAGTGCCTAAAGCTACTTTATATAAATACCCATAGGGGTTCGTACAAATTCAAACGATTACCATTTATGGTTAAAGTTGCACAAGCCATTTGTCAACACGTAATGGGCACATCGCTTAGCGGACAGAAATTTGCTACAGCCTACGTAGAGGACATTCTAGTGATCAGTAAAAACACCGAGCAACACACATCACATGTATACGAAGTATTTAAGAAAACCCAGGAATATCGATTTAAATTGAAGGAGGGAAAGTGCGATTTTTTATGGAAAAAATAAAATATCTTAGTCAAATAATAGAAAAAGATGGTAAAAGACCAGACCCAGAGCGAGCGAGTGCGATAAAAAAATATGCCGGCTCTGGAAAACGTATCATCACTACAAAATTTTCTGGGTTTAGCAAATTATTATGTGTTCATTCCAAATATGCACACTTTGTGAGCCTCTTTAAATGAGATATTAAACAAAGGAAACGATTCTATATGCAGTATACCTTCAGATTGTGAAGTCCTTAATAAAGTAGGGTACCAGTAGTCAATGTGTAGCATATGTAGAGATTTGAATTAACATAAATAAACAAGTAATACAAAGATTCCATGTGTTCATATTTTTCTTTCTCCTGTTTTCCTCGTGTCCGTACTCCTTATAGCAACAAAATGTTACCACGGTCTTGCTCTGCCAAATGATATCTCTCCGAACAGTCTTTCATCCAGCGCACACACCAACGTAGTCACCAACTCAAATCACCAACTCATAGTCGCCCACTTCCTTCAAAACATTTCCCTTTTATTGCCAGTGACATTGCACTCATGTAAATGAGCATGCAAATGAGCAGTGAGCTCTTCTGCCAGAGAGATCAGGAAGTAATGGGAGGTTTTTGCTATAACTAGCCATTTAACTCAGGTTCTGTTTCTTTATGAATCTATCCATGGCTGGGGTAAGTCATACTTTGCTAACCACATTCCATATGCAATATTCCTTCAGATTGTGAAGTCCTTAATGAAGTAGGGTATAAAGCACCAGTAGCCAATGTGTAGCATATGTAGAGATTTGTGGCTATTGATGCTAGCTCGTACGGCATTGGAGCATGCATATTACACAAAATGGAGGACGGATACCAAGGACCAATCGCTCACGCGTCTCGTACGTTACTACCTGCAGAAAGAAGTTACTCACAAAGTGAGAACGAAGCAATTCCATCGTTTTGTTCATGAAATACATTTTGTGTTGTAAACCAACCATAAGTCAATGCTAATGATTCATGGATCCCAAAAGGGATTACCAACGCATACTGTAAATAGACTGCCGAGATGGGGGACAATTCTTCTTAATTACAATTATAAAATGGAATTCCTTCCATCGTCAAAAATTATTCATGCTGACGAATTATCTAGAATTACCTTAAAATATGTCGAACCCCTTAAAGACATAGCGATTTCCCCATCAAACTGAGACAGAAGTACAAAATACACTGTGTAACGCCATTAGGGAGCTTCCGGTAACACTCAAAGAAATAAAAGAAAAGGCGTTTAAAAACATCAAAAAATAAAATAAACGTAAAAACGCAGACAAATCTCGGAAGTGTATTCAATCTGTAATGAAGTATTTATATACGGCGATCGAGTGATTATTCCTGCAGCAATACAGAAAAGAATACTAAAAGAATATGATGTTTGTCACCGGAAAATTTCGAGAATGAAAAGTTTCATGAAAAGCTATGTATATTGGACAAGTAAGGACAAAGGCATTGAAAATGCGATGAAACTAAGCAAATGTTGTGATTTAGCAGTGAAAACACTTATAAAATTCAGACCCTGGCCGAAAACTGACCGGCCGTGCTCTAGGATCCACATAGATTTTTATGGCCCACTGGATGGTTTATATTACCAAATATTGGTGGACAATTTCTCGAAATGTCCGGAAATATTAAAATATAAAAAACTAACTACAGAAGTAACCATTAGATTTTTACACGAATTGTTCGCCTGATTCGGGATCGTTGATTGTATTGTATCAGACAACGGAACGAAAGTTCTATAAAACATCTGTAGTTGAGCATATCGCGATCGCGCCGTACCACGCGAGAAGCAATGGTCAGGCAGAACGGTTCGTAGATACAGTCAAAAGAGCCCTAAAGAAAGCGAAGGGTACACCTACCGAAAAAGGCCATGCAAGAATTTTTGCAGGTATATAGGGGTCACCTATAACATAACAATGTTTCATCTTCCATGACGCCAGCAGAAACAATGTTTGCAAGGAAGATTGAAATAGTGTTTGATAGATTATTACCAACCCATACGAAACCAGGACGTGAAATAATGGCACGAAGTAACGTTTTAAAGTTGGGGAAATACTTTTCTTTTGGATGTTCAAAAACAATACATCGTAGTGGGAAATAGCGATAGTGGATAAACGGATTGGGAACATGATTTACATGGTAAAGAGGCCCAAGCATATCTACAAAAGACATATGAACCAGATGATGGAAACGATATTCAGATGCTGTCGAGAATAATAACCCAGAGGACGAACTAATGGATGCCGTGTTCGACACATTTGAGATACAAATAATATAACGAGCAGGTTCTCTGTCTGTCTGTCTGTCTGTCTGTCGGCGAGAATTTTTGTAAAAGTAATTAATTAATCTTTTCAAGTCAGCGTTCATAATCTTTGTATACCTTAGAATTAGGAAACGATTAATTAATTACTTTAGATTAAATAACATTAAATAACATTAAATAACATTAAATAACATTAGATAACATATAAACAAAGTAGAACGAAATTTCAAGACGAGAATGCGATTAGAACGGAAAAAGTGTTAAGAATCTTACTTAAACTAATACTCTTTCAACTTCCTTATATACTGTACAAAAACTCGCTCAGACACCAGACGGGTTTTACAATTTACATCAAACAGATTTTGAACAGCGAACATCAAAAAGAAAACGTAAGATTACGGACTTGATTATGTAATAAACCATAAAAGAAAAAAGTATTGACTCCATACGAAGCAAGGCTAAAATGGGGGTGTTATAGTGTGATGGTGATCTACCCTATTTCGTGACTATATGGACTCTTCTAGACATTATGTATAGAGGAGGCCACGACGAAGGACGATCAATCTTTCTTACACAGTCTAACTGTGAAAGTTAGAGACGCCATTCTTACCATGTCGAGGATTCGTTCTCAACAATCAGTCCAGTGGAGGTAGACAATTATGATTGATGGTGGCCTTTCTTCTGTCGGGTTGAGGTATGGTGCTGTGTAGTGCTAGGAGGTCCACTCTACCAGGCCTGGCCAACCCCTCTTTGGGGAAGAGTTCGTTTATTGCTAACTGCCTGAAGTGCCCGACCGGGGAATGCCGACGGAACTGCCCAGACAATTAATGCGGGGCCAGAGTGTATTACTTCTAGTGCATGAATCGGCATGAATACGCTGGTCTGTTGCTTTGGAAAATGGCGACTCGCGCGCTGTGTAAGATCGTAACGCTATTTCAATCGTCTATCCTATTTCTTCTAGTTTGGGGTTTATAAAAGTATACTTTACGGATATTTAAAGCATGGGTAAGTTGAAAATAAAATTCTTTCTAGATCTATAAATTTTATTTGAGGTTACGATGACCTTCGATCGCCTGCGGTTTCGGTTCCGATGCTGGGAAAATAAAAACAAAATAAACGAAAAAAAAAAATGAAAAAAAAAAACAACGGAAAGCACGAAAAACAGAAGGTCAATGGCGAACAAAAACAACCTTATTATCGAATATATATATATATATATATAAATTGAAAATTGAGAAACCAGATAAATTGACGCGAGATCTTTTCAAATAAATAAAATATTTATTAAATCTTTTTTTTAAAATCCAAATTTTCGGTTTTATAAACCCTAATGATGGTAAAACAGACAGTATTTTTCATTTTATTTTCCTTTTTATTTCTCATCGTCGATGTCAAATACATCGTTATAATACATCTTCCTATTCTAGTAGCTTATTTCGAAGAACTGCAGCTTTGTTGACAACTCTCCTTACTGACTGTTTTCCTCCTACTTATAGCCTGGGTCTTTTCGAGACTAAGGTCAATCGACATCTCTTGTCTTTGCGTTAATCATCATTCGTTCATTTAGCTCATTGCGTCAAGTGGCTTCATGCTTTGTCTGGAGCAACCCATAAAAAAGAAAAAAAATCACCGGCTCGACTGGGTGTTAGACCTTGTTGACGTACATCTTGGTTTTCGTAAAGCAGTTCTCTTGTGTTTGGGCGGTGAGAAGACTCTTATATAAGGAGTAGTAAATATCATCCAGCGATTTCTTCATAGTCCGACT
>OY744546.1:16068886-16158886 GCA_963556195.1 Sepiola atlantica
AACACAACACTTGCGACCCGGATCTTGCAATAAAAAGATGAGGGGACACCCTTCACCATAAAATAGAAAGTAATAGAGAAAAGACCATCATACTCTCTAGCCATAAATCGGTGCCCTATATGACCCAGAAAAATATTACATATTAATGGCAATTATTGACCCAAATACAAACTGTTTAAACATCAGGGACGAAATTTTTAAAGGATATGTCCATAGGAGACAGGAACTTCTTATAAACTGGACTGACCTGTACATATAAAGGACTTTTGATAATCACTCCCCCCAAAAAACATAACCTTAAAATAGCCTTATACAATACCAGATTTGCTCTTATATTCGTGCCTTCTTCTTCGGAAAGTTCTTTTCCAATTATCACCTTCCCATTACTATAGTAAAGTTAATATGGCCCATCTTCACACCAAAACTTAAAATCAGTAAATTATATCACGAAAATATAATTTTTTTTCGAGTTGTTAAAAGAAAAGACCCCTCTTTCATGGTACTAAACAGTAGGCTTAAAAACTGTCTAATTCCTAAACAGACTTATTTTACTCCCTAAATCTTAGTCTTAACTCTAAAACAGGCTTAATCACGCACATCATTAATTATTAATTTCATAATAAATTGATACTCCATTATAAATTTATATTTTAAATTTTCATATTATACCATAAATATATAGAATTAATAACGTTTCTAGAGTTGCTTCCCTTAGACCGGTATACTGTTAGCGATAACTGACTTACGAGTTTTTAAATAATTATTTTCAAATAATAAAACATTTTTAAATTTAAATTGTGAATTTATATTTTAAAATTAAATTCTGAATTTTTATTTTTTTATAAATTTAATTTTTAACCTCACATATCTTTCTTTAACACATAATATAGACGAAACTAATTTAAACCTTCAAAACAAATAACGCCTCAGAAAAAAACAGCAGTTAGCAAATACTGACTCACGGGCTTTGTGAAAAATATTTTTAAAAATTTAAATCTTAATTTTAAAATTTTATCCCCCTTTTTAATCTCGGATATCTTTCTCTAACACAAAATTTAGACGATACTAATTTAACATTTCAAAGCAAACAACGTATTCGATCATCGCTTATACAAGACCCTCCATTTTCTCTATCAAGTGACAACAAAACTGAAGATAGCCGGGAGGTCAACACCTTCTGAGCTTGAAACCAATGGTACTGATGTACTGATTTTCTGTACCGAATAATAGTGCAAATATGCAAGATCCGAACGTCGTTCGTAAGATCACTCTAAACTGCTTGGTAGATCTAGCCGCCGATTCGCTATTTACATTTAAAATTCCTCTCTATTTACTAACTAATTGGCTATGGCCGATGGATAAGACCCTCGACTACGAATCAGTGGCGATTTGTGATCGGGGTTCGCGCCCACCGACCGTTGAGAATTAGTTCCTACACTGAAGATTGCGTTAGCATGAAACATCGATGTCTGTAGGTATATATATATATATATATATATATATATATATATATATATATATATATATATATATATATCGTTGGATATGGCAGACGACTTAGGTTTGAATATCTTTGTTAGGATTTTTTTCATTAGCCGGATCAGTGTCTTTGTTTCGGTGGCCCCGCTCCCAATTTCGAAAACTCTTAGTAGAAATCACCACAATATTGGAACATACTAATAATAAACAAAAACTTTATATATTAGAAGCTTTATACACCAAAAACAAAGAATCAGCCATCAACTTTAATACTAGCGATATCATTCTAAAATGTTTATAATTCTAACTTTAGTGCCGTATTAATAAGATAATTCCCGTCAAAACTACTTATTAATATGAACACCATTGTCTTTACCTCATTCCCCTGAAGATGGATCCGCATGGGCTCGAAAGTACTTGGGACACCAACGTCTATGGCAGATTCCTCGGCCAATTCCCCACCGAAACAAAGACCCTGATTCGGCTAATGGAAAGATCCTCACAAAGATATCCAGACATAAGTTGTCTGTCATATTCAACGATATTTGTCTTAAAGAAAAAATGCTGCCTATATATATATATATATATATATATATATATATATATATATATATATATATATATATATATATATATATAGTTCACAAGGTATGCTGCCACTGTAGACGTACGGGGCTACTGAGAATTAAGGTGAAAGTATTGGGAGTCATCCTAAACTGGGAGCTGTGCAGCGAGATGTTTGTTCACATTAGTTTTAAATTTCTGCATGTCAGTATAGTCGGGGAAACAGTGAGCAGTGAGGGAGTTCCAAAGGCCGGAAACACGAGGAAAGAAGCTTTTGAAATAGAAGGCTCTCCAGCATCTGGGGACCTCTACAGTGAATGGATGGGATTTAACTGATTGTCGAGTTGGTCGAGTGTATTTACGTCGAGAAGGCACCAGAGAAGCAAGTTCGTCGAAGCACATTCCATTGAAGTACGTGTAAAACATGTGTGTGTTGCAGTAGTAGTAGTAGTCGTAGTAATATCAACTGAAGTTTGTGCGTGAGAAGATGCATGTATGTGTAACAGAATGGATACGAAAAGCTAAATCCCAGAATGGGTGTTTACAGGTGAATGTGTGGGTGTCCAAAATTATTATATAAACTAACCCGAAATTGAGATCGAGTGTCGACTGGCGATCGAGTTCGAGAATACCCCTTCTATCAATTTCTGTGGGTGCCCCGCCTTTCCCAGTTACCCGACTCGTTCCCCTCCACCGATAATAAAGTTATATCATGGTATTTTTATGCGTCAGTGTTTGTCGTCATTCTTTTAAACACAGCAGGAATTCAACAATATGACCTTTTTCTTTTCTTTCCAAACGTGTCACATTTATACCGAGCACAACGTAGATAAGAAACAAATAAATGTGTTTACATCTAAATAGAGTGGCGCTTATTATCAGTAACAACCAGAAATCTATTCTCCATTATCGTTTAAAGTTTTACTTCAGCAGGGTTAAATTTCCAACATGGCCGCTTTAACTGCTCCGTATAGATTTGCTTTGCATATATGACTATTTCTGCTCGTCTTTTATTACACTTATGTATTAATTCACTGACAGACGGATGTGACGTCATAACCACTTGGGCAAAATAATTCGTTCGTTCTGATTGGTCAATAAAATAATCATTCAACATAGACTGGAAACATCTACAAACAAGAATATAAGTCAATCGTGAGACTGCATATCTTCGCCTGACAACGTAAGAATGGGCCAAAGTTTTATCTGAGCTTTATTTCTCCATATTGTATGAAGTATTCTCGAAGTTATGCCATAGAAACGTTGATAACTCAAAATCTATTTAATGCATCAATCAATAAGTCTGACATATAGATCGCGCCATTAATACAAAAAAACATATATAAGATTTTTATAAAGTTCTAGCCTTCAAATGATACATATAAAAAAATTGAGCCTAATTAGATTATTAGTTTACAAATTACAGTTATTTAAGTGAAGCTACTATTGTAAATTTTCAAAACAATGGAAAAATCTGAATTTCGTGTATTGATAAAGCATTGCTTTCTGATGGGGAAAAATACTGTTCATGCAAAACAATGGCGTGATGAGTGTTATTCGAACTCTACACCACTGTGAACAACGGTTAATAGGTGGTATGCTGACTTTAAACATGGTCGTACAGACACAAATGATGCTGAACGCTCAGGTTGCACACATTCTGTAGTTGTCCCGGAAAAGATTAAAAAGTCCGCAAATTCGTTTTGGTCGATCGTAAATTGAAGTTGCATGAGATAGTAGAGGAGTTGAAGATATTAGAAGGCAGTGTATTCACCATTGTGTCAATGAGAAGGCTATGTTCAAAATGGGTGCCGCGTTTGCTCACAGTTGATCAAAAACAACAACTTGTCAATTATTCAGAGTGTTGCTTGCAACTCTTTCAACGCAACAAAAAGAGTTTTTGCCTCAATATGTCACAATGTATAAAAACATGTATCCACCACTTCACTCCGAAGTCAAATCGGCAGTCAGCTGAGTGGGCAGCAGCAGGTGAAAACCGTTCAAAGCGACCAAAGACGCAAACATGTATCTACCATTACACCTCGGAGGCAAAACGGTGAGTGAAAAACAGCAGATGAAAGTCGTACAAAGTCGTAAACATCAGCAGACAAGGTTTTGGCTTCCGTATTTTGGGATGATCAACATATTTGTTCATTGATTATCTTGAGAAAGAAAGAAACATTGATGACGAATATTATATACAATTTGAATCTACATTTCAAGGAAGAAATCGTAAAAAAAACGGCCACAAATGAAGAAGAAAAGGTGCTCTTTCACCAAGACAATGCACCGTGTCAAAAGTCGATTGCAAGTATGGCAAAACTTCCGCGAACACACTATTCTCTAGATCTGCCCCCAGCGACTGATTGCTGTTTGCAGACCCCAAAAGAATGCTTCAGTGAGAAGTCCAAATTTGTAACGAAAAGTTGAGGTCATCGTGCCTTCGAGTCTGGATTTACGCCGGTCTATCGGTTGTCCGTCCTGTGCAGTTCTAGGAGGTCCACCCTCCCTAGCTTTGCCTTCTCACTTTTTGAGAAGGGGTTAGTTTATTGCTTACTGCCTAAGGCGCCCCTACCGGGGAATGCCGACGGGGCTGCCCAGACAATTTTTAATGACCAGAGCGCTCAAATTCTCGGGCGCTTGTTTTTCAATTCCCACTTTCACGACCTTGTGTCACATCTTACCTTGTGGGGGGAAGATAAATCGAAACAACAAGTGTCGAGTTGTAAACGCTCGTTTTGTAAAGAGTTCGTACGTGATCCACTTTTTACTGTCGTACGATGCTTACATGCGGTGTGAGTCTTAACCTCACCTCTGAATTATGGAGCGATCCCGACATTCTTGACACTCCTCACTTAGGGTTAGTGTAGGCGTTAATTAAAGACACGTTCTCGTCCTCATCGTCGTGAAGTTCTTAGTTACATTTTAGGGTGATTGCCAATTCACAAAACACCAATAAAATGTAAATCGACTCACATTCGTAAAGACTCCATTTTTGTTTCTTGATAATAGAATGATGTGCTGGTGGTTAAGATCAAAGTGTAGTAGCTGTTCCGATGGATACTGCACCCCATAGACTAGTATTGTCTTGGCCTTCGGGGCTTGATTTACGCCGGTTTATGGGTCTGTCCTGTACAATTCTAGGAGATCCACCCTCCCAGGCTTCGTCTCCCCTCTTTGGAGAGGAGTAAGTTTATTGCTTACTGCCTGAGGCGCCCCTACCGGGGAATGCCGACGGGGCTGCCCAGGCAATTTTTAATGGTCAGAGTGCTCACCCCTCGGGCGCTGGCTTTTAAAACCCCACTTTCCCGACCCGACCTTGGGTAACATCTTACTTGTGGGAGTAAGATAAAAACTGGCCTTGTGCCTAACTCCTGGAGAGGAGTAAATCAATACTCTATTTCGTGACTATATGGACCCTTCTAGCTAGAGGAGACTACGACGAAGGACGGAGCAGTTGCGCCTCACGACGTTTGACTGAAAGATACCAGTCAAGGATCCGTTCCCGATAATCAGTCCGGCAGAAACTGGGCCTTTTATCTGTCAGGCTGAAGTATTGGTCCTGGGTAGTCATAGGAGGTCCATCCTCTCAGACATTTCCCCCCTCTTTGGGTGGAGTAAGTTTATTGCTTACTGTCTGAGGCGAAATGCTGACGGGGCTGTCCAAGTAATTTTTAATAGGCCAGACTGCACCTTCTTTAGGGGCGTTGGCTTGATTCTCCCAACCTTCCGGCCTTGTGTGTGGCCATCGTAATAGTAAACTAAGGCCTGTTTACTGAAAAATGACGCCATGCTGTCTAGTTACAAGCGAGAGCTGTCGAACAGTCAGCCTATGGGCATTTTGACCCCTCCCTTCACTTAAAAACTCATCAAAATTCAGGAAATCAACCAATTTTAATGAAAATTTCGGTATTTATTAATTAACAATCACGGAATATGATTAACCCATTACTTTATTAGAAATATTAGTGCAAATGTATTATTTCCTGTAAACAAAAAACAGCTTTACTAAAATTATATTAAAGGGTACTAAAAAATGCATTAATGTATTTTTTAATGAAAATAAAGCATCGTAGATGTTAACAATAAAAAAAATCTTTTAAAATATAGTTCTCATATATTACGCAAAAAGCCCATAAATTTCGTATTAATAAAATAAATATAACTCGAAGAAAAATGAAATTCTCGAATTAAATAACATTGCAGAAATAATACGACGCGATTTTCTAATATTTGCACATATCTAACGAATGATAGCTTTAAAAACTTTTTAAAATTGCATTAAAAAAGAAAAAAAAGTCACACGATTCGATTTATACTGAAACTGATCTTTATTCAATATAAATTATTAAAAATAAATTCACAATAAATAGTTAATCGTTTATGAATTTAGGAAACAAGCAATTAAATAAACAAACGAATTATAGCTAATTTTAAAAATCTAAACAAACAATAAATAAATTTAAATAAAAACGAACGATAAGTTAGTTTAAAAATGAAAACAAACGGTAAATTACAAAAAATAAAACAAATTAAATTAAACCAAATAATTTAAATACAAACAAAGTTACTAGTGCAGAATTCTCTTTTTCTTTTTTTTTAAATCAAACTTCTGTAAAAATCTGTTGGCTATTTTGATTAAATGTTTGACATTTTCTTTAATGTTATAATTAAGATCATAAAATAACAAAATTTAGAAATTTGAACATCTCGATAATTTCGTTTGATTTTCATACACATTTTGGATGAAGTCTATTAATTAATCTTACATTGTATTTTTTATCCCGAAATAAAATTCTAATTTATTTTCTTAAGGCTTGGAAATCGAACTTTTATGCAATGCTTTAATCGCTAGCGGCCATGTTGTAATTTCCTAATATTTTATTTCGCTTCTTTTCGGTGAAAAATCGAAAAATAAACAAAATAGTGTTAGAAACACATTCAATAAATGCCACCAATAGTGGGAGAATGTAATGTTCTACCAGTATTTTGCTTAATTTTCGTTTTTTGAGCGATTATCGAAACTCTGTAATTTCAGCCATTTTTTTTGTTCTAACTGAACAGGTGGACACCAGGGTTGTTTTGAACAAAAAAATCTTTAAAATAAACTTATCCAGATTAGTAGAAGAGTAACTTACCTTCCCTTTCGTAACATTTATTTGTTGACTATTTGCTTTTTTGACCCCTTTTTCGTTCGGTTGGCTGTCGTTAAAAATGTCCGATTTTACTTTAATCTTGTGGTGTGTTCGTTCGCGCTTGACACCCATAAATAAGTTATTTTACTTCTATTTTATTTATAAAAGACCTTTTGAAAAATTATCATATAAATACAGATTTTTCCGTCTGTCAGTCACATATTTTTAAAAACGTAATGCGACCAGAGAGAACACATATTTACTAGTTTATTATTATCATATAGATACAGATTTTTCCGTCTGTCAGTTGCATATTTTTAAAACGTAATGCGACCCGAGAGAACATATATTTACTAGTTTATTAAGTTTTAAAAACATCATTTCACAAACGTTGCTATATTTTGTAGGACTGAAATTATCTCGCTTAATAAAATGTATCAAAGCCCGAAATAGTTCCTTATCTTTTGGAAACGCAAAAACATTAACTTTGGGGCCATTTTTATAATTCCCCCCGTAATATGGAAAAACACACGGCAACGGCATCTTTATCTTTCGAAAAAAAACAAAAAAAACGGAAGTACTTCCGGTCCGGGACTAAGAACCACTATCAATGACATCACCAGAAAATCTCGACTCAGTGGAGAGGCCTGATTACTATCACGATGGCCACAACTTGTGCCACATCTTTCTGCGGTGGGAAGGAAGTAAATACTTAGTCGTGCCTCACGACTTCTGTTGCTCAGAGACGTTTGACTTTAAGATACCACTCGAGGATCACTTTTCGACAATCCGTCCGGCAGAAACTGGGACATTTTGGTGGTATTTTATCTTCCGGGCTGAGGTATTGGTCCTGAGTAGTTGAACGTTGGACTTTATCCTGCGAGGTTTCATTTGTAGACTTAGGCAATTTTAATTTTTTTCCCAACTCAGAATGCCCTTTTTTAAGGGTGAGCTGTATTCTCCCAACATTAGAAACCGACCTAATTTTGCCCTCATGGGGAGGCAAGTAAATAGAGTAGAGAAAGACGAGTAAAAATTCTTCTGTGAGAAATGGGAAGTAGCGAATAGAAGATATCATTTCCAACTAGATTGCGAAGTCGATTTTGAACTGTGTCAAGCCTAGAAAGAGTGCTCTGATCTGCGCCTCCCCAGACGTAGCAGCAATCATGCATCTTTGGACGTATCTAACTCTTATATAGGTAAAGGATTTGGTGCTTTTTTAGGAATAGACATCGAGAGATTTGCAGTCGTGACGTAGTTGTGACGTAAGCAGTTCCGACTACAGAACGGAGAAAGTTGAATCAAGTTCTGACTTTTACTGAAATATACAAATAAAAAAGGCGCTGTTACTTGACAGACGACTATTTTTCAATTTTAGATTAATGAATCGGTTTATAATAGAATTCTAATAATTGTACATTTTATTCAATCACAAATAAAAAAAATAAGAAACAAATATATTACACTGATCCATTCGGTGAAAAAGTAAACTATAAGATTAATAATTCAATAAATAATTAATAAATCCCTTATTCATCACTTGGAAATTGTTTAGTTCAATATCGAAAAATCCTGATTCCTTATATGTAATTGTATCACAGCCCATAGTTTTCTTCGAATGTCCGGCTGGCTTGACAGGCCGAGAGCAGACTCAAGGTGTTTCCACGAATAATGGCGATAGAGAGGCGCTCGTAAAACCAATACAATTCGCGATTGTTTCCGGTGTTGCGCGTCATTAATAGACCAAGGCTGCCGAGGAAGTCGCGTGTGGCAGAGCCAATCACTCCACTTGTCTCATCAGCGATCGGTTGAAATACAAATCTGTCAAGAAGATTGGCATATTTTGACCGCTTGGGGCTCTCTGCTGACGCTGCTGCATGTCCAGGGTTTGTTGCCGATTCTATTACAGACGAGGGCGCAAAAGTGTCAACACAAGTCGCATCCCATATCAGTGGCTTACCGTTTGTAAAAGGAAACACCGTCAGGCCATCAGGTCGTTTGCAATCCCCTCTGTCAAGGGCAACCGGTTCGAGGATCGACGGGAAGCCAGCGATGGCTAGTGCTCGTCGAACGACATCATTGAGAGCGCTGTGCTTTTTTCAATCAATGGCCAGAGTGCTCACCCCTCAAGCGCTGGCTTTTAACCCCACTTGCTCGACCCGATCTTGGGTCACATCTTACTTGTGGGAGTAAGATAAAACTGGCCTTGTGCCTAACTCCGCGAGGAGTAAATAAAAATCAATTATAAAAATCAAGTTCTTACTGTTACGTAATTTTTGGGATACCCTTATTATCTCTGCAACTTTCCATTTGGAATTTTCTGGATACCTTTTCATTTGCCTTTACTAAATAGGTTAGTTTAGGGTTAAGTTAGGTTAGGGTTAGTTTAGGGTTAGAGTAAAAAAAACCCAGTTCGGTTCATATTGTGTAGAAGTATTAAAACATTACAGAATACATTTAAATATGAGATAAAAATCAAAAATTTTTTTCGTTAAATAAATTCTTTGCAAAAAAGAAAAATGAGAAGAAAAAAAAGCCTAAAGAATACATTCGGTTTTGTTCGTTCGGTTAAGTTCGTTAACATTCGCTCCTCTCGGATGAAACTCGGAATTGATGACGTAAGTACTAGAATTTTCTTGGATACCTATTCCTAAAAGTACCAGGGATTGCATCAGAAGTCAGTATTTTCTGGTGCAGTGGAATGATCCAACTATTTTACCATCAACCTTAGCAAGAGATTAGATATAAGTCTTCCATTCATTTTTTGGTTTAAAAAACAATTTCTTTTTCTTTTATTTTCTTTAAAAACATTTATTCACCCCAAACAAGCCATATTGTCACTGAAACGTAAGGGGCTACTGTGATAAGATCCAGATTTGTTTTGTGGGGGCAGCTTTGGTGGGGAGTTGGACAGCAAGATGTTTATTCACATTACATTTAGATTAATGCATGTTTGTACGGTCAGAAAAACAAGGAGCATGGATGGAATTTCAAAGGGAAGCGATCCGAGGAAAGAAGCTATCAGAGTAGAAAATATTCCGGCATCTAGGGACCTCTACAGTGAAGGGGTGGGATTTTTCTGCACGTAGGGTTAGTCAGGAGTATTTACGTTGGGCAGGGGGTAGAAGTGCAGTAAGTTCATCGGAGCACATTCCGTGGAACTACTTGTAAAATAAGCACAACTTTGCGGCGATGCGACAGGGGCTGGAGCTTAGCAGACAATGCGGGACCTATTAGGTTAAAGACTATTTTTTGCACCCTGTCCAAGAGGGAGGGACTAATGTTTGGGGCGTCAGCCCAGATGTGGCAACAATGTCATTTTGGCTAGGAACAAGATGTAGTATCGGTTCCGATACTACACTTCATCTTTCTGTCTTCGGTCAGTAAAGGGAAATTTAAATTTTTGTTCCAATCCAGTGTCTCTTTTTGGAGAGCTAGATTTTCCGCTACATAAAAACCGTCTTTGTGTCTAACTTTGCCCTCGTGAGGAGACAAGTAAATAGGAACAACACTCCATACACAGGCGAATGGTGGCTTATAGAGATATACACTTTCACTTTCATTTCCCGTCCCTCAGATTATACCTTTGCTCCAGACGTTTTATCTCGTGACATGGGCTTAATATTCATTTTGTTGTTTGCAT
This sequence comes from Sepiola atlantica, assembly GCA_963556195.1. Lineage (NCBI taxonomy): Eukaryota > Metazoa > Mollusca > Cephalopoda > Sepiida > Sepiolidae > Sepiola > Sepiola atlantica. The sequence continues at coordinate 16,079,708 of OY744546.1, forward strand.
GTATGCCCCCCCCGCCTTCAAAACACAATAGTGTCTTTTGTCACGATCGTCTAATCAGCTTAGAATGATCAAGGCCATTTTGATAGTAAGAGACTTTTGATTTGACTCGGCGAATACATTGTTAGCATTGTTTTTATTTATCTTCCTCCCACAAGGTAAGATGTGACACAAGGTCGGGAAAGTGGGAATTGAAAAACCAGCGCCCGAGAATTTGAGCGCTCTGGTCATTAAAAATTGCCTGGGCAGCCCCGTCGGCATTCCCCGGTAGGAGCGCCTCAGGCGGTTAGCAATAAACTAACTCCTTCTCAAAGGGTGAGAAGGCAAAGCCTGGGAGGGTGGACCTCCTAGAACTGCACAGGACAGACGACCAATAGACCGGCGTAAATGAAGACCCGAAGGCCAAGACGATACCGGTCTATGGGGTGCAGTATCCATCGGAACAGATACTACACTTTGATCTTGGCCAAAATGTATTATTTTCTCCTCTCCAGGAGTTAGGCACAAGGCCAGTTTTATCCTACTCCCACAAGTAAGATGTGACCCAAGGTCGGGTCGGAAAGTGGGGGTTGAAAAGCCAGCGCCCGACAGGTGAGCACTCTGACCATTAAAAATTACCTGGGCTGGCCAAAAGGTATATGGTTTATGCACTGACGGCGCTAAAGTCACATGCTCCCCCCCACCCATATGATACAGGGCCACCATTCGGCGCTTATTATTTGTAAACAAACCAACGTTTTCATTTAAAAAAATGATTATCAAACATCAGAAAATAATCCAATTCTACTTAAATCTTTTAGCATTTATTCATAAGCTAGCTCGCTTTGTCAGCTCGCGATCGCTTCACAAAGTTCGCAAAGTTCGCAACTTGAAATACGCGAAACCAAAATTTTAAAGAATGAACATTTCATTCATAAGTTTGTTGTAAACATGAGAAACCACTTTAGCATTCATTCATATAAATAGATATTAACATTGTGGAAATTTTGATCCAAATTTATTTGTATTTAATAAGACACACTCAAGAAATGAAAAGGAAGAGTAGATCAATTCGCCTGAGCGATGGTGTATGTGTGTTCTCTGTGTGCTCTTTTGTTTAACTTATAATTTTTCATTGAATTTAAAAACAATAAAAAAAATGTGTCGCTAGTCGCTAACGTAAGGTAAAAGTTATTCAACCTCTCCCCTTTCCTTTTGTGGCGTGGCTAACGGAAGAGAGAGAGAGAGAGAGAGAGAGAGTGTGTGTGTGTGTGTGTGAGAGAGAGAGAGAGAGAAAGAAGGAGATGTCAGTCAGTCACCCATTCCCCTTTCTCTATGTGACGTCGCTAACGGGAGAGAGAGAGAGAGAGAGAGAGAGAGAGAAAGAGAGAGAGAGAGAGAGTGTGTGAGAGAGAGAGAGAAAGAGAGAGAGAGAAAGAAGGAGATGTCAGTCAGTCACCCTCTCCCCTTTCTCTATGCGACGTCGCTAACATGAAAGAGAGAGAGTGTGTGTGTGTGAGAGAGAGAGAGAGAGAGAGAGAGAGAGAGAGAGAGAGAAAGAAGGAGATGTCAGTCAGTCATCCTCTCCCCTTTCTCTATGTGACGTCGCTAACGGAAGAGAGAGAGAGCGAGAGAGAGAGAGAGAGGTAAGTCACCTTCTCTTTCTGAACTCTTGCTTATGCCTCGTATATCTGTCTTTCTCGTTAGTTTAATTTAAATTACCTCCCCTGAAAAGTAATCAGCAAATATTATAAGAAAGGTTTAATTATTTATCCTTTTTAAAAAATTAAATCACTTTAATAAATTACCGTTAATATCGACACAAATATTGCATAGATATGTAGGAAAATAGGACAACAAAATTACGAATGAATAACACCAAACATTAATTTATTATGAACTGTTTAAAAAATAGTTGTTCTGTCTTTTGGCCGTTCGTATCTACAATATAGACAGTATTTCAAAATACTTTATTGTATTATTGATTTAAATTACAGTAACCCGTTTTGATGGCAATATAGGAGTGACAAATTAACAAAAAACTTTCACATTTATTTATTTAGAATATATATTTTACTAGTTGTTCGTATCAGTTGAGGATACGTCGTTGACAATCAGTTCGACAGTAGCTGTGTTGCTGTCGGGCTGAGGTATGGTTCTGTTCAGTCCTAGGCGGTTCACCCTTATAGGCTTTAGCTTCTCTCTGAGACGGGGTTAGTTTATTGGCAATCGCCGGAGGCGCCGATACTGGGGAATGCCGACGGGGCGGCTCAGGCATTTTTTTGTAGGCCAGAGTGCACTTCACCTAGTACGTTGGCTTTTCAAAACCCCACCTGACCTTGTGTCTAACCTTCTGCAGAGAATGTAAATGAATATATATTTTACTAGAAAAAATGATTGAGTTCAAGTTAGAGTGTTTAAATCAGGAAAAAGTGAGTTTGCAAAGCCAGTTAACTATTAAGAAAATAAAGACAACACTCTAGAATTAGCCCCTTTCTGCTTGCTATATATCCATAATTTTCTTTCCCTTTCCCTTTCTCTCTTTTCCTCTCAGACTACGGGTTAAAAAGTATTAAAAAGTATTACTACCTGTTGTGATATTTCCTTTTGTTTGTAGTGGACTATTCCAATCTTTTTATTCTTTTCTTTCTTTATTACATTCGACTGTTAATAAACACACCCAGAGAGAGATACGGAAGCGAAAGTGATAGAGACGTATAGAATAAGAGCAGGAGGGGGGGGGGGTCAAACAACATATCATGAGAGAGGGTGAAAGTGATAGATAGACATTTAGTAACAGACTAGCGGGACCCGTGTAAATTACACGAAATGATGTTTTTAATACTAATCATCTTGTTCCTAACCTATACATGTTTGAATTATATATGATAAGATTTGGACTTGTATATTTATTTAAAAAAAATGAACAATACATGAAACAATTTACAAAACTTCTTTATATACAATATTTCTATTGAAGGTAATATTTCGACGACTAAACCTTACTTTGTAAATGTTTTCGATTAAATTAAATTTGGCTCCAATTCATGAATATTTATTAAATCCTCTCCAGGAGTTAGGCACAAGGCCAGTTTTATCTTACTCCCACAAGTAAGATGTGACCCAAGGTCGGGTCGGGAAAGTGGGGTTTGAAAAGCCAGCGCCCGAGAAGGTAAGCACTATGGCCATAAAAAATTGCCTGGGCAGCCCCGTTGGCATTCCCCGGTAGGGGCGCCTCAGGCAGTAAACAATAAACTTATTCCTTCCCAAAGAGGGGAGGCGAAGCCTGGGAAGGTGGATCTCCTAGAACTGCACAGGAAAGACCCATAGACCGGCGTAAATCAAGCCCCGAAGGCCAAGACAATACCAGTCTATGGAGTGCAGTATCCATCGGAACAGATACTACACTTTGATCTTAGCCAAAAGGCCAAGCCAATTCATCTAATTTATCTACCCCCACAAGGTAAGATGTGACACAAGGTCGGGAAAGTGGGATTAGAAAAGCCAGCGCCAGAGAGGTGAGCACTCTGGTCATTTAAAAAATTGCCTGGGCAGCCCCGTCGGCATTCCCGGTAGGGGCGCCTCAGGCAGTAAGCAATAAACTTACTCCTTCTTAAAGAGGGGAGGCAAAGCCTGGGAGAGTGGACCTCCTAGAACTGCACAGGACTGTCCCATAGACCGGCGTAAATCAAGCCCCGAAGGCCAAGACAATACCAGTCTATGGAGCGCAGTATCCATCGGAACAGATACTACACTTTGACCTTAGCCAAAAGGCCAAGCCAATTCATGAGTAGCATACAAAGATTCGGAAGGTCGTTGCTTTTGATGTAAGTATGACACACAAAATCACACACGCTATTGTATTAATATGTGTCTTCCCGGCCGTCCCCTCCCTACCCCTCTTCCCCTTCCCCTCGAAATGTAGAAAAAAAAATCTTAGAGGTTGGTTGGGATCGAACTATAAACCAGTCGGGCCGAGGTCAAAAATACTACGTCGCTAACCGTTGCGCCAAAGGGAAATACTTGAAAATGTTTCGAAAATTAGGCGAGTTGAATGTTTTTCAAAATCTAGGTGCGGCACGCATGCGCAGAGCTTTTGTCGGAAGCGTGACACACGAACACACACGCTATCGTATTAATATATAGATAGTTTATTTGATAAGTTATGTGCAAATTATTCTTAATTAGAACAGTTAAAATGGAGCACATTATGCTCGGTATAAGTCAAAGTGAAAGAAGAAAAACCTGGTTTAGACAGCAAACTGGAGTAAATGACATCATCACAACGATACAAACGACAAAACATAGATGGGCAGGTCACCTTTCGAGATCTACAGACAACAGCTGGACATAGAGAGCGACGAGGTAATGGAAAATACCCAGAAAAAGACCAAAAAAACCTAGTGGAGAGACGACCTCGACAGCCAAGTGAGTCCGACTTGACCACGCCTAACCAGGTAAAGAATAAGGTGGAAGGAAACCAGGAATGGGTTCCTCCTCCAAGACTGATCAAAAACCATGATGATGATGATGATGATGATGATGATGAATTCTAGTTAATAACACTAAAATTACATTCCGAAACCAATTAAAAAAAATACTGGAAGCTATCTACATAAAAACACAACAACCTAAAATTAATAACATCACATATGAAACCAGTGGTAACATTTTAAAATGTTTAACGTAATGCGATTTGGTTCTGTGATGCCATCTAGCGTTGCTGAATTTAAATCATCAACGACTTCCTGGAACAATGCGAAAACGTTCTCTGCGCGTTTCTCCGCTGTCTTTGTAAAATTCTCTTCTCTCTCCAACTTTTTTGTTCATTTACTTTTGACACCTGAGGATGATTCGACGAAGAATCGAAAACGTTCGTGAAACCTGTGAAACCTATGGAACATTTTTTAAAATTTATTTTAATACAAAAAAGACCATCAGAAAAATTGAAAAAATGAAATAAGGTATAATTGAACAGACGAATTCTGTTATTTTTAACAATGTTTGCATAAATGATAAAATGCTGCCTATATATACACACATACACACGCATATATATATATATATATATATATATATATATATATATATATATATATATATATATATATATATATATATATATTTATATTTATATTTATATATATAAATAAAAGAATGATAAAATACACGATATATCATGAAATGAAAAGTAGTGGAGACAAAAAGGAAAACACTTAAACACAGGAAGAAAGTATAAACATAAGAAACATATATCTATCTCTGTACATATACATACATATATACATCTGTAACCATACAGACACTAATACAAACATACATATGCATATCTACATATGTAACCATACAGCCACTAATAAAAACATACATATACATATACCCATTTTAACAAAGATTAGACCCTGTTATAAATTATTATAAGACTAGAAACCCAAAGAAAATTCATCTTTATCTTCGCCTTTTTTCACTTTTTGGGGTCTTTTTTTCATCTATCCTTGTATTTACTTACACTTGCTAGAAAAAAAGGGGTAATTTTCCTACTGCAATGGAAGTACAGTAAACGTAAATTGTATTTCGTATTTATTTATAACTATATTAATTGCTATTACCTGCCTGTTATTTCTTTCTTCGCGGTTAAATATGTTAATCTAAGTGACCTTAAAAAAATTCTAACTGCAGTTGATAAGAAATTCATATTAATATCTGTTACTTGTTTAGTAGAATTATTATTGTTTTTTTAAGTTATGAAACTTACAGAATCTAATTGTGTTTTAAAAGATTTTCTGATATTTATAAGTGTAAGTCAATTATAGGATATCATAATATTATCTCTTAGTTACTTCTATATTCATTCAAGGTAATTTGTTTGAAGTGTCTACAACTCATTCCTACTTCCTTTCTTTGGTTTAATAATTTATCTCGCTCTGGGAATCTAATGATCGTTAATCTTTTATGAAGACAAAAATAACACATAGGGTTATGTACCGTAGTTTGTTTAAAATGCTCCACGTAAGGATAGGTGCCCTATTATTCGTCTTCAGAAACCATACGTGTTAAGATAGTGAAATGATGTCTCTCTCCTCTGGGTTATTAAAGGATACTTTATGGTTAGAATACCTGGTCTCAAAATATGTGCTAGTAACCGTCTCCACGTAGAATTTCTTTTGATTAAGATTATATTCTGAGTACACTGTTCTAATATAGACTAAACTCTTCGACAATTTTTCTGTAGTGGGCAGCTATTTTTGTTTCTGCAATTACATTCCTTATTTTTGTTATCGTTACTGTTTTGGGTCTTATTAATCTCATTGTGTTTTATATATATATTCTTTATTTGGAATATGTCTATTATGGCTTTAGATTATTTTTTCCAGTTTTCTTTTTGTACAACTATATTTTTATTGTATATTTTATGCAGTGGATTATTAGTAGAGAAATGCAACTTTAAAACGTTAAGGAAACCATGACCTTTTTTGGATTTAACCTGCAAGATAAAACATGGGTGTAAACAAATAATTTTTCGGCTTCTATTTTTTTCTGATATTTCTATTATTTCTATTTTTATATCAATCCTAGTGTTCTAATAGCCACTGTTTTGTAATGTGGTATTATAGGTGTTACTAGCGTTGTTAAATGTTTCCGCATTTAATGAGTTATTACTAATTCTATAACTGGTACGAAGATGTTTAATAATAAACGGGGGTGATTTGAGTTGTGATTAACATATAGTAGGTAGGAGTTCTTTTTCATATATATCCTATATGTGCTTTGGGTAAGGTTAAAAGTAATTTCTAAAAATATTGTGATTTTAATTCCCGCTGTAATCTTAACTTTTAAATCCTATATATTTTTTTATATATGAATGTTTTGCTTTTCTCTGCTTTGGAAGTGGTAGTATTTCTAACTATAGAAAGGCCATCATCCCTGTATAATCCTATACCCTTTACATTAATCTTATTAGAGTCTCAATTTATGTAAAATGATAAAGCCAACTAAGTCAGACATCTCTACGTTAGGCTGATTAAATTTATTTGCATTCGCGTAAGGCGGTTTAAATGTTTATGAATAAATATTTATAAGGCTCTACCTCGTATTGAACACTTTTGAAAAAATATTGATTTTAAGTTTATTTTATGAATACATTTGAACTTGTTTAATATCTCTCTCTCTCTCTCCCTGTCTCTCTCTCTCTCTCTCTATATATATATATATATATGTGTGTATATATATATATATATATATATATATATATATATATATATATATATATATATATATATATATAATTATTTCCACAATCAGACAACGCCGCAGCCCACACAAACCATGAAAGCAACAAACCGGAAGTCCTAGACTCCAGTTTTGCCTTCTTTTGAGCTCATCAGTAGACCAGACTTCCGGTGTGTGGCTTTGATGGTTTGTGTGGGCTGCGGCATTGTCTGATTGTGGAAATAATTATATATATCATCTCACATTCAGTATATATATATATATATATATATATATATATATATATATATATATATATATATATATAATGAAAATTATAGAAATAATATTCCAACGTGATGGAAAATGAAAAAAGGAAAAACCAAAATTATTTATATATATATGAATATATAAATAATTGTGGATTTTCCTTTTTTATTTTCCATCACGTTGGAATATTATTTCAATAATTTTCATTATTTCTTCTGTCCCTCACGCAAATGTTAAAAAGTAAAAAAACGTGTTTTTTTCAGGTGGTGAGGGGAAGCGAGAAAGAAAATAGCAAGTCAGACAACCACCTCAGACTTACTCGCTTGAAATGGATTCGGACATAAACCTTCACTCTATAATAAAAAGTCAGCAGTGGGTGTTTTTGTCTTTTCTATAGGTCATCAGAAATGATAAAATTAATATATGAAAAATTAAATTACTGACGTAATTCTGCGATTTTGTATGAATATTTTAGTTATATATCTAGATAAATAGTGAATGCGAACACTGGCGAAGCATATTTTTCGGCCATTTTTGATGAAGCATATATATTTTTTTTGATTGGGGTCACCAATATCAAGGCCAATACCCACTTGAGGATAATAGTTAATGAGAGCGAAATCATTGTCAGCCGAATGATGAGGAACACTATGGGAGTACTCACATTGAATAATGGTATGAACTGATTATGATTTTTATGATTCCTAAATCTCTGCCTATAAGCTTCTGGCACCCTCTCGTAACTCCTTAGGATTGCTGACTTTACCGTGTTATAGTCGGCACAATCCGCCGCCGATAGAGATGCGTATATCTCCCGGGTTTTACCCTTTAGCACTGTCTGTAGGAGTAAAGTCCAGTGCTCTAGTGGCCATTTCAGGCTTGAGGCGATCTTCTCGAAGTGGTGGAAGTATTTGTCCACATCAGCTTCGTAGAATTCTGGCCCGAGTCTGACCGGTTTAGTCAGGTTGAAATCGTTTCGTCTCTCATCGCGCAGCGTTCGCCTATCCTCTAGCTTTCGGAGTCTTATCTCTTGTTCTATCATAGCTTTTTCTATCTCGATTCTTTCACGCGAGTTGGCCTCTATCTTAGCCTTCTCAATCAATGTTTGATTGCTTATGGGTCCGTGACAATGTTTGATTGCTTATGGGTCCGTGACAATGTTTGATTGCTTATGGGTCCGTGACAAGAATTTGTTGACATTGAATTTGAAGACGACCAAGTTGTAATTAACAAGGAAGCAATCCTGCAGTAATGTGTTCCAAGACGAGAAGCCCTTGCAAAGCGTATACTGATATTTTTTATATTAATGAGTCACCGCTTATCAAGACCCGAAATTCACTCGAGGATAAAGTTTATTAGGTGGACGATGAGACAAACACATTGAGGATTTGAGATGATGGTTGAAACTGGTCAGAATTTGATTATCTGAGAAGACAAGAATTTCTTAACATTGGACTTGAAAACGACCATGTTGTAGTCAGTTGGGAAGCAGTCCCGTCGTATTGTGTTCATCAGTCGGGTAATTCTTGGAAAGAAACTCTGCTCATGGAAATTCCATTTAGCTCCAGCTACACATACGAAGAAAGGAAACATTTTTTACAATGGTTCTAGCTAAACCAGTTTTTTGCTGTGAATGCTTTAGAGGGAGGAACCAGAGATTGGAGCTCAGTCGAGTATCTACGATGGAAAATACGATAAAGTAGGGAAAGATTAGCAACGTTTATTGAGTGAGAAAGAGGTTGCAGGGAAGAGAAGAGAACATCCCCCACTAGATATCGAAGTCAATTTTGTACTCTGTCAAGGCATGGAAAGAGTGCTCTAGCGGCACCTCACCAGATGTGGCAAAATTATAGATATAAACACTTATAGATCGATCGAATGACATATTAATCAATATGTAGATATAAATAGACTTGGCAATGAATAGTCTGAAACATACGGATTTACATTTTTTCGTAGCTGTGTGAAGTGAGCAGATTTTTGGGTAATGTTTGTGTTGAGCCAAGATCCACGAATAGGACGTTTCCCCAGGGAAATTGGCGAACAATTAGTGGACATTCCTTTGTTTATTTTAATTATCGCAATTGAAATGGCCGTGGTGCGGTCGGTGGCGTGCAGAGGTTTGGTCATTCTCTGGTGATGCCCGGGGTCGACTCCTTGATTGTATGCCCCAAAAGCTCAAGTATCAGTACTAGTACTGAGAAATATTATGATAAAGGGAGATAGTCTGAATATAATTGGATGCCCCAAAGACTCAAGTATAAGTCCTAGTACTGAGAAATATTATGATAAAGGGAGATAGTCTGAATATAATTGGATGCCCCAAAGACTCAAGTATAAGTCCTAGTACTGAGAAATATTATGAGAAAGGGAGATAGTCTGAATATAATTGGATGCCCCAAAGACTCAAGTATAAGTCCTAGTACTGAGAAATATTATGAGAAAGGGAGATAGTATGAATATAATTGGATGCCCCAAAGACTCAAGTATAAGTCCTAGTACTGAGAAATATTATGAGAAAGGGAGATAGTCTGAATATAATTGGATGCCCCAAAAACTCAAGTATAAGTCCTAATACTGATAAATATTATGAGAAAAGGGAGATAGTCTGAATATAATTGGATGCCCTAAAGACTCAAGTATAAGTCCTAGTACTGAGAAATATTATGAGAAAAGGATATAGTCTGAATATAATTGGATGCCCCAAAGACTCAAGTATAAGTCCTAGTACTGAGAAATATTATGAGAAAGGGAGATAGTATGAATATAATTGGATGCCCCAAAGACTCAAGTATAAGTCCTAGTACTGAGAAATATTATGAGAAAAGGATATAGTCTGAATATAATTGGATGCCCCGAAGACTCAAGTATAAGTCCTAGTACTGATAAATATTATGAGAAAGGGAGATATTCTGAATATAATTGGATGCCCCAAAGACTCAAGTATAAGTCCTAGTACTGAGAAATATTATGATAAAGGGAGATAGTCTGAATATAATTGGATGCCCCAAAGACTCAAGTATAAGTCCTAGTACTGAGAAATATTATGAGAAAGGGAGATAGTCTGAATATAATTGGATGCCCCAAAGACTCAAGTATAAGTCCTAGTACTGAGAAATATTATGAGAAAGGGAGATAGTCTGAATATAATTGGATGCCCCAAAGACTCAAGTATAAGTCCTAGTGCTGATAAATATTATGAGAAAGGGAGATAGTCTGAATATAATTGGATGCCCCAAAGACTCAAGTATAAGTCCTAGTGCTGATAAATATTATGAGAAAGGGAGATAGTCGGAATATAATTGGATGCTCCAAAGACTCAAGTATAAGTCCTAGTGCTGATAAATATTATGAGAAAGGGAGATAGTCTGAATATAATTGGATGCCCCAAAGACTCAAGTATAAGTCCTAGTACTGAGAAATATTATGATAAAGGGAGATAGTCTGAATATAATTGGATGCTCCAAAGACTCAAGTATAAGTCCTAGTGCTGAGAAATATTATGAGAAAGGGAGATAGTCTGAATATAATTGGATGCCCCAAAGACTCAAGTATAAGTCCTAGTGCTGATAAATATTATGAGAAAGGGAGATAGTCTGAATATAATTGGATGCCCCAAAGACTCAAGTATAAGACCTAGTACTGAGAAATATTATGAGAAAGGGAGATAGTCTGAATATAATTGGATGCCCCAAAGACTCAAGTATAAGTCCTAGTACTGAGAAATATTATGAGAAAGGGAGATAGTCTGAATATAATTGGATGCCCCAAAGACTCAAGTATAAGTCCTAGTGCTGATAAATATTATGAGAAAGGGAGATAGTCGGAATATAATTGGATGCCCCAAAGACTCAAGTATAAGTCCTAGTACTGAGAAATATTATGATAAAGGGAGATAGTCTGAATATAATTGGATGCCCCAAAGACTCAAGTATAAGTCCTAGTACTGAGAAATATTATGATAAAGGGAGATAGTCTGAATATAATTGGATGCCCCAAAGACTCAAGTATAAGTCCTAGTACTGAGAAATATTATGATAAAGGGAGATAGTCTGAATATAATTGGATGCCCCAAAGACTCAAGTATAAGTCCTAGTACTGAGAAATACTATGAGAAAGGGCTTCAAGTATTTTTTATATTTTGGCAACCTTGGCTTTTACTAAAATTAATTTTCTCAGCTACTCAAGTTTTTTTTGTTGTTTTGTACTAGTGAGTCACTGCTTATTAAGGCCTAAATGCCACTCGAGGATGAGAGTGTGTGCTTTGATTTTTTGTGAAATGTAATCGTTTTCATTAACCACTTCATTAACTAACTTTTTATTTACTAATTATCTTTGAAATAATTTGCAATATTTTGATTATTCAGACTACTGTTTTTTTCTTGGATGTTATTCTCACAACGTTTCGGCCGATGTAACCACCGATTTTCTTCAGGTGTATCTTGTCGAATTCGAAATTTTTTCATAGAACTCGGAAATCTGTACGGAATTTTGAATGGAACCCATCTACGGGGGTAACTTGCTCCCGTTATGTCAGCCATGATCGAGTATTATTTACCTCCTCTTCAGGAGGTTAGGCACAAGGCCAGTTTTATCTTTTCCCACAAGGTAAGATGTGACCCAAGGTCGGGTCGGAAAAGTGGGATTTGAAAAGCCAGCGCCTGAGAAGGTGAGCACTATGGCCATTAAAAATTGCCTGGGCAGCTCCGTCGGCATTCCTCGGTAAGGGCCTCTCAGGCAGTAAGCAATAAACTTACTCCTCCCCAAAGAGAGGAGGCGAAGCCTGGGAGGGTGGACCTCCTAGAACTGCAAAGGACAGACCCATAGACCGGCGGAGTCAAGCCCCGAAGGCCAAGACAATACTAGTCTATGGGGTGCAGTATCCATCGGAACAGATACTACACTTTGATCTTAGCCAAAAGGCCAAGAAGTTATTTAGGCCGGTGAATTCCCTCGGACAATCTCCATCTTTATCTACAGATGAAGATTTTACAAACCTTGGGAACTCACCAGACCTTAGGCATAGCGCCCGTTATGTAGGGGAGGGGGGCGGGTCGGGGATAAGTAAGACAAGCTGTTCAATGTTTTTTATTTCACAAAAAAATTTTTACAAAACAAGAAAACAACATTTGCTGGCTCTAAACTAGATTCTTGCACCAAAATACCGCATTCACTCTGTGGGTGGATCCCTACTTAAAATATCCCCAAAAAACATTGCTGTAAAACATGAATTATCGTGGGAGTGGGATAAAATATTAAAAATACCCAAAAAGAAAGAAAAATAAAGAACAAAATAAAATGATAAAAAAAAGGGGGTTAGTATGGCCCAGCTTTCCCTCATGGCTCAGTGTTAGATCGCCCACTGTTTTCCGGCACGAAACCGAAAACAAGCGGGTCGGTCACTAAGTGGGAGTAGGAACTTAAGAGAGGAGTGTTCAAAAAATAAATTCATCGGGAATGGGATCAAGGGGTGGATGGCGGCTTCCAAGATAGTAATGCCAAGGGTTTCAAAAGACCGGGGACAAAATAAAACAGTGGAAGTGGGAATCTTTGGAAGCTCTCTAGTGCCGGCAAAAATGAAATAGGGACAGGATATCTCTCATTCCTACTAGTTTAGAGTTTCTCTTTTAGTTAAAAAAGTCTACAAGGGATGGGTTCCGTAGAACCCAGTACCGCGTGTGCCATAACTATGGAGGGAACACAAACTCAAACTTGGCGCCTCGTCGGATGCACAAACTAGTGTCATGCACCCATCTCCTATTGAAATCCATGCGATGTAATCGCTTCCAATCGCATCTGATTTTCACTTTAAGTTGATGTTTAAAGTAAACTACCAGATCGCGATCTGAAACCGATCCAACCCCATGAACCTCATCAAGACGTGTAACCCACGTCACTAGTCTTGCTACGGCTAGGATGGCTAGAAACACCATTCGTTTCTCCCCAGACCACGGCGGTGCTGCGTTGTTGATGACAGATGCTACATCCAGGACCATCGGCTGCTCGGCGTCGATGCAGGCCGTTACCTCCCTGACATGCTCCCAGAGACGTCGACCTTAGCTGCAAGTGAAGTAGGCGTGCTCGGCCGTTTCTTCTTCGTCGTCTTCACAGCGCGGGCATAAGGGCACGTCCCTTAAACCATCTCTGCGTAATCTGCCATAGAGGGGCAGTGCGTTCCGAACCAGTCGACAGGTCAGAGAATACTCAGAATTGTTGAGATAACTCTGGCCTGGCGCCCAACTCCACTGGGAGCGGGCCTCCTCCCTCGACAATCCAAGCCGCTCCTCAAGTGGGTCTGAAGCGGTACCCTCCACTAGATCCCGATATAGTCTCTTCCTAGACCGGGCAAGGTTACTGGACCCCGGCAACGCTCTAAGTGCGGCCCGGCATTCGGTGAAGAACAAGGGCTCCCCTCTCGGCCTACGTCGACCTTCGACTGAGAGGTCGGGTATGAGGTTGGGAAAGGTGCTCCCGACCGCAGGGACCCACAGAGTGTCTTCCATCAAAGTCCGACTCAGGAAAGCCAGTCTCTCGGCATGTCGATGACTTGCCAAGTCAGGCATCCCCAAGCCTCCCACACTCTGAACTTGAGTACAGACCTGTCTGCGGACATACGCTTTCCGGCCCTTCCAAAGAAGCGAGAAGAGTAAGCGCGTGAAAGCGTGAAGGCGGGCCGCAGGCAGTGGTAGTACAGACAGCCGGTAAAGGATGAGAGGGAAGACGTAAGTGGCGCACGCCTCTGCTCTGCCCTTTAAGGAAAGCTTCCTTCGAATCCAAGCCCGGACCGACGATTCGACCTTTGTCTGTACTTCCGACCAGTTTTTCTCCAGTTGGAGGCCCGGTCCGAACCATACGCCGAGGATTCGAACCGGGCCATCCGACCAGCTGAAGTCACCTGGAAGAGCGGTCTCTCCGCTCCAGGCACCCAACCGCAGGCTGTTCGACTTGCTGCGGTTGACTATGGCCCCTGTCACTTCTTCGTACCGAGCGAGCGCCTTAATCACCGTTTGAATGTCAGTACGGCTTGACACGAAAACGGTGACATCATCGGCGAACGCGGAAACCCTGACTCGCGCTTTGCGAGGAGGGATAGCGATCCCGCGCAGGACTGGTGTTGCCGCCTGATCCCTTAATTTGCGAAGGAAGGGCTCCAACGCCAGGATGTAGAACAGGGGCGACAGCGGACAACCCTGACGTACCGACCGAGAAAAAACGAACGATTCCGACCTCTTTCCATTGACTTGCACCACTGCCGTCGGCGAGTCATACAGAATAGAGATCCACCTGCGGAAGTCCGGACCAAAACCGGCGGCTGCTAAAACAGCTTTCAGGAAACCATTGTCGACCCTATCGAAAGCCTTGGACTGATCTAAATTGATCAGCGCGGCTTCAACGTCGTCTTCTGTCCCCTCTATGATCATGCGAATCAAATGCAAGTTGTCCTGAATCGACCTCCCCTTCACAGCAAAGTTTTGCTCAGGCTTGATCAAATCACCGATAACAACCTGCAGGCGGTTCGCAAGAACGCGGGCCAAAATCTTTAACTCTGTGTTTAGCAGAGTTATGGGCCTTTAATCGTCTAAATTACCCCCACCAGGTTGGTCCCCCTTCTTCAGTAATGTGACCACTCCTTTGGTTACCTGTTCAGGGATTGACTCCTGAGCGAACCAGTGGTTAAACACATCCTTCAGAATTGGGACAAACATGGGCGACAGCCTCAAATACATTTCGTACGGCAGACCATCGAGTCCTGGAGATTTGTTCAAGCCGACCTGCTTCAACGCAATAACGATCTCGCCCTCCGTAATCCTGCCATCACAGCCAGCTGCTCGAGCCGCCTCGAGGCGGGGCGAGTCAGCCAAATAGCTGTCAAACTCCTGACCGCGGAGTCTGGGCAATTGGGTGAAAAGCCCAATTTATTTAGGCAGGCCATGATCGGGTAAAAGTTTTAAAAGTAATTTGTACTTGTATTCTTAGTATCACCCGCACTGAGGATTGAACCTTCAACCTCCAGAAGATTGTCACTTTGAACTGATTATTACTTTAGCACTTTATCTTCAGTGCAGATGATACTAAGAATACAATTACGGATTACTTAAGACTACTATTCAGTCATGGCTGACGGAACAAGAACAAACTACCCCCATGTATTAAATAAAGGGTTCATACAGATTCACGAATTCTAACAGAAAGGTTCTCGAGATGGACAAGAAACACATGAAGAAGATTGGAGGTTACATCGGCTGAAACGTTGTTTGTGAGAATAGCATCCAAGATGAAAACAGTAGTCCGAATAATCCAAATAATACAAATTATCAATCCTCATCTAAAAAAATTAGAAGCATAATAACTTTCAAATAGTTCTGGAAAACTGACATTAATAATTCAAAAACATTTAAAAAAAGTTTTTTTCTTTTTGTTTTGAATTGTAAAATTCATAATAAAACACTCACGTGTTTTTTTTTGTGCACAGATGTTTTTTGCAATTATATATTTTTGTTAGACTGAAGGAATCATTTCTGCATCTAATCTGTCATACTGATAGTAAAGTTTGAGTAAATGTGTAGATGAACACCCTTCGCTAAATCACCCTCCCATCATAAAAAAGGATTCTACTTTTTAGGCGATTACGTGTGGACACCCTGAAAAACTTGGCGAAAAAACGAAAAAAGACAATTATTTTTTAAATAAGAGTGCGTGATCAATTTCGCATATAAATTTATCGTAAAATGATCCCCCATTTCCGGGGCATTCTAGCTTTTTAGAACAGTTAACCAAATTTATTTTGTCTATGGGAGATAAATTATGTGCGTTTTTTTTGGGGGGGTCATGTTAGAAAAGTTATTTAAAGATTACTTTTCATCATCAAAAAAATTGTTATTATTGACAAAATATAATTTTATCTAACTCAAAGCCACACGTAACTGCCTAAAAATCTTTCACCCCAATAAAACGCACAGGATTCATCTTGCATAGCAAATTTTTTTGGGGAGTTAATGCCCTAAAACAAATAGTTATTTTACGTTCAATTTATATGAGAAACTGAGTCCCCCCCCCCTAAATTCTAAAATAATTGTTGTTTTTTGTTTATTTTTTATTTTCGCCAAATTTTTCTTTGCGTAAGTGGTCCGAATGTGGGCTATATTTCTTTCAATTTAATTTTATGCAAAGTTGGTAAAAAGGGATGGAAGCCCTTCGTAAGAATTGTAGTTGTTCGACGATATATGAAGATAAAGAAATTGAAAGAACATATGGAAGTTATAGTTATGGATTGATTGTTATTATTTGGAATGCAGCTAAAAATATATATATATGCTCTGAAGCTTGGTATACAACTTGATTGAGCTTGTAATTTGGAACATTTTCGGATATTATAAAGATTATATACTTAAATATATATATATATATATATATATATATATATATATATATATTGTAAGAACCCGTAAATGAATAAACAATTATATATATATATATATATTTAAATGTTGAACTAAATTAACGATAATTGAATTATCGTTTAATAATAATCTATCGTGATAATATAAAGCTCAATATATTGAATAGAGCAATCAATCGGCTTTTCCATATCCTCTGATGAGAAGAGTTAATCTTTGAAAATTCATGGATTAAGGATATGAAGCTCCTTGCTCTGAACTTTTAATGTTCTAATAAATATTGTATCTTTACAATTGTTTATACTCATCTTTCATTTCTACAATATATATATATATATATATATATATATATATATATATATATATATATATATATATATATGTTAATCCCATGAAGTTATGGTGTTTATAAGATAGTGCTCAATAAAAAGTAGAGCTGTATGTTCTCTATCGTTTGCCTGAAACCGATAGTTCGTAGCTGAAAAATATTTGTATAATTTATAGTATCTATCTATCTATCTATCTATCTCTCTCTCTCTCTCTCTCTCTCTCTCTCTCTCTCTCTCTCTCTCTCTCTCTATATATATATATATATATATATATATATATATATATATATATATATATATATATATATAATGAAAACTATAGAAATAATATTCCAACGTGATGGAAAATAAAATAAGGAAAAACCAAAATTATTAATATATATATGAATATATAAATAATTTTGGATTTTCCTTTTTTATTTTCCATCACGTTGGAATATTATTTCAATAATTTTCATTATTTCTCCTGTCATTCACGCAAATGTTAAAAAGTAAAAAAAAAGTGTCTTTTTCAGGTGGTGAGGGGAAGCGAGAAAGAAAATAGCAAGTCAGACAACCACCTCAGACTTACTCGCTTGAAATGGATTCGGACATAAACCATCACTCTATAATAAAAAGTCAGCAGTGGGTGTTTTTGTCTTTTCTATAGGTCATCAGAAATGATAAAATTAATATATGAAAAATTAAATTACTGACGTAATTCTGCGATTTTGTATGAATATTTTAGTTATATATCTAGATAAATAGTGAATGCGAACACTGGCGAAGCATATTTATTCCGTCATTTTTGATGAAGCATATATATTTTTTCGATTGGGATATATATATATATATATATATATATATATATATATATATATATATATATATATATATATATATATATATATTAGATTGCGTGAATTTCTTCGTGAAGATCTTATAATGAGATTAATTCTTATTATCTGTCGAGGTCAGGTAAGCATCTTATAGAAAGTGCGTGCGCCAATCTCTGGTTTCATTCAGACTTCCTGTCATTCGATCCATTAGGAGACGTCAATCACTACCAACAGGTGGCTCATACCAAAACACCTTGTATGTATGTATGTATGTATGTATGTATGTATGTATGTATGTATGTATGTATGTGTGTGTGTATGTATGTATGTATGTATGTATGTGTGTGTATGTATGTATGTATGTATACATCTATGTATGTATGTATGTATGTATGTATGTGTGTGTGTATGTATGTATGTATGTATGTATGTATGTATGTATGTATGTGTGTGTATGTATGTATGTATGTATCGTCGTATGCCAGCGCTCTATCTTCCGACCGATTGCTTTGATTCCTCTGTTTCACGGCATATCAACTTTTTTGGGGTTGTTTTATGCTGAAAAAGAATACCTATTGTGAACGATCAATTGTAAACGATTAATTGCACACAAGTTGCTATTTTTTACAGCTATACATAGCGGGAAAGTATTGGTTCATACCTTTCCCAAGAAAAATGATCGTGTTAGAGTTAATAAGATTTGAACCTGACATATCCGATTAAAGCGACCAATATGGTATTTATTGGGACAACCATAGCCCCTCTCAATTCTGGTACAGGAGTTTTATATATATATATATATATATATATATATATATATATATATATATATATATATATATATATATATATATATATATATACATATATATATATATATATATACATATATATATATATATATATATATATATATATATATATATATATATATATATATATATATATATATATAGCATAAATACCTGGATCAACCTTCAATCAACCTCTTGGATATCTTTCCTGAATATGTTTTAATTTGTATGACTTGGGTGGATTTCATAACTTTAACAAATAAGTATGTTTTTGGCTTGATATATTTGATGTGTTATGTACTTTTATGTATTTTTGTATATATTTTTATATATTTTCAAAGTGTAATTTATCACCTCCAGTAACGTCACTGCGGTAATGGTCCTCTGAGGAGAAGAATTATCTTTGAAAACTCATGAGTTAAGGACGTTGAGATACTTTGCCTGAATTTTGAATTCTAATAAAATTTGATTCGCACCTTATTTTATTATTTCATTTTATATTATGCTATTAATGCTCTATCCAGTATATTGAGCTTCAGTCTTTATCCGGATGTTTCACTAATTAAAATATATTAGTTGCCTGTTATATCTTTTGTTGGATTAACTTCATATATATATATATATATATATATATATATATATATATATATATATATATATATATATATCTTCTATTCATTTAACGTCACTTTTCATTTATTCAGGGGTCAGACGTTTTCTGATATTAGGCAAGCTCATTCTCCACCTCTGACGGTTCAGCAGGTCAGCAGTCTCAAAATTCCACTCTGTGCAGTCTTGTCCAATCACTTGATTCCAAGTTATTTTTGGCCAGCAAACCTTCCTGCGATTAAGGACATACATGTTTTTGAAATAGTTTATCCAAGAGGATCCACAAACAGACCGTTTCGCTGTATAACAGCTCTTTATTGTGGCTATAACGGCAAGAGCCTCGAGTCGGAATCGAAACTCAACAAGTCAATAGTCAACACACCTCTCCATTCGGCTATGAGTTACTCGCCGTGAGTAAGTGAAGTCTCAGTGATTATAAACACTGTCAATTATTGAAGAGTGCTTCATTAGTTTAGACAAAGAACTTTGCTTTTTCGCTGATGGCATTTAGCGATTTCACTTACAACAGTACCTCATAAAATAAGGGGGCGTAAATGCAAGATAATAATAATATATATATATATATATATATATATATATATATATATATAATTATTTTTTTATAGAGACATGTAAATATTCCGCGACACTGGCATGTCGATGTTATCGACCAACAGCTGTTAGAAAATTAGCTTTCATCAGGAAGAAAGAAAATCTGATCCTTCCCTCATATCATCTTTTCACCTGATTAGATCTCAGTTTCTAAAAGCTGTTGATCGATAATTATAAAAGCTCTATTTCATATTGGCTTACTATATATATATATATATATATATATATATATATATATATATATATATATATATATATATATATATATATAGAGAGAGAGAGAGAGAGAGAGAGAGAAATAGAGGGTAACTTATTTTATTTACCTCTCCAGGTGGTTAGCCACAAGGTCAGGTGTTAAGTTGAAAAGTCAGTGCACTAGGATTAGCGCACTCTGGCTCTCAAAAATGCCTGAGCAGTCCCGGCGGCATCCCCGGTAGAGATGCCTCAGGCGATTAGCGACAAACTAATTCCTTTTCAAAGAGTAGTTTAAGCCTGGGAAGGTGGACCTCCTGAGACTGAACAGGACCACATCTCATCCCGACAGCAACAAAGTCACTGTCGCACTGATTGTCGAGAACGTATCCCCGACGTGTCTAGAAAAAGTTGGTTCAACTTATAGAGAAACTTATAAACAGAGAAACTCGTCAAATAATAAATGTAACAGTGTAGAAGTCATAAATAACGTTTTTTTTTTTAAATCTCGGAGTAATGTCCCTGTGAAGCAATCCGGTTACACACTGACCAATCACCTTGCAGAGTGCATTGATTCCATCTGTCCTCTGTAGAACTACTTCAGCCCCTTTCGGAATCACGGTCGGTAAGCAGAGAGACTCCTGCAATCAACGAGGAAACACATCTACATTCTCTCTCCTACCCGTGTCTACTGGACTCTCCAGCATCTACTATTTTCGCCTGAAGATAACTGCTCAGACTTTTGGCAACACAAAGAACTATATTTTTCCTCTTCCTCACTCGGACACTGTACAAAATTCTTCCACCTATACGAAACGGTGTAGGTAAATTTATTGAATAAACCCTTTTCGTTGTTGTTATAAAAAGGTTCTGTTTTTCCTTTCGTGCGACAGTTTTCGTTAGTAATAATATATAGGAGTTGGTCTTAACAGCCTACTGATACGAACATCTCTTACAACAGTAGTAGAAGTAGTAGGAGTAGTAGTGTTTCCATTCATAACTCCTCCTACTCCCGTCCCCATCTTCTCTTCATCCTCAACAGGCTTATCCTCTTCGTGAACGACTTGAATTACTAATCTCCCAAACGAGATAATCGTAACAGTCATAGATAAAAATCCACGCTTTAATCCCTGGTTTCATTCATACTTTTAAGCTTAGCGGTCGTAGTAATTATGATACTACCTATCAAGGCCAAGAGCCACTCGAGGATAAGGGTTAATGGTATTGAAGTGATTGTCAGTCGAAAGATGAGGAACAATCAATAGTTTGACCTAAGTTTGATTACTTATCGTAGGGGTTGGACGTAATGGGTGAAAATTAGGGGTTGGACGTAATGGGTGAAAATTAGGGGTTGGACGTAATGGGTGAAAATTAGGGGTTGGACGTAATGGGTGAAAATTTCAGATTCATGCGAGTAGTATTTTTTTGTGTTCATTTATACATAAATAACACTAAACAATCAAACATTTTGAAAATTTTGCAAAATTCAGAAGGTGCAGGCCAATATTTTTTGGCTATTTTACATTCATGAAAACCCTTTCACAGCCTGAAAATGGTCCTAAATTAAAGTACTATATCAGATTTAACCATGTATATCCATTCATAGCTTTTGAGGATGTTTTAGGACCTGCAATATCGCATGAAACCACTTTTTCATCGAAAAATGATGGATTTTGAGTCCCGTGGAGCCCTAACGGCTATTTTTGGCCTACACCTTCTGAATTTTGCAAAATTTTCAAAATGTTTGATTGTTTAGTGTTATTTATGTATAAATGAACACAAAAAAATACTACTCGCATGAATCTGAAATTTTCACCCATTACGTCCCACCTCTTCTGAAGTTTGCAAAATTTTCAAAATGTTTGATTGTTTAGTGTTATTTATGTATAAATGAACACAAAAAAATACTACTCGCATGAATCTGAAATTTTCACCCATTACGTCCCACCTCTTCTGAAGTTTGCAAAATTTTCAAAATGTTTGATTGTTTAGTGTTATTTATGTATAAATGAACACAAAAAAATACTACTCGCATGAATCTGAAATTTTCACCCATTACGTCCCACCTCTTCTGAAGTTTGCAAAATTTTCAAAATGTTTGATTGTTTAGTGTTATTTATGTATAAATGAACACAAAAAAATACTACTCGCATGAATCTGAAATTTTCACCCATTACGTCCCACCTCTTCTGAAGTTTGCAAAATTTTCAAAATGTTTGATTGTTTAGTGTTATTTATGTATAAATGAACACAAAAAAATACTACTCGCATGAATCTGAAATTTTCACCCATTACGTCCCACCTCTTCTGAAGTTTGCAAAATTTTCAAAATGTTTGATTGTTTAGTGTTATTTATGTATAAATGAACACAAAAAAATACTACTCGCATGAATCTGAAATTTTCACCCATTACGTCCCACCTCTTCTGAAGTTTGCAAAATTTTCAAAATGTTTGATTGTTTAGTGTTATTTATGTATAAATGAACACAAAAAAATACTACTCGCATGAATCTGAAATTTTCACCCATTACGTCCCACCTCTTCTGAAGTTTGCAAAATTTTCAAAATGTTTGATTGTTTAGTGTTATTTATGTATAAATGAACACAAAAAAATACTACTCGCATGAATCTGAAATTTTCACCCATTACGTCCCACCTCTTCTGAAGTTTGCAAAATTTTCAAAATGTTTGATTGTTTAGTGTGATTTATGTATAAATGAACACAAAAAAATACTACTCGCATGAATCCGAAATTTTCACCCATTACGTCCCACCCCTTCTGAATTTTGCAAAATTTTCAAAATGTTTGATTGTTTGGTGTTATTTATGTATAAATGAACACAAAAAAATACTACTCGCATGAATCCGAAATTTTCACCCATTACGTCCCACCCCTTCTGAATTTTGCAAAATTTTCAAAATGTTTGATTGTTTAGTGTTATTTATGTATAAATGAACACAAAAAAATACTACTCGCATGAATCCGAAATTTTCACCCATTACGTCCCACCCCTTCTGAATTTTGCAAAATTTTCAAAATGTTTGATTGTTTAGTGTTATTTATGTATAAATGAACACAAAAAAATACTACTCGCATGAATCCGAAATTTTCACCCATTACGTCCCACCCCTTCTGAATTTTGCAAAATTTTCAAAATGTTTGATTGTTTAGTGTTATTTATGTATAAATGAACACAAAAAAATACTACTCGCATGAATCTGAAATTTTTCACCCATTACGTCCCACCCCTACTTTCACCCATTACGTCCCACCCCTATTTATGGGGAAGGGTGCATGACAAGTATTTTATCTATCTCCTCGCTAAACACAACGTTAGGTATGGGTTAGAAAAGCCAGTGCACTAGGATTAGCGGGCTCTGACCTACAAAAAATACCCGAGTAACCCCGTCGACATTCCCCGGTAGGGACGCCTCGGGCGATTAGCAATAAACTAACCCCTTCTCAAAGAGAGAAGGTAAATCCTGGGAGGGTAACGAGTATCTGTTGACATTGGATTTAAAGACGACCATGTTTTAATCAGCATAGAAGCAGTTTCGTGGTAACGTGTGCGGCAGAAATTGGCAGTTCTTGGAAATAAACTCTGTTCATGGAAACTTTGTTTTATGTTAGGCATACGGAAGGAAAATTACTATTATGAGAGGATTGAAAATGATGATTGGAATGAACGAAATTGCATTGTTTATGAAGACCGTTCATGACAAGTAGTTGTTGACATTAGATTTGAAAACGATCATGTTGTAGCTGGCAAGGAAGCAGTCCTGTGGTAATGTGTTCCGCAGATGGGAAGTTTTTAGAAAGGAAGTCTGTTCATGGAATTTCCGACTGAGAAAGAAAGGAAAGTTTTTTAAAAATATTTTGTGTAACAATCTTACATAAAAATCCATGCTTTGATCCTTGGTTTTATACATGCTTGTGTGTGAGTTCGATAAACTATGTGTATATGAGGTTGTTGTGTGTAGTAGTCGATGTCTTAGACTCTAAATGCATCAGCTAGATTGTGACGTACCCACTTGTGTTGAGTCTGAAAGGAAAATACTGGAAAATGGAAAGAAAGCTGTGTGTTCGGGTTTTTATATCACGCGCAACATTTCGCCAGTGAATATTATTGGCTGAAAGAAATTGCTAATTGGAGATGTTGTCCAATCCAGAGTCAATACGTAAAAAATCGTAACCATGATTGAAAACTGAATTAAATTTCTTTTAAAGTTTTAGCATTTATTTTAGAATCTTGGCATTTTTAATTACTAAATACAATTGATGACTGAATTATATTCTCGAAATTTAATATATATATAAAAAATATAATTATTTATAATAAATTGGCCACTACTTATATCAATAAATATAATCTTACTGATGTAGGACACATTCAAACCCCCTTCTCCTCTCCCAGCATAAGTCATAGTTGATGTAACTAACCCTATCACCCAGCTTCCTTATCTTTTTATCTTTATCCATTTCCCCTACTCATTCACTTGGCTTTGTTTCCAACTAGAGCTGCCACTTTTTTCTTAGACTCGATTGAAGTCACTACTTAAATTCCCGACTACCTGCGTTTAATATACACAGCTCATTCTCAACCTCTGAAAAACTACTGTCATTCTCGATCCACGGAAGTATTTCAAAATAACCCTAATTCTCAAAATTACATCCGAATAAGTGCGTTCCATTTACGATTGAACTAAACATCTTTCTATTGGATTTACTTAATTTTTGAACATCTTCAACGCTGCCTTCACGAAACACTTTTATTTTAAAAACATGAGCACTTTCGGTGATATACACCCTTGTCAAAAGTATAAGCATATTTTTTTCTTTTCTCTTTTCGTTTAATCCTCTTTGATTGAGACCTATTTATCGCAGTCGAGTTTAGATTCGTCTTGATGTTATCGACGATTAATGTTGATTTATGTATTTTGCCAACAAAAACAAAACGTAAACACATTCATCGTAGTTAATTACTCTCTTTCTCATGCAAATACTTAGTAGTATATCACCTCCCTCCAAAAAAAAAAAAATTTCAGCATATTTTTTTATCTTCTCTCTTCTTGATTGAGACATATTTATCACAGTCAAGTTGAAATTCGTGTTAATGTTATCGACGATTAATGTTGATATGCCGGTGTGTATAGCACGCGGTTACGTGAATAGGGTAGAATGAATATATGTCTTAATTCAGGAATATTTAGGTCAATATTTAAGCTGATGATGAATGATTCGAAATACAAACAGCGAAAAGCATAGGATACGTATATGTTACAACCCAAATATAATGGGATCATAGTTCTATGTGAAAAAAATGATATCATCTTGATAATAAGCACGGAGTTTAATTTAGGCTCTGCTTACCTAGTTTTATTTTCATTTTTTCATTGTTTTTTTGCTTTGTTTTATATACTTAGTACTGAAGATAGCCACACCAAGAAATAAATGCAGAGGAGCATTTTACAAATATCTTAATGTAAGCCGAAACAATTGTATGCTGAATAAAAAAACAAGTGTTATGAAATAACGTGAATCTGTCCTTCATAACATTGATATAGTATAAACTTAAATAAAAAATATTGAATATAACATAGCTCTGGTCTTACACTATGGAGCTATTATAATTAGTTCATGTTATAAAATTTATATTTGAATATATATATATAAAATTCTAAATATGAATAAAAATACACACACACATTATATATATATATATATATATATGTACATATATATATATATATATATATATATATATATATATATATATATATATATAAATATATGAAGGAGAGTGGAAAGGAATTAGAGAAAGCAAAAGCCAAATCAAAATTCAATTCAAAAGTTCAAAGCAAGGTATAATCCGCAAAAAGGCAATTTATTCAAGTTAAATTTTCCTTAAGCCAGGCTTTTCAAAGATCAAAATCTTATCATCAGAGGAAGTCGCTGGGATAGATAAGTTGGCAATGGCCAAGATTTAAAATTTGAAAAAATGAAATAAAATAAAAATTGTAGGGAAGGAAACGTAGGGCAAAACTGTGCCAGGGTGCAAGCAAATGTCCGATTGCCAAAAAGTCCGGTGTCGAAGAGTCCAGCGGAGAGGATACGATGTAGATAGGTAGGTCGTAAGAGGCACGAGAAGTAATGAGAGAAGTTTCAAAGTTAAACTCCAAGAAGCCACAACTTCAGGTACGGCGAAAATAGAAAATCCAGGAAGGGTAAAAAGTCCAATAAGAGGTACATTCGATGATGCAGGCAGGCGTCAGAGGAGATTAAGATGTAAAATATTCGCCATTAAAGAAACTTCCCGGGCAGAGATGACAAAGGAAAGTGTTTTAAAGTGGAAAAAGGGGCAGTGAGAATATTTAAAGTCTGCCCAGTTGAGAAAGCCGGCTATAAATGAAGAAAAGCAGAGACAGTGAAAACAAGAGTATAATATGCGACCAATGGGCAAGGGAGGAAACGGGTAAGTGGAATGTGGGAGGAGAAAGGGACGGGTACGAGGAAAGAGAGGGGGAGGAGAAAGGGAGCGATGCGGTGAAGGAATGCGGATAAAACTAAGAGTGTGAAAGTAGGGGGGTGAAACATAAAGTTGAAATTGGAAGTTAGGCGAATTAGGATTCAACTAGAAAAGGGGAAGAAATGAGTGGGGGTAAGTTAACGAATGTTAGGATAAGGGGTTAAAATATCAGAATATGTATAAGAACAGAGTTCGGGGGTTTAGAAGTTTAATCAAATGACCTTAGATATAAACAGTGAGGCAAGATATATATGAAGGGTAGGACTAGGAAAATGAGTTAAAAATTAAAAGAGTAAAGATAAAAATAAAGATAAAAATAGTATAAAAAGTAGAAATAAGAAAATAAAAGAGTAAAGAATGAAAAATAGATAATAAGATTAGTCTTAAGCTCGCAGGGAAAATTGAGGATTGACCGAAAGAATAAAAAATATAATAAAAAAATAAAAAAATAAAAAAATAAGATACTAATAATAGAATGAGGGAAAAGTCGATAAGATTGGAGCTCAAGAATGAAAATTAGAATAAGGAAAAAGAAAAAGGAAAACAAGACCTAGAGAGGATATCCGGAATGGGAGTCTCCAAGGTGGAAAAAATTTTTATGGGTTAGTAAATAAGCAGTTACGGGATGCTAGTTCAAATAGATATGGGAAAATATAAACTTTGAAATTTAAAAAAAAGTTATATGGAGGTTAATTAAGAAAATTGTTAAATAGGTTAGTGGAGGCCGGAAGAAGTAAGAGATATACAAGGTTAAAAAAGTGACAAAGGATTAAGCCAGAAGGAGAGTGGAGATCGCAGTTACAAGTAAATACTATAGGGGTTAAAAGATGTAGAGCTAGGGCGGGTTGGGGGTTGAGTAGTTTGAGAGAGATGTGCGAAGGGCGAGGTAAAACAAGGGGGGAATAATCGAGGCTATTAAAAAAGTGAGAAGAATTAAAAACAGGAGGGGAAGAATAATTAGAGTGCACAGTGGAAGCATTTCTACCTGCTCTATCCTGGATATTGAGCTGTATACTCTTCACAATAGGGTTTTACCTTTCCTAAAAGTTCGCTTTTAGTACACCTCTTTATATATAAATATATATATATATATAGAGAGAGAGAGAGAGAAAGAGAGAGAGAGAAAGAGAGAGGGGGGAATATAGAAGATATAGAATATATACATACATCTACATATAGAGAGAACAATAAAGAGAGAGAGAGAGACAGAGACAGAGAGAAAGAGAGAGAGATCCCTCTCTCTCTCTCTATCTCTATCTCTCTCTCTCTCTCTCTCTCTATATATATATATATATATATATATATATAAACAGTTGTTCATGGTAAAAAAATGATGATCCCTTAAATAATGTTAAGACTAGCGTAAATTCTTGGAAGCAAACTAATATAGTGATTGCAAAAAGTAATTTTCCACCGAACGACTTGGGACTAAAATGTTGTTTTTTTTCTATTGTTTTTTTGTTTTTTTTCTTTATATAGTCTTAATGGTGGAGAAACTTCCTAGATTATATATATATATATATATATATATATATATATATAGATCTATCAGACAGAAAACATCAAGTGTGCATGCCTATCTGTCTGATTGATTTTCTGTGTGCGAAATGAAACAAGTGGGGAAGAAGAAAAGGGCATTTCTTTATTTGCAGGACCAGAAAACTGTCAAAATTCGAGCGAAACTCGAGTCGTCGAGAGATTTGTGGGTGAAAAGTGTTTCCCGCCCTCGCTTTTCAGTCTTTCTTCTTTCAAACCGATCCAATCTCCGAAGTAGGTCACAAGGGCTACTATTTTAAATTCTATGCGTTCTTTGATGAGCTGAAGCAGAACAAACACCGACATTGATAACGTTTAGAATCGAAATACTCATCGCTAAACGAACGATAATAAGTTTACGGTAAAATAGAAAGTATCTACTTCATCATGGCCGCCGTAGGTAAAATCGGAAATTGCGAACGAGTGTTAATCCAAAAAGGAAAATAATCCCAAATCATATTTTAGGCCATATTTTTTTTTGGTAAATAATTTGTTTTCAACAATTTGTTTAATGATTAATAAATAATAAAATCAAACTTTTTTTTTATAATTGGAAATTTTAAAGTAATTGTTTTATTTTGGAAAATATTTTTTAACAAATATTCAGATCAAATTTTTTTTATAATTGGAATGTTTTTTATTTTTAAATTTTTTTAAATAGTTTAATTATTAATAATAAGCAAATATAATTATATTATTAAGTAACAAACAATTATTACTAAATAATAAAATCAAACTTTTTTTTTTATAATTGGAAATTTAAAAATAATTGATTAATTTTGAAAATATTTTTTAACAAATATTCAGATTAAATTTTTTTTATAATTGGAATGTTTTTTATTTTTAAATTTTTTTAAGAAATAGTTTAATTATTAATAATAAGCAAATATAATTATATTACTAAGTAACAAACAATTATTACTAAATAATAAAATCAAACTTTATTTTATAATTGGAAATTTTAAAATAATTGATTTATTTTTGAAAATATTTTTTAACAAATATTCAGATCAAATTTTTTTTATAATTGGGATGTTTTTTATTTTTAATTTTTTTTAAAAAAATAGTTTAATTATTAATAATAAGCAAATATAATTATATTACTAAGTAACAAACAATTATTACTAAATAATAAAATCAAACTTTTTTTTTATAATTGGAAATTTTAAAATAATTGATTAATTTTGAAAATATTTTTTAACAAATAATCAGATCAAATTTTTTTATAATTAGAATGTTTTTTTATTTTTAAAATAATATTTAAAAATTAATAATAATCAAATATAATTATATTACTAAGTAACAAACATTTATTAACACAATAAATTCAAACAGTTTTTTTTTAATAGATGAAAAATAATAAATATTCCGACAAAAGCTCTGCGGCTTAAAATAATTAGGGATTTTTTTATTATTAACACCGGTTCGCAATTTCCAATTACGGCGGCCATGATGAAGTGGATACTTTTTATTTTACGAAGTTTATTTTATTACCTTTAAGTTTATTTTTCTTTTCTTTCTTTTTTACGGCATGTCAAACCTTTTCGGATGCTGAATCCAGTCATTTTTGTAAGATTTGAAGTTCTTAATATTTTCAAATATGTATGTACAAGTGTACATCCTCCGTCAAAATGACAGAAAAAATATGCTTCGCTCGTGTTTGCACTAATATTCATATTTATATAAAGTAACGTCTCAATCGGTTAAATAGCCATCATGTTTAACGTAAACAAGTGACTAAACGAAGATGGCTACTTTTCTCAGAATCGCTATTAGGGTTAGGGTTATAAATGCTATTGAATATTAAATAGATCTTAAACTCAAATAGCTCACAAATGAGTAGGTAAACCCAAATAAATAATTTTTGACTAATTTTCCAACTATATTTCCTTTAAAATAATTTAATAGTAATGATTACCCCCCCCCCCCAAAAAAAAAGAAAAAAAGAAATAAGAAAGGAAGAAAAATGTCTCAAACTATAAAGTTTTTAAAAATAAAGAAAAAAAAACGTATCAGAAAGAGAAAGAAAACGTCACGTTATGGAAATAGAGTAAAGTATTTCTTTCCGAATTCATTTCAGAGATGAGGGGTCATCAGATTTGCTATTTGCTTTATCCTATTTGAGATGGTTTCGTCCGGATTCTAAAATGGTTCAGTCTGCGAAAATTGGCTGAAGATTGTACCGTCTAAATACCAGTCGAGAATACGTTCTCGACAATCAGTCCGACAGAGACTGGCCATTTCGGTGGCCTTTATCTGTCGGACTGTAGTATTATGTCTTGGGTAGTCCTAGGAGGTCCACCCTCCCAGGCTTTGCCTTCCCTCTTTGGGAACCGGTTGGTTTATTGCTAATTGCCCAAGGCGCCCCTATCTTAGAATGCCGACAGGGCTGCTCGGGCTTTTCTTTAGAGGCCAGCCTAGCTCTTCCGCTGAGGAACTGGCTTTTTCTCCAACCTCCTGGCCTTGTACCACATCTTCTGCCGTGGAAAGGAAGTAAGTAAAGCGGCTCGTATGTATCTCGAGCATCCTCTGCCGCTCAACCTTCCATACGTAATCGACAACGTCGGGCCGTCGTGGGACAGGGAGAGACGAATGGTGTTTCTTGCGATCCTGGCCGTAGGGCAAATAGTGTTGTGGACATCGCATCTGAGAGATGACCAGGGAGTTTAATCTTTTGCTGATCAGGATCTGATCGCTTTCTTTAAGCACCAGCTGAAGGTCAAGATCATACCTCACCCCGACAAGCCTGATAGACTCTTCCCTTGGTCGACAGTAGTAACGCTCTGCTAGTTAGTAATGGAAGAAGTTCCCTGAACTTACTCCATCAACTTTTAATTTTTGAAATTACACTAGCACCTGCTCCACCATGTGCTCCAATGGTATCACCAAGGTAACAAAACTTCTGAACAACATCAATAGCTTCGCAATCCAGATATACTTTGTCCACATCTGAGTTCTCATCCATCTCCATTGTTTTACACTGGTTATCCTCTCTCAACCTACCAGTAATCTCACTGCACATCTTGTGTACTCAATGCTTACGAGTACCACAAGAGATTGAATTGCACTCACTGCCTTTCCACAAACTGAAAACGAACATCTTATTTCAAGCTTAAGCGTGACAGACTAACTGACGAAAATGCTATTCCACACTGAAGCGTGACAGACCAACAAAAATGATATTTGGATTTTAAGTTTGACAGCCGGACAGACAAACCTCTTATGGGATGCTTGAACATAACAATATCCAATTTTTTTCGTTTTATTTTGTTAATCCGTAATATTGACATCACATCAATGAAAACGCGTGAAACTTGAATTAATACCTGTTTTTTCCTTCTAAAAGAATGTAATGTAATGAAAGAGAATATTTTGTTTTGTCTCTACAGTTACTAATTTTGCCCTTGGTAACCATAAATTAATGAATATTAAGGTATATTTTTTATTAAAACCTGTTCGAGATCATACTAAATCAGAATGATTTGTACGTTTATCATTGGTAGTTTTTGAGTTAGGCAGAAAACCTTCTTTTATATAATAGAAAGAAAAAGAAAAGAAGAAAAAGAAGTAAAGAAAAAAGGAACAAGAAGCAGAAAAAATAATTAAAGATCTAGATCAGAGGTTTTAAACTTAGTGACACAAACGGTCCACTGTGTGATGAGATTGGGTGCAACGAACCAGAACCAGGCAATATCACCAGGGTATTACAAATAAAGATGTATCTTTGGTGGTTCTGAGATTTAGCTAGAGAGATAATTTTCTTTTATATAATCGATAATTAATAACGGAACGGATGGCCAGAACAATCTCCGTGACAAGACGCTAGTCTGTCGCCGGATATAAATCCAGAAATTTATTGATACACATGGATGGGGTGTTGTTTTTATTACAGTCCATGGTATTCTCAAATGGTCACCCATCTGGATACTGAGCAGGTTCAACCTCGCTTAACTTCGGCGATCTGACGTGGACCGACGTGTCAACGTAATTCTGCCCGTAATTAAGTTCTTTGTTGCCCAAGGAGAAATGTTTACAAGTGTTAGATATGGGGCGAGAAAACCCACCAGTATATAAATTGGTTACAGGAAATGAAAGTTCAGTGTGGGAATTAATAAAACCAAATATGACGTCACATGGAAAGAGAGATAGAGAGAAAGAGAGAGAGAGAGAGAAAGAGAGAGAAGAGAGAGAGAGAGAGAGAGAGAGAGAGAGAGAGAGAGAGAGAGAGAGAGAGAGGAGTTAGTTTCTTGGAAGCACGCAACGTGTGAACATGAGAAATTGAGATGGGCTGACAAAATAAGATTAAACAGTGATTATTAATCTCTCTCTGTCTCCCCCACCCACTCGTTAGTGATTTTGAACGAAGATCAAGTTGAATAAACCTAATCTGTCTTCCATCAGTATTGAGTTGATTTAGTCTTTTCAGAAAGCGTAAATAAGGAACTTTGATTTCAGATGGTAAACCATCAGCCTGGAAGGGTGACGCAACGGGTGCGTACAAAAACAAGCAGCTAACAAGGTATGGATAATAATTACGAACTTTCATGTGTTTTTGTAGTAATGATGGTAACTTGGGTTTCTGCATATATGGCACAAGGTTGAAGCGCAACACAGATAAAATGTGCCTCTCCCCTCTGGATCTTATTATCTTCTTAGATGGGTACCCATTTAGGAATATCAGACTTTGTAACCCCCCCCCCCCAAAAAAAAATCCCCACCCCAACCATGTGTACAAATAAATTGTTGGGTTTATAATTGGCGACAGACTAGCGTCCTGTCATGTTGATTGTAATACTCTGGTGATATTGCTTAGTTCTGGTCCGTTGCCCCCAATCTCATCACGAAGTGGACCGTTTATGTCACTAAGTTTAAGACCCCTTATCTAGATATCTAATTTTTTTCTTCTTCTTCTTCTTTCTTCTTCTTCTTCTTCTTCTTCTTCTTCTTCTTCTTCTTCTTCTTCTTCTTCTTATTATTATTATTATTATTATTATTATTATTATTATTATTATTATTATTATTATTCTTCTTCTTCTTCTTCTTCTTCTTCTTCTTCTTATTATTATTATTATTATTATTATTATTCTTCTTCTTCTTCTTCTTCTTCTTCTTCTTCTTCTTATTATTATTATTATTATTATTATCATTATTATTATTATGATTCTTTTTCTTATTGTTAGTGTTGTTGTTGCTGTTGTTATTTTTCATATATATAAATAAATAAACAAATATAAAATGGCTGCCCCGCCGGAAGTGCGTCAGAACTAAAGAACTAAAGAACAGTAATTGAGTTGCTTGTTGTCGGAGGAGACACTCCTGTAAACAGTAACAAAAGACTGACAAATGTTTACAAAGATAAAGCTTAAGACTAAAGCTATGGGTGTAGATGTATCCGTCGTCTGATTGAGAATTCGACAGACCCCAAAGAATTGATTCAACAATAAAGAAGCGGGACACGAAGAAGAAGAAGAAGAAGAAGAAAAAGAAAAAAAGCGGCGTTTCTTTTATATTTAATCAACAAGAAAATACAAGTTTCACATTTAAAAAAAAAAGCGTGATTTTATCCTAGAAAGGTAATCTTCTAGCAAACTACTTTTCATGTGTGTTATAAAAAAATAGTAAAAAGCATAACTTTATATATAACTAGATGAATACCCGTCCCAAGACGGGTAAAATTAATTGCCCGAACAGAAAAGTTTTGCACCACTCTTATGTCCCCTTACACTAATTAAAATCAAGATATAATAATACTAAACCTTATGTCTAGATTCATTATTCCAATTTTGATCAAAATCCATTACATGATTTTGATTCAATAAAATGTAAGGCTTAAGCTTAAATGGTCTTAAGAAGAAATTAAAATTCAGGGAATCTTGCTTAATTAGTGTCTAATGACTATGGATCAAATTCAATGCAAATCTGAAATACTTTTTAATTTGCAAACGGGAGGCTGCGCTCATATTATGTCCCAAACAACCCTTTAAACTACAAAGAAACTGAAATTTGTGGAATATTAAATAAATGATTTCTAATACCTATTGTTAAAATTTCACAAAAATCGGAGGCATCTGAATTTTCATGAAAAGCTTCAGCCCTCTTTCTAACCCTTTTGCATAAAACTAAATTAAACTAAATATAACCCACATTACGACTTCTTAGCAGCAGTGTTACACAGTCCATAATGATCGGTTAATTAGTTTAGGAGTGAATCATGTACATGCAAATATATGAATATACACAAATACCTAACTTTATATAAATAGACACTAGGTGCACTTACCTGGCGGGACGGAGTAAAGTAACTTTAGTTTTAATTTTTTATATTTGTACATTTTAGATTTATACAGAAAAGGAAACAAAATTTTAGTTGGAAGGGAAACAACTCCTATCATATTCTTTAATTTAAAATATGAGTTAGCCCCCCTTACGCTTATGATTGAAGAGACTATTTATGAATTATTTGTAGGTGATTATTTAAAAATGTTTGATATTACCAGTCGTCAAGGGCGAAAATATTTTTTTAGATAAATTGTAGCGAAGTACGTTGTTATATTCTTAATAACATGGTGCAACAATAACAAATGATAATTGGCTAGTCAGAAGCAAAATTTGATTTGTCAGCTTAAAAGCTATTTAGGCCTGACTTTGAAAATCCAAGATAACTTTACTTGTTAGAAACAAAGAAGCAAATAAACAATTTTATTTATTATATGAAAGTTGTATCGCTAGTCTTTCTCTACGAATTCGTTATTTCAATTTTTTATATTTGTACATTTTAAATTTATACAGAAAAGGAAACAAAATTTTATTGGAAGGGAAACAACTCCTATTATAGATAAATTGTAGCGAAGTACGTTGTTATATTCTTAATAACACGGCGCAACAATAACGTATGGTAATTGGCTAATCAGAAGCAAACAAAACAATTGTATTTATTATATGAAGTCGTATCGCTAGTCTTTCTCTACTAATTCGTTATTTCAATGGAAGGTGCTCAACTGAGTATCAATATTTGGTTCTTTTTTGTAAGATATTCACAACAAGAACTCGTCTTCCTATCACAACTGCAAATAGTTTTCCTTTCTTCCTTCGTGTATCTAACATCAAACAAAATTTCTATGTACAGTTTCTTTCCAAAAACTGCGGTGCATATTATCACGATACTGCTTCCTTGCTGGCTACAACATAGTCATTTTTAAATCGAATGCCCACAAATACTTGTTATAAACCGTCCTCATAAGTCATCAAATTTTGTTCATTTTATTCATCATTTTCATAATATTCTTCATCATTCAACTGACAATCTATCCATCCCATTAATTCTTATCCTCGAGTTGCTTTGAATCTTTATAAGTGGTGACTCATTAGTAAAAAAAAGTATATTCCCTGTGTCGCGTTATGCCCCATTCTTCACTCGTCCCCAAATGCCCCATTCTTCAGTCGTCCCAAAATGCCCCGTTCTTCACTCGTCCAAAAATGCTCCGTTCTTTACTCGTCCAAAATGCGAAAGGTTTTTCAACAAAAATAAAAAAATCATAATATTCTTCATCATTCAACTGACAATCTATCTATCCCATTAGTTCTTATCCTCGAGTGGCTTTGAATCTTTATAAGTGCTGACTCATTAGTAAAAAAAAA
The DNA here is from genome assembly GCA_963556195.1 of Sepiola atlantica. Lineage (NCBI taxonomy): Eukaryota > Metazoa > Mollusca > Cephalopoda > Sepiida > Sepiolidae > Sepiola > Sepiola atlantica. Next base: position 16,115,616 of record OY744546.1, read on the forward strand.
GGTATATTCGACCGCGCCATTGTGTTGCGGTATTCCCTGTTCTTTAGTCGTCCCAAAATGCCCCACCTTTAGTCGTCTCAAAATGCCCTGTTTTTTTACTCGTTCCAAAATACCCCGTTCTTTAGTTGCCCCAAAATGCCCCGTTCTTTAGTCGTCCCAAAATGCCCCGTTTTTTTACTCATTCCAAAATACCCCGTTCTTTACTCGTCCCAAAATGCCCCGTTGTTAACTCGTCCCAAAATGTGAAACGTGTTGCAGCAAAAGAATGAAGAATCAAAACAAGTAAGTTTTTTTTATATAGTTTACAATTTATTGTAGTTAAATGTCGACATTCCCTTGTCGTACAGGTGCACTTAACTCCCCAGCTCTTGTTACAGGGAGCAAAAGGGCGGAACGTCCTCCCGCTTCGATCGCAAGTCTCGCTCTGTTCTTTTTTCCGATTCTTTTCCGACAGATGACGTAACTCTAAAAAATTGTTTTATACACATTCCTCAAATCGGCATACATTCAAAATACAAACAACAAAATGTTTCATTTTCGTCTCAACCTTGAAATTATCAAAACAATCACAAGGCCGAGAACAAGGCAATAGTCGAGTATTTTGGTTCATTCGTGCTCCTAAAACAAAAAGAAAACAATGTATTTGACCGCGCCACTGAACCAAGCGAAAAGTTTCACAAATTCGATCAAACTTGAAATCTATGCCTTGAAGTGTTTGACTTTTTTTTTTCAAATTTAAAATATAAATATTTATTTTTTATAATTAAGAAGTTGTTATTCTAGCTCGAATGATTGTTTCTCTACCATTTTTGACTTTATACTAAGGATGTGTTTTTGTTAGTGATGGGGTATCTTACCGGATGCCCTACATTTACCTGCTAATTAATTAATTCGTGCTCCTATAACAACAACAATAAAAAAATATATTTAAAAAAAAACAACAGTATATTCGACCTCGCCCCTACTAAGCGAAAAGTTTCACAAATTCAATCAAACTTGACATCTGTGCCTATTTATTTGACTTTATTTTCGATTTTAAAATATCAATATTTATTTTTTACAATTAAGAAGTTGAAGCAGATACGTAAACAAAAATCAATTCTTACATTTAATTACGGCAAGGAATAATAACATGAGTGCCATTTTTAGGTAGAAGATGTTAAAAACGAGAGGAAATGTTATAATTATATTAAATTGCTGATCCGGTTTTCATTTAAACTCATCTGAGTAAATATTGTGAAAGGAGGTTGATGTACCGCGATTAAAAAGTACAATATCGCAGTTAAGTGAGGATCAGTGAAAAGTTGGGGAGAAAAAAGGGGATGGGGATCACAAGTGGATGGCATTAAGCCTTAGAAGCCACGCCTTTTGTTTACATTAGGAGGGTTTTAATCACTTAATTTAAATTGTTTCCATATCAGCAATTTTATTTATAAGTTTAAATGTCAGTGCGATGCCGACTGTGTAAGTAGGACCGTGAAAAGCTTTGAGACCAGAGTCACCCCCTTCCCCTGCAATACGCCATGTCCGACTAAACAATTTTAATCGTTTAGTTAACACATTAAACTCAAATATAGCCCAACATCTCATAAATAGCTACGAATGTGCGTTGGTTTACATCAGTGACAGTTTCTCTGTCATAAGTAGATCACATTCGTTGTTCCATGTTAATGTCTTGGAAACAAATTATATTAAGTTATTAAAACCCTCCTTATGTAAGCAAAAAGTGTGGCTTCTGGGGCTTAATGAGATCCACTAGGAAGTGACGATGGCTAAGTGGTTAACGACACGGACTGACAACCCGGGTGTGCCAAGTTCGAATCCAGTTCGTTTCACAGAAACACTTTCATTTAGGATGTTGGCAACCTTCACGTGGTCCCTCTTGTAAGTACTCGATGTCTTAGAAAGAATTATATCTCGAAAGATATGGGGGCACCAATGCCAACAATAGAATCATCTGAATGAATGAATGTGACCCACTTGTGACCCTTTCCCCCCTCTCTGCTCTTGATTTCACTGCGCCATTTTACTTTTTAATCGCAGTACTTTTCTTCTACGATGTTTACTCTGACGAATGTGGAGAAAAGCCGGCTCAGTAGATTAATGTAATTATACCATTTTTACCCGTTTTTACAATTTTTCAATTCCTTCAAAAAAGAAAAAAAAAATGAAAAAGAAAAACAAATGTCACATATATCCTTATTCTATTTTAGATTTAACGTAGGAGAATCACTTTTAAGGAAAGCGAAAATGTTAAGTGATGTGACTACCGCCAGATTCGTGTTTCATTGGAGATCATGGGCTTTTGCTTTTGCCTCTCCACAAATCACAATGTTGAAATATATAAAAAAAACTAACAGCTCTCTGACAAATTTCTTGACCATAAAATAGACCTTAAGTATGAAGTCAAAAAGGTAGAGAAAAAGGTCTTTCTAGCTAGAATAACAACTTTTTAATCATTTAAAATAAATATCGATATTTAAAAAATGAAAATGAAGTCAAAACACTTCAAGGCACAGATGTCGAGTTTAATCGAATTTGTGAAACTTCGCTTGGTTCTAGGGCGCGGTCAAATATACTGTTATCTTTATGTTTTAGGAGCACGAATGAACTAAAATACTCGACTATTGTCATATTCTCGGTCTTGTGATTGTTTTAATAATTTCAAGATTGAGACAAAAATGAAACATTTTGTTGTTTGTATTTTGAATGTATACCGATTTGAAGAATGTGTTAAAAACAATTTTCATCTATCTAAAGAGAATCGGAAAAAAGAACAGAGCGAGACTTGCGATCGAAGTGAGAAGACGCTCCGCTTTTTGCGGGAGCTGGGGAGTTAAGTGCACCTGTACGACAAGGGAATGTCGACATTTAACTACAATAAATTGTAAACTATATAAAAAAAATTCTTGTTTTGATTCTTGACTTTTTGCTGCAACGTTTCAGATTTAGGACGAGTAAAGAAGGGGGCATTTAGGGACGAGTAAAGAAGGGGGCATTTAGGGACGAGTAAAGAAGGGGGTATTTAGGGACGAGTAAAGAACGGGAAATTTTGGGACGAGTAAAGAACGGAGTATTTTAGGATGAGTAAAGAACGGGTCATAACACGACACAATGACGCGGTCGAATATACCCTTTTTATTAATGAGTCGAACGGGGTATTTTGGGACGAGTAAAGAATGGGGCATTTTGGGACGAGTAAATAACGGGACATGTTGGGACGAGTAAAGAACAAGGCATTTTGAGACAAGTAAAGAACGGGGTATTTTGGGTCGACTTAACAATAGAGCATTTTGGGAAAAGTAAAAAACGGGGAATTTTGGGACGAGTAAAGAACGAGGAATTTTGGGACGAGTAAAGAACGGGGTATTTTAGGATGAATAAATAACGGGTCATAACACGACACAATGACGCGGTCGAATATATCCTTTTTATTAATGAGTCTAACGGGGTATTTTGTGACGAGTAAATAACGGGACATGTTGGGACGAGTAAAGAACGGGGCATTTTGAGACAAGTAAAGAACGGGGTATTTTGGGACGACTTAACAACAGAGCATTTTGGGAAAAGTAAAAAATGGGGAATTTTGGGACGAGTAAAGAACGGGGAATTTTGGGATGAGTAAATAACGGGTCATAACACGACACAATGACGCGGTCGAATATACCCTTTTTATTAATGAGTCATTATTATCACGGTTCAAAAGAACTCGAGTATAAGAATTAATGGGATGGATAGATTGTCAGTTGAATGATGATGAATATTATGAGAGGATTGAAATGAGGGATGAAATGAACAACATTTGATTACTTATGAGGACGATTCATAACAAGTATTTGTTGATATTCGATTTAAAAACGATCATGTTGTAGCCTGCGAGGAAGCAGTCCTTCATAATGGAAGTTCTTGGAAAGAAACTCTGTTCATGGAAATTTCGTTTGATGTTAGACACACGAGAGAAGGAAAAACAAATTTTGGTTGGAAGACGAGTTCTTGCTGTGAATATTTTAAAAGGAAGAAACCAAAGATTGCCGCTCAGTTGAGCACCTTCCATTAAAATAACGAGAAAGACTAGCGATACGTCTTTCACATAATAGATAACATTGTTTCTTTGTTTCGTTGTTTCTAAGATGTAAAGGTATCTTGGTATTTGTCTACCTCCCACAGCGGTAAGATGTGACACAAGGTCAGGAAAGTGGGATTTAAAAACCAGCGCCCTAAAGGAAAAGCACTCTGGCCTACAAAAAATGCCTAGGCAACCCCGTCGGCATTCCCCGGTAGGGGCGCCTTAAGCGATTAGCAATAAACTAACCCTTTCTCAAAAAGTGAGAAGGCAAAGCCTGGGAGGGTGGACCTTCTAGAACTGCACGGGACAATACCCCAGACTGGCAGAATCAAGACCCGAAGGCCAAAACGGTACCAGTTTACTGAGTGTAGCATCCATCGTAGCAGATACTACACTCTGATCTTAGCCAAAAGACCAATCAGGGATTTTTAAAGACATTACTTGTTGGATTTTCAAAATCAGGCCTAAATAGCTTTTAAGCTGACAAATCAAATTTTGCTTCTGATAAGCCAATTATCATTTGTTATTGTTGTACCATGTTATTGGTAATATAATAACGTACTAAGCTACAATTTATTAAAAAAAATATTTCCGTCCGGGACGACTTGTAATATTAAACATTTCTAAATAATCACCTACATATAATTCCTAAATACTCTTCAATCATAAGCGTAACTAAAATAATGTAAAGGGGAATAACTCATATTTTAAATTGAAAAATATAATAGGAGTTGTCTCCCTGACAACTAAAATTTTATTTCTTTTTCTGCATAAATTTAAAATGTACAAACAATAAAAAACTAAAACTAAAATGACTTTACTCCGTCCCGAGTAACGCCAGGTAAGTACGGAGATTGAAACTTAATGATGATACAAATCAAGATAGATAGCGTAAAGAATAAGTTATTTGCGTTTTGCGTAGTTTCTAAAATTAAAATATGAAGTAGAGGCTCCGACACCATGGCGTATGGTGATTCGGTCAGTGAACAGGTCAGCCTCCTTAGACAAAGTGAAACGGTGGTCAAAGCTACCCTGCTTTTTAAGATTCCACTGTTGGAGAGAACAGGTCGCTTCGTCATTGGTGCAGACTGACCATCGTCCAAATATAACACAGTAGTTTTTGTTGAGCCACCTAAAAGTGCCAACGAGTTTTCATAGCTGCATATTTCTATTGGAGAAATAATAGTATTCTTAAATATAATTCACTCAGTTTGTTACTTCTCCCAGGAGGCTAAACGAATCACAAATAATACATCCAGCAAAATACCCATCACTATATTCATACAAAAAAAACTGTTCAAAGTAAACTAAACAAGTTCTTCTAAAAGTAAATAAAAAAACAAAACAATTTATCGCTTTTATTTAAGTACGTAGATTTTTTCAACAATGAAGTTAATTATACATTTACGAGTATAAGCAATAAATATAGCATTTGTTTTAATTTTTAATATGAGATACATAGATATTTGAATATTCCATTAATGTTCTTCTTTACCTGTCAAAAGTTGAGTTAGTAAAGAAGTTAAGAATATTAATTTTCCTCTCCAATTGACCTATGAACTATGTTATAGTATATCTTTCTTGTGGTCTCTTGGTCTTACCGGATTCCAGGACAAGAATTCATCTAGTCTGGTGGAGTATCCAGCTAAGTGCGTTTACTTGAGGTAACATTACTTGGAAAAGGTGCACCATTCCTCATATGAGCCAGTGTGTAGCCGTGTCGAGGGAATCTTATTTGGGCTTCGAATACTATGTTATTTGAAATATTTAGGCAGGGTTTACTTGTAGGAGTAAGTATCTTAATGTCAGGTTATCCGGACAAACCCTAGTACAGAGAGACCGAAGACATTTGAGGATGGTGTTTAGTAGGTAATTCAAACTTCCATGATCGGTTCATAAAAATAATTAAAACTATATATATATATATATATATATATATATATATATATATATATATATATATATGTACGCACATACCTAACTTTATAAATTATATAGTTTCCTATGGCGCACCATGTCCTTGCTAGTCTGTCGGTCTATCTATCTATCTATCTATCTATCTATCTATCTATCTATCTATCTATCTATCTATCTATCTATCTTTGTCTGGATTTCAGTTAGCAACAAAACTGTCCATACCATTTTTAGTCAATTCTTTAAAAAATAGCCGAAAATAAAACAAAATTACGCAGTATGTTTTGCTTTCTATATTATCAGCAAACATTAAACATATTCAAAAACTGAAAAGAAAAGGAAATTGCTGACATCTGCATAACTTCTCTTCTACATCTTTTCCGTCTCTTCATCTTTTTTTCCGATTGTGCGTCGCCAAGCAACTTTCCTTTTGTTAAAAGAAGAAAAACCGAACAATCACGTCTAACAATAGTAAAATGCTGTTAAAAAGTTCTTCGTTTTAAATAATCGAAATCCCTGGTCAATTATTTACATTATTATACTAAAGCTGAGTTAATCAACATCTGTTTCCCTAAAGCCGTTTTCTCATATATATGTTAACTCAGTGTTAGTATAATACTAACTGGATTTTCCGACTCGCTATCGCTTCGCAAAGTTCCCTACTTGAAATACTTGAAACATTAGTTACCTGGCCTTTTGGCTAGGAAGAAAGTATAGTATCTGTTCCGATGGATACTGCACCCTATAGACCGGTGTCGTCTTGTCCTTCGGGGCTTGATTCCGCCGGTCTGTGGGGTTATCCTGTGCAGTTCTAGAAGGTCCACCCTCCCAGGCTTTGCCTCCCCTCTTTGGGGAGGAGTAAGTTTATTACTTACTGCCTGAGGCGTTCCTACCGGGGAATGCCGACGGGGCTGCCCAGGCAATTTTTAATGGCCAGAGTGCTCACCTTCTCGGGCGCTGGCTTTTCAAGTGCCACTTTCCCGACCCGACCTTGGGTCACATCTTACCTTGTGGGAGTAAGATAAAACTGACCTTGTGCCTAACCTCCTGGAGAAGAGGTAAATAAATAAACAGCTCCTTCATAACTTTGTTTCAAGCTCGAAACAAAATTCATTCAGATAGATAGATAGATAGATAGATAAACACTTACATTTTGATAATTTCGATACAAAGTTATTCATCTTTTAAATGTTTACCGTAAAGAAAAGAAAAGAAAGAAGAAATCAATTTGTCTTTTAATTTGCAATTTAGAAATAGAAATTAATGTAAATATTATTTATTTATTACTACAGTAAACTAAAAAAAAAAACAATAATTAAACAAATGTATTATTATTATTGAAGGAACAACAATAATAATAATAAAAATTCGCAAAACCCCGAAATGATAACAAAAACGTTTTATTTTTCATTTCTTGTCATCCCTACGCTACGTGACGCGGTATTAGTTTCACGATTAAACAGGAAGTCGCAAAAAACATAAAAATCTTGGATTTAACCAACAATATTGTGAAACAGAAGTATTCGTTATATTAAAATTAAAACAATTATTTAATTGAAAAAAACATGATAAATAATAGGTAATTAATAAAATGTCAATTTTCAAAACCAATATGCAAATTAGTTAACTTTACGACTAATATCGCATATGCATAAGCAGTAAATAAAAAAAAGAAAGATGGCGCGTATACTGCGTAAAGTTGAATTAACTTAAAATCGGTGGTTTTGATTTTACCGTTCGTGCAAGAAATGGGTGTAATTTTCGCATTTCTTCATTTAGATATGGATAAATAAGATGAGGACAAAAATGTTTGTTTTCCCTGCTAGGAAAAAAATGCCAGAGCGACGCCATGATGGATGAGATAGAGAGAAAAATTAAACTGTGCCGCATGAAGCAGACGTGGCCAAACAATTTTCTTTACTTTTTACTTCTGTCTTTTTTTCGTCATCTGAAAACAGCTGCAGTCAAAAAACAAGTAAAAATAAGACTGGAGTAAATGAATGGCACACGCAGACGACACCTCCGCAGCTATGACGCCATTGTAACGATGTCGCAATATTTAGTGTCAAAATAAGGTTAGAATGGGAAATCTTCTACGTAAGTTTAAAATTAAGTAAGAGAATGGAATATTCCATTAGGAGTTAAGAGTAGAAGTAGGAGTACGTGTACAGGAGGTTGCATCATGGGAGGAAGTCCGCAGTGACACGTAGTGAGGAATGGAAGAAAGTCGTCCGCGTCTTCGTTATTCATCGCCCCCCCCCCCTCAGTAGGCGGGCGATGGTAAGATGATGTGTAACCCTACAATGCTGGAGCGTTGGGAGCCATGCAAATCATTTGATGGTGTTAATGTATTACTACTAGTAGTTCTGATTTCTTTACTGGTTTTGTCATACGGCATATCAACCCTTTTCATGTGATTTAATGCAAAATTCAGTCATTTTATCACAAAGTGTTTCTGCTTAAAGTTTGTAACATCTTTCATTATTTATAAATGAATCTGTTTTGTAGGCGCATATTTTGTAAATAAATAGTCTGTAAACATTGTTAAATCATTCAACCGCTCCAGAAAGTATCTCACCCCTGATGCAATTATCTGTCTGTACAAGAGCCAGATACGTCCTAAGATGGAGTACAGTTGCCACATCTGGGGAGGTGCCGCTAAGAGCACTCTCTCCTGCCTTGACAGATTACAAAATCGATTACGAAATCTAGCAGGGTGTTGTCCTCTTCCTTCCATACAACTGCTTTTTTTTTTACAGAAGAGACGTTGCTAGTCTTTCTCTACTCTGTCGTTATCTTCATGGTTGGTGCTCGACTGAGCTCCAAATATCTGGTTCCCTCTGTAAAACATTCACAGCAAAAACTCATCTAGCTACAACCACTGTAAAAATGTAATATCTTCCTCTATGTACATTGAGCTTAACGGAAGTTCCACGAGCAGAATTTATTTCCAAGAACTGCCCGTCTAAGGAACGCAATATAGCGGGCCTGCTTCCCAGCTGACTACAACTTGGTTGTTTTCAAGTCCAATATTAACAAATTATTGTTGAGCCATCTCCTTAAGCAACCATATTCTGCAATCCTCAAGATGTTTGTCTCATCATTCACTTGACACAAACCGTTAACCGTTGTCCTTGAGTGGTCTTTGGGCCTTGGTGAACGGTGACTATTTAGTAAAAAAAAATATGAACAATGTAATTACTGACGGAATTCTATGATATTATAAGAATATCAGTGCGAACACTGGTGAAGCATACTTTCATCCGTCATTATTTTGTATATTCCGAGCCAAACGTTCCCCGATTTGCAATAGTTATCAGAAGAGGCGGAGAGTACTGGAAATCTGGAGAGACTTGTTGGCACTCAGACTCCAGGGAACATCACCGGTTACTGTCAGTGAGTAATTACTGATGATGGCATGTGTGAGAACTCCTAGTGAGTAACACTAATAATAATAATAATAATAATAATCCGATCCCCTCAGAGGATCGAGATTCTTGAGCGCATCTAAAATAGAATGTGTCTATTCAATCTGTACGTGACAGACCGACGAAAATATTATTCAAACTTAAGCATGACAGACAAACAAACATGCTATTTCAAACTTAAGCCTTACAGAGCGACACATATGCTTTTTCAAACACGTGACAGACAAATGAAAATGCTATTTCAAACTTAAGCCTGACAGAGCAACACATATGCTTTTTCAAACACGTGACAGACAAATGAAAATGCTATTTCAAACTTAAGCCTGACAGACTGACAAACATGCTATTTCAAACTTAAGTGTGATAGACCAACAAACATGCTATTTTAAACGTAAGCTTGACAGACCAACAGGCATGCTATTTTAAAAAGCGTGACAGATCGTCAAACATTTTATTTGAAACTTAAGCCTGACAGGATGATAAATATGCTATTTCAAACTTAAGCGTGACAGACCAACAAACATTCTATTTCAAACTTAAGCGTGACAGACCGACAAATGGACGTTCAAAGCCGCTCATAATGATGCAAGGACGCATCAAGAATAATATAACGTAGTTTGTGATTTTAGAACTCGGAAAGATGTCATTTATTCCCCATTTCGACTAGAATATCTCGGACGTATCCCCCACCCCTGTCCCTACCTGGGTCGTACGAACAGACCCCTGTATTGTAAAGACGAAAAAAACCCAAAAAAACCAAAAACAAAAACAAACAAAAAACAAAAAAAAATGTCTGTCAGATTGTAATGCTATGCTTTCCACAAAACAGGGCGAAACGGACAAATATTTGGAATATTCGGAGAGAACAGACGGAAAAAAAGAAAAGATAGATGCGTGTCTGTTATTTTTAGAACGCAAGGAAGCATCCTGGGATCCCTTAAAAAAAAAACACGGTTTGAAAATTCGAAATCCAAGAAAGAATGGTAACTGGAGGGTTTTCTTTTCAGGAATCGTCAAGAATATTCATGAAGGAGCGATAGATCTTTGAATAACCGAAACCACCAGGTACCGTGAAAGCGGCAGTTTCTACTAGGTTTATGGTATGAACGTAACAAGGCTACATGGCTAATAGGGCTCCCGTGAAAATCCAGGAGGAGTCGGTATCAGGATCCGTCGTCCTCTGGTCGTCTCTGCTACTGCACGTGGCAAGCAAAGACGTGTCAGGTGCCGAACTGCAAATCAATGGAGTGAAAGTAGAAACGTTGCTTCTGCACCTTTTTTGTATATTCTGAGGCAAACCTTCCCCGACTTCGCATTCAATCGCTGAGCCTTCCTGTTTTTGGTATTGGAGTAAACACCTGCAATCTTGCAGGTTAACGAATAGCTACGGCCAACGAGGAGGACTTCATGCAGACCAGACAACCTTGAGGCACGATCTTTGTGAGTTCTTTGCAGATTTTCGAGGCGTTTAACATAAAATAAAAATAAATAGGGTAGCGGCGAATGTTTTTTTTTAAGTATCGACTCGGATAATGGTAATTAAGCATTGAAAGATAGTACATTAGCCTGAAATATTATAATTAACTGAATTGGGCAGTAAAAGATAGAACACTAGTACATTAATAGAAGTAATAGTATAGTTTCGGCTCCAGACAGACTGGTACCAAATTAGAAGTGATAGTATAATTTCGACTTCAGACGGACAGATACGAACTCTTCATTAGTAATAAATATACGTGGTGATGCTTAACCATTTCTTTTTAACGGTTAGTATAATTGGGGTACCAAAGCTACATTTGGATCGATTAAAAAAAATATTCTCAAATATTTTTTAGCTGGACTTTTGTATCTTTAAAGTGTGCAGTTCGACATCTTTACGGCGTGTACTTTTTAATTTTGTAAAATATGCGTATATTAAATCTAAATAAGTCCCTAAGAATTGTTTAACTATTTTTTATTTGTTATCAACCCATATGTTAAGAATTGCGTTTCTTCTAGTGTTTACATTATAAATTCCAACCTGCAAAGCAAGCATACTACAAAAGTAGTTGAGGGTGGCGGGCAAATCGACGAAGAATTTTTCACATTAAAGTGAAACAATTGTAGATTCATGCATTGCCTCACATTTAAACCGGCGGCCATTTTATTCAGCAGTGGATTGTGATTAAAACGATTATACTTAAATATGTCAAAAATTAAGACGACACACACACACACACACAATAAATATTTATTTAAAAAAATATTTTTAACGCCCCATTAAATACAAGGACTAGGCCTCAAGGAGAATTTAATAATACGCAGTTACACGGTTTCACTAGGCCTAATGCGATGTTCCAGCCTCTGTTGTTGAACACTGTCCGACTTAACTTACTGCATATGTCCGCTGATTTGACATTTATAGATTTTGAATTCTCTTCATTTCCATGTTAATTGGGGTTGGCCTAGGGGTTGAATATCAGGCCGCGAGTCAAAGGTGACTTTGCAACTAGGTTCGAATCCTTCGACCTGCAAGAATTAACATCTCATACACTGAAGATTGTATAAGCATAAAACACCGATGTATGAAGGTAATAATAATAAATATTTATTTAAGAAATAGTATATATATATATATATATATATATATATATATATATATATATATATATATATATATATATATATATATATATAATTATTTAGGCAGCAATTAATGAAGCTGTAGTCTTCTTTACTGAAAAATAAAAGAAATAATGTTCATTTCACATTTCGGTAATGTTAAGAAAAACAACAAAAAGATGATTGTCATAGGTTATTTGATATATTCCGATGTTGGAGAAATTTACTGTGTATGAACATAGTCAAATTTTATTAATTAGAGAAAAAACAACAAGAAGGTTATTTTATATGGTCTTTTCGACAAATCACGTCAAGGAATTTGATTTTGTATGAGTATAAAAATGAAAATGAATTTCATTAAAAACTGGTTATATAATGAAATGAATTAACGTAAAAGTGGAACGACGATTGCTCAAACAATTTTATATTACTGAGTAATTTGAAATGGTTACTTTATGTTTTTCGCCTTTATTTTTAAAGACAGAAAAAAGACTTCATGAAGATTAAAAAAAAATAAGAATGTATTTTTTGTAATTTAGAAAAATGAAAGGCGGGGTCATTTTTTTCTATTTCATGGCAATTTTTAAAATCATCATCATCATCATCATCATCATCATCATCATCATCATCATCATCATCAGCATCATCATCATCATCATCATCATCATCACTACCAACAAATTTAGTCTTAAAATAATAAACGTATGTATTTAATTATTAACAGAAAACATTTGTTAGTTATTGCATTTTATGTAGTTCATCTTTTTAAAGAAATTATTACAAATATATCCCCGTTTTCGCTATGTGTAAATGTACGCATGCGTAAATATAACCGGAAGTTGTCATTTGAATTTCAAAATAATCAAACGGAAGTTATCTTTTTTAATTTTAAACTTTTTTCATTAAATCGCTTTAATTAATATTACTACTGATAATGATAATAACATTAATATCAAGAAAACTATTTCGTATATATGATAAAATAGAAGAATCAAATTAAAAATGATTCGTACAGAATAGGAATTTTTTAAACACTTAAAAAATATGCAAATGAAGTATAACCGTGACTGTGTTTTGTACATTTTTTTGTCAGTATATATAGCGTATTTGAATATATTTTGTTGCGTCATTGAATTGAGTAAACCTAAGATGCTTTGATATAAATATAGTTTGGATAAATGAAAAAAAGTATTTATTCTTTTGGATGACTAGACATGTCCGTGCCCCGTTGGGTCACAACAACTACCATTATTTATTCTACTTTAATGTCATTCGAAAATTCATAAACTATGACATATGTGTTAAGACATTCTCCCTGGATAACTAATACTAATAAGTCTTTCTTTCTATATTATCCATCATACTTCTTAGTATTAAGTAGAGGTTCCTTCATAAGATGCACTTTGAATTAGAGAATACATTAAATATTGGTCAAAAAGATTATTATTATTATTATTATTATTATTATTATTATTATTATTATTATTATTATTATTATTATTATTGTGGTTGCAAGGTTGAACAATAATTAGTGAAGACGCAAATAACAAGGAGAATGCAATAATAAGTGTATTAAAGAAAAGGTATAGTTACAGTATGTACAAATGAAGGTGTCGAGTCAGAGAGTCTTGGTGGGAGGACATGTACGCTCTTCGGCGTCACTTCCGGTGGCATTTAGGTAACACACACTAAGGCCAACCTAGGCTTGCCATTTATAGTGTAACGTTATTCGTATATGCAAATGAGTGGTTGCCACCACAACAATTATTATTATTATTTACTCACTAGGAGTTCTCACACAGATCATCAGTGATTGCTCACCGACAACCGGTGGAATTCCCTAGAGTCTGAGTGACAATAAGTCTCCCCAGATTTCCAGTGTTGTTGTTGTTCTTCTTCTTCTTCTTCTTCTTCTTCTTCTTCTTCTTCTTTTTCTTCTTCTTCTTCTTATTTTTTTTTTTTTTTTTTTTTTTGGGGGGGGGGGGGCTCCGATTCTTTTAAGAACCAGTTGCACGACGCACAGAACAACAGGTGGCTAGCTTACAGTTAGCACGAAGTCATGCATATTGTAAAGGAGAGTTTGAATTACCTACTAGACAGAATCTTTGAGTGTCATCGGTCTCTCTGTACAAGGGTTTTTCATGACAACCTAACAATCTATATATCTATATCTCTCCACACACACACACACACCCACACATATATATATATATATATATATATATATATATATATATATATATATATATGTATATACATATGTATATATGTATATATATGTATGCAGAGAATAGGAAAATAAAGATATCATTTACACCTTTTAATTAGAACCTATCATGAAAGAATTGATGCGTGATATACGAGATAAAGACATTTTATATAGACAAGTAAAAGATGAGAATAACAATTGCAAAAATACAAAATCTATTACGTCTTCAGTTGTTCAACACAAGAGATTTATTTTTCCTTCCTAAAACCATGGCTTTTCAAAGAATGGAATTTTTATCATAAGAGGAATACAAAGAGATAAGTTGGTAATATATATATATATATATATATATATATATATATATATATATATATATACAATAAAATCTTTCGTCACCGGACACTTTATCAACGGACATTCACCAACTGAACAGACTCCATATTTTGATAACCTTTTTACACACACTCTTACTTTCCATTACTTTATATTTTTTCTTAAATTTTTCAAATTTTCAATTTTGGCTTTTCCACTAACAACTTTTAATCTTTGAAAAGCCTGGCTTAAGGAAAGAAAAATAAACATGTTTTTACCGAATACACCTTGCATTGAACAATCGAAGATGAAATAGATTTGTCATCCGTACATCTTCATCTCTCTTCCTTCATTTATCTTCATGTTACATTATGCCTCAAATTATCGCCATGAAAAGTATCTTAAACGTTTGTCGAAATCCGAAATTTTAGAAGCGTTTTCAAACTTTTTCGTAAAGGCATTTTTAACACTCGTTTTTACCATTAATTTTCAAGCCTTTAAACTGTCGACATTAAACAATTAAACTGCCCCCTTCTTTTTTATATAAAATTTTACTCACTTGTCGTTACCGCGTGGGCCGATGTGATCGGGGTGGGAGGTCTCTTTTAACAGGGACTTTGTGGGTGTACACTTATGCGATTATCAAAAGTTATTACAAACATCTTAACTCCTTTTTTAATAATTTTCTCAAACTCTTAATGCATTTCATATTTTACCTTATTTTGTGTGGCCGTAATTTCACTCTTCGTCGTCTGGTGGTCTACTGGTTGAACGTTGTGCCGTGGGTTTTTCTTCGATTCTTTGTCTGGAAGTGATCTCTTTCTTTGTCGTCTGGTGGTCTACTGGTTTAACGTTGTGCCGTGGATTTTTCTTCGATTTTTTGTCTGGAAGTGATCTCTTTCTTTGTCGTCTGGTGGCTTACTGGTTTAACGTTGTGCCGTTGGTTTTTCTTCGATTCTTTGTCTGGAAGTGATCTCTTTCTTCGTCGTCTGGTGGTCTACTGGTTTAACGTTGTGCCGTGGGTTTTTCTTCGATTCTTTGTCTGGAAGTGATCTCTTTCTTCGTCGTCTGGTGGTCTACTGGTTGAACGTTGTGCCGTGGGTTTTTCTTCGATTCTTTGTCTGGAAATGATCTCTTTCTTTGTCGTCTGGTGGTCTACTGGTTGAACGTTGTGCCGTGGGTTTTTCTTCGATTCTTTGTCTGGAAGTGATCTCTTTCTTCGTCGTCTGGTGGTCTACTGGTTTAACGTTGTGCCGTGGGTTTTTCTTCGATTCTTTGTCTGGAAGTGATCTCTTTCTTCGTCGTCTGGTAGTCTACTGGTTTAACGTTGTGCCGTGGGTTTTTCTTCGATTCTTTGTCTGGAAGTGATCTCTTTCTTCGTCGTCTAGTGGTCTACTGGTTTAACGTTGTGCCGTGGGTTTTTCTTCGATTCTTTGTCTGGAAGTGATCTCTTTCTTCGTCGTCTGGTGGTCTACTGGTTGAACGTTGTGCCGTGGGTTTTTCTTCGATTCTTTGTCTGGAAGTGATCTCTTTCTTCGTCGTCTGGTGGTCTACTGGTTTAACGTTGTGCCGTGGGTTTTTCTTATATTCTTTGTCTGGAAGTGATCTCTTTCTTCGTCGTCTGGTGGTCTACTGGTTTAACGTTGTGCCGTGGGTTTTTCTTCGATTCTTTGTCTGGAAGTGATCTCTTTCTTCGTCGTCTGGTGGTCTACTGGTTGAACGTTGTGCCGTGGGTTTTTCTTCGATTCTTTGTCTGGAAGTGATCTCTTTCTTCGTCGTCTGGTGGTCTACTGGTTGAACGTTGTGCCGTGGGTTTTTCTTCGATTCTTTGTCTGGAAGTGATCTCTTTCTTCGTCGTCTGGTGGTCTACTGGTTTAACGTTGTGCCGTGGGTTTTTCTTCGATTCTTTGTCTGGAAGTGATCTCTTTCTTCGTCGTCTGGTGGTCTACTGGTTGAACGTTGTGCCGTGGGTTTTTCTTCGATTCTTTCTCTGGAAGTGATCTCTTTCTTAGTCGTCTAGTGGTCTACTGGTTGAACGTTGTGCCGTGGGTTTTTCTTCGATTCTTTGTTTGGAAGTGATCTCTTTCTTCGTCGTCTGGTGGTCTACTGGTTGAACGTTGTGCCGTGGGTTTTTCTTCGATTCTTTGTCTGGAAGTGATCTCTTTCTTCGTCGTCTGGTGGTCTACTGGTTGAACGTTGTGCCGTGGGTTTTTCTTCGATTCTTTGTCTGGAAGTGATCTCTTTCTTCGTCGTCTGGTGGTCTACTGGTTGAACGTTGTGCCGTGGGTTTTTCTTCGATTCTTTGTCTGGAAGTGATCTCTTTCTTCGTCGTCTGGTGGTCTACTGGTTGAACGTTGTGCCGTGGGTTTTTCTTCGATTCTTTGTCTGGAAGTGATCTCTTTCTTCGTCGTCTGGTGGTCTACTGGTTTAACGTTGTGCCGTGGGTTTTTCTTCGATTCTTTGTCTGGAAGTGATCTCTTTCTTCGTCGTCTGGTGGTCTACTGGTTGAACGTTGTGCCGTGGGTTTTTCTTCGATTCTTTGTCTGGAAGTGATCTCTTTCTTCGTCGTCTGGTGGTCTACTGGTTTAACGTTGTGCCGTGGGTTTTTCTTCGATTCTTTGTCTGGAAGTGATCTCTTTCTTCGTCGTCTGGTGGTCTACTGGTTGAACGTTGTGCCGTGGGTTTTTCTTCGATTCTTTGTCTGGAAGTGATCTCTTTCTTCGTCGTCTGGTGGTCTACTGGTTTAACGTTGTGCCGTGGGTTTTTCTTCGATTCTTTGTCTGGAAGTGATCTCTTTCTTCGTCGTCTGGTGGTCTACTGGTTTAACGTTGTGCCGTGGGTTTTTCTTCGATTCTTTGTCTGGAAGTGATCTCTTTCTTCGTCGTCTGGTGGTCTACTGGTTTAACGTTGTGCCGTGGGTTTTTCTTCGATTCTTTGTCTGGAAGTGATCTCTTTCTTCGTCGTCTGGTGGTTTACTGGTTTAACGTTGTGCCGTGGGTTTTTCCTCGATTCTTTGTCTGGAAGTGATCTCTTTCTTCGTCATCTGGTGGTCTACTGGTTTAACGTTGTGCCGTGGGTTTTTCTTCGATTCTTTGTCTGGAAGTGATCTCTTTCTTCGTCGTCTGGTGGTCTACTGGTTTAACGTGGTGCCGTGGGTTTTTCTTCGATTCTTTGTCTGGAAGTGATCTCTTTCTTCGTCGTCTGGTGGTCTACTGGTTGAACGTTGTGCCGTGGGTTTTTCTTCGATTCTTTGTCTGGAAGTGATCTCTTTCTTCGTCGTCTGGTGGTCTACTGGTTTAACGTAGTGCCGTGGGTTTTTCTTCGATTCTTTGTCTGGAAGTGATCTCTTTCTTCGTCGTCTGGTGGTCTACTGGTTGAACGTTGTGCCGTGGGTTTTTCTTCGATTCTTTGTCTGGAAGTGATCTCTTTCTTCGTCGTCTGGTGGTCTACTGGTTTAACGTTGTGCCGTGGGTTTTTCTTCGATTCTTTGTCTGGAAGTGATCTCTTTCTTCGTCGTCTGGTGGTCTACTGGTTTAACGTTGTGCCGTGGGTTTTTCTTCGATTCTTTGTCTGGAAGTGATCTCTTTCTTCGTCGTCTGGTGGTCTACTGGTTTAACGTTGTGCCGTGGGTTTTTCTTCGATTCTTTGTCTGGAAGTGATCTCTTTCTTCGTCGTCTGGTGGTCTACTGGTTGAACGTTGTGCCGTGGGTTTTTCTTCGATTCTTTGTCTGGAAGTGATCTCTTTCTTAGTCGTCTAGTGGTTGAATGGTTGAACGTTGTGCCGTGGGTTTTCTTTGTTCGACCCTTCGTCTGGAAGTAATCCCTTTCTTGGTCGTCTCGTGGTTTAATGTTTTGCAGTGGGTTTTTATCTTCTGAAAATGAGCACTCTTGTTTCGACAAAAAAGGCTTCGAAGACATTTCGAGAGGTTCAAAAAGGTTTTATTTACCTTGAGTAACGCCTGGGAGAGAGTCGCTTTCTTCGACTGTTGTTATATTTTGGTTACCTTACTAAACTGCTAACTAGATGGAGGGGGGGAGATAGGTAGATTTTGGTCTCATCTTAGAGACCCAGTCCTAAACTCTTCCAACTATCATTTTATTTAAAAAAAACCGTCCGCTTTTCTTCCACGACAAATCGTTCTCGACAACTGTTCGCTTCAGCCTCCATGGCGAACTATCTCTTCGGACGTCTTTTCCTTTTCGCTTCCATGACGAAACTGATTTCGATTGTCGCTTCGACCACAACTAGTGACGTCACAGTCCTTTGTGTTGTCATGAACGAAAATCCTTACATTGTGCCTGACATTTATTGACCCCAAATCTTTTGAAGTCAGCCAGGACCTGTCAACCTATTATGATTTACAAAACGAATCATATATATATATATATATATATATATATATATATATATATATATATATATGTATATAAATATGTATATATATGTATATATGTATATATATATATGTATATATGTATATATATATGTATATATATGTATATTAATGTATATATATGCATATTAATGTATATATATATATATATATATATATATATATATATATATATATATATTGCTCTTTTGCTCTTTACTACAGTGGGGAGGATGATGGATCGTTTACAGCAGGTGTTCTGTTTCACCATAAAATAACATAAAAAAGAGTTGATATGTTGATAACAATGAAACCAAACTGAACTTGACATAATCAAACACATATAACCTTCTTTACTTATTTGCTTTTATAATGCAACTGCAAAAACAAAACCTACGAAAGTCTAAAACCGGAAGTGACTCAAATAAGGAAACACTTGAAGTCCTCGGAGCGCATGCGCCTATCCATTGTCAATTGTCCGTTTGACATGCCGCTATAATAGATAATAAACCACTTTATTGATATTATTATCAGTTCAATCCTTGATGCACAAGGAAATCACGTTTATTTGCTTCGCTTTTTCCTGAAAACAGAAATAAATACAAGAACGGAAAATCCATAAAATCATACGAAATCAAAATAATACAAATGGCTGACATCTTTAACGCTATTACGTCATTGCCACAAAGTCTCATTGATATCACTCGATGCTAACAGATAGACCCGGCGTTATCCGGGATTGAACCAGGAACCCTGTTTTTTTCGCCCAGCCCATAACAACACATAACTTTTGTATTATTTGGATTATTTGAACTACTATTCTCATCTTGGATGCTATTATCACAACGTTTCAGTCGATTTAGCCTCCAACCTTATTCAGGTGCGTCTTCTCGAACTCGGGAATCTTTCTGTCGAACTCGGGAATCGGTACGTAATTTCGAACGGAACATTTTTTTTTTTAATCCACGGGGGTAGCTTGCTCTCGTTCCGACAACCATGACCGGGTAGAAGTTTTAACGAATCTGTAATTGTATTCTTAGTATCGCCCGTACTGAGGATTGAACCTTAAATTTTGCACGAACCTCTGGTGCAACGGATAAAAGTGCTAAGTATTAATCAGTTCGAAGTGACAGTCGTCTGGAGGTTCAAAGTTCAATACTAAGAATACAATTACAAATTAGTTATGACTTTTATCCGGTTATGACGGACGGAACGAGATCAAGTTACCCTCGTTGATCAAATAAAAGGTTCGAAGTCAAATTGTGTACCTGATAGTTAACTTCCAGCGCCCTTATTCGTACCATATATTTTAGATCGTTAGTCAGCGAGCCACTCTCTGGTTAAACGAGATGCATTACCATGCTTAAATTTCAATTTTAAGTGACAGTCTTCTGGAGGTCGAAGGTTCAATCCGCAGTATAGGTGATACTAAGAATATAATTAAGAAACTTTTACCCGGTTATCGCTGACGCGACGAGAACAATCTACCCCCGCGGATTCAGTTCGAAATTCCGTACAGATTCCCGAGTTCGACATAATAATTTCCGAGTTCGACAAGAGGTACCTGAAGAGGGTCGGAGGTTACAACGGCCGAAACGTTAAGAGAATAACATAAAATATGAGAAGAGTAGTCCGATTAATCAAAATAACTTATCAATCCCCGTCTAAAAATTTCCGAAACATAACATATTACTTTTTTTATAATTCGTATATTTTACAATTTATAATATTTAATTTTGCTCAGCTCTGAATAAAATACAACTACCAGCTCTATTGTCCACTTTTGTCTCTTCTCAATAGTGACCTACCTTAATCTTTTTTCTTTTCTCTTCTTCGTTCCAGTAAGGGACCTTCTGGGAATGTCTTTAGTTTTTGTTTTTGTTGTAATTTAGTGACGCTGTGAAGCATCAGCCAGCAATATTTTGAAATACCTCGAAAAAGTCAGCGAGTGCACAAAGTGAAAGCGTCACATCTGCAGTAGGCCAGATGACGTGTCATCACGGTTGGCTTATGACAGTTTCTTTTTTGCTGTGAAAACTTTCAAAGGTTAAACAAGAGTCACTCTGGTTTGCCGGTTGGAATGATGGCGGGGGAGTGAGGTTGTTTTTGTTTTATTTGAAGAAAGTTAGCTCTAAGCAAAAATGCACTCCGAACGCACGGTTCATTCACAGCCCACTATAATGAATTCACAGCGTTAGCTGATGAAATAATATAATAAAGTATATACATTTAAAGACAAAACTGTCGATTTTTTCAGCTTAAAGAATCACAACGTCTCGAACAGAGCACAACGAAAAGGACAGTTGTTGGACCACGACAACGCTTTCTCAGACAAAAGCAGAAAAGCCGTCCTGCCACTTATCTCAGTTCCAGACGAGTGGCGATCATATCACAATTTGGTTCATCCGATAAATTTCTCCAATCTACTCATAAGGTTGTTCATCTATCAACTGACAATCATTCCATCTCATTAACCCTTATCCTCAAGTAAGTTTTGGCCTTGATAAACTGTTGAATCAAAATGTCAGTTACTTCCAATGTTAACAAAGTCTTGTTGAGCTGTCTTCTTAAATGATCAAATTATGCCCAGTTTCAACTATCGTTTACAATCCTCTCAAGATGTTGTTTCACCGTCCATCTCACAAAATCATTAACCCTTATCCTTGAGTAGCCTTTGGGCCTTGATAAGCGTTGACCCATTATTACATAAAATAATTCAGATCAATATTAGTTATGAAGTTATTTTGTCCATTCCATTCATCATTTTAAATATTCTCATAATATACTTCATCATTTAATTGACAATCAATCTCATTAACCCGTATCCTCGAATGGCTTTTGGCCTTGATTAGTGGTGATTCATTAGTAAACTAAAATCGTAAAAATCAGTATAACACTATTTGACAGTCTTGATTTAGTTGTTGGCATTGGTTTCCCTGATTTTGTCTTGAACCAGGTACTTATAGCAGCAGGGGATACGAGAGAACCCGATTCTGGCGTGCGGCATCGTCAAAGGGAATTTAAGTTTACCTTTGGAGGAGTTTTTTACCCCAGCGGTCGCCACTCAGACTCAGACTCAGGAACTCCCGCATGAGTCAAATTAAACCATTGTTTTCGGTCTAGAGCCAGATCCACAGCGTCCCTCCAGCTTATTCCGGTTATGATCAAATGTCTCTCGATTGTTTGCTCCCAGTTCATTTTTGGTCTTCCTCCTTCTTTTTCCATCAGGTTTCCACTGAAACACTTGGTTTGCAAATCTCTCTGGGGGACAATCTTAGGGCATGTCCGAGCAAACCTAGACGCCGTTTGCAGATTATTGACGATGCCATCTGTTGATCAGTGCGGTCTCTAACTTCTTGGTTGGTAATTCTGTAGCTCCATTTGATCCCTAGAATCTTTCTAACACATTTGGAATCAATCGCGTCTAATTTCCTCTCTTGACTGATTTTGAAATGCCAAGTTTCACTTCAATATAGCAGTATGGATAAACCGTTGCTGTTATAAAATCTTAATTTGGACTTCGGAAAAGATGTACCGTCGTCGGTTTCATCTAAATAGAAGAAATTATTTTTAAATGGTACTATTCATTCATTTACATTTTTGACGATACTACTAACCGAGAATATTTAATTTCTTTTTACAGAAAAGTATTATTTTAGTTTTAAGTGGAAACTATCATTTACTCCACCAGAGTGATCCACCCATAAAAGAGCATATATATATATATATATATATATATATATATATATATATATATATATAGGATCAAATATAAACACAAAAGTAAAACTTTTAGTAGATGGAACCTATTGTGAAGAGGATTAGCTCAATAAACGAGATAGAGCAATTGTAGAGACAGAAGAAAAAAGAGTGATAAATATGCGACGATTGTCCAAATTTATTTCAAATTTCAATTGTTCAATGCAAGGTGTATTCAGTAATAAACTAGTGTTTATTATTCTTTCCTTAAGCCAAGGCTTTTCAAAGATCGAGATCTTATCATCATCAATAATATTTTTCATATTTTTCAAATATTTGAACTTTGGTTTTTTCGAAAGCCAACTTATCCATCTGTATTTCTCCTCTGATGATAAGATCTCGATCTTTGAAAAGCGTTGGCTTAAGGAAAGAATAATAAACACTAGTTTATTACTGAATACACCTTGCATTGAACAATTGAAATTTGAAATAAATTTGGACAATCGTCGCACATTTATCACTCTTTTGTCTTCTCTCTCTCTCTCTCTCTCTCTCTCTCTCTCTCTCTATATATATATATATATATATATATATATATACATATATATATATATATATATGAGACCCTGTGTTTACTTTCGACAGCCTCGTAACACTCGCTTCTTTTATTTTGTCCTTTAGCCCTCACATTCCATGTGCGATACTTCTTACAAAAGAGGGATTGCTGTTTTCTGGGTCGGAATCTATCGATTTTCGTGAGATATTTTTTACCTTGAAGTAGGACTTTTTTCTTTTTTTAGCTACTTACATCAAGTGGCTTCATGTCTTGTCTGGAGCAATTTCTATTATATATATATATATATAAAGTTATTCACAGACAACTGTTTCGCCATATCATAACTCTTCAGTGTGGCTAGACACGGTGAGCATTTTTCATATTTGAGATTCCAAACCTGGTCGTGTTTCTGTTTGGTGGAACAACCTTACAAAGGAGGCCGTGACGATGCCTAAAGAATCCAGGTTTAAAGTCACCATTGACGAGCATTCAAACTGTAGATGTTGATATCTTCTAACTGTATTTTACATGGCTTGTTGCACTTTGATCTTTTTCTTGACAACTAGTGTATACCTTTTGCTTCAGCGATGTTGGTACAATCCCTGGGTATGTTACTTTTCTTTTACCTAGCTTCTACTGCTATATTTTACAAATATCTTTCTTAGTACTAGAAATAAAGCTAGTACGAAAAAAATATTTGTGACATTTCCGAAACAAACATCGCTATTTAAATTCAATTACGCGAGAGTTGTAACAATTAAACGTATTATTTTTATTGGCAAAAGAAAAACGCTAGAAATGATGTTTTCAAGCAAAAATAATTCGCTTTCAACTAATGCCGAACACTCTTTATGTCTACTTTTTGCGGATTATCAAGAAAAATGTTACTTAGTTAATATATATATATATATATATATATATATATATATATATATAGATATATATATATATATAGATATAGTGTTTTTTTTTAATGTTATGTTATTTTAATTTTTAAAATTTATGAAATACGTATCCAGTTAAAAAATCATTTATACTTACGTGAGATTCGAACTCGAGTATTGACATCGTAAAAACTACTACTTTAGTAATGTGCACTCTGCCTATTCCTTTTTATATCAACCAATCACGTTTCAAAAACAACATACATTCTTAATAATCTAACTATATAAAATACAGTTGTTTTTCCTCTCCAAATCAGTTAGAGTAAGCAAGAAAACTAATGCATCAAACACATCGAAAATCAACACTACTTATACACCGTTACCTCGACCGTGTTTGAAGCAACTTGCACATATTTTAAACTTAATTCCTATATTATTTATCCTATACGACTAACTCTCGTAACGGCATGATCCAAAGAGAGGGT
The DNA here is from genome assembly GCA_963556195.1 of Sepiola atlantica. NCBI lineage: Eukaryota > Metazoa > Mollusca > Cephalopoda > Sepiida > Sepiolidae > Sepiola > Sepiola atlantica. The sequence continues at coordinate 16,140,143 of OY744546.1, forward strand.
AGCACGCTAATTTCTCTCTATGAATTATTAACTCTTACACTCTTCAGACACCGCTTTGCGATTAATTCACGAGGAAATTCGACCCATTTTAACTGATTTAGAATTTTTAAAACAGCCAATCAGCGATCAGCTTACATAGGCATGAGACAAATTTAATCCCGACCGCGTCGCGCTTTACCCGAGGTTAGTCATTTACAGACATTTCTTAAAAACTTTCTCCCATAAATAAATCGTTTCATTATTAACATTCAATACACACTTCACAACATAATATATATATATATATATATATATATATATATATATATATATATATATATATATATATATATATATAGTCTCGGAAGTTCTTTTAACCTTCAAAACTGAGAAAAAAAAAAAAAAAAAAAAAAAAAAAAAAAATTTGTTGAAAGATTTTAGTCTAGTAAGTCAATCCATCTACTGCAATCACTATTTTAGTTTACTTCCAAGAATATACTCTAATATAAATATATTTTTATATATGTTTTTATATATAAGGGATCGTCAGTTGTTTACCATGAAAACTGTTTCGGGATTTTAAAAACAAAACAGTATTTCTTTATCATGGCATCCCAGCAGTGTTGATCAGACACCACCTCCCTATTTAATAATTATTTTTTAATTTAAAAAGTTTACAAATATTTAATTTAGTTTTGCCTCCAGATTTGTTTTTCTAAAGTATTAAAATATAGTTTCCTTACCTGTGTTGTTCCTTTCAAAGTGGGTACTTTCTATTTTACAAAACATCTATTTTATAGAGTTAGATGATTCCATTATAATAACCCCCCTTTTTTCCCATTGGTTATTTTCTTTGTCTACAAATGTTTTAAAATTAAAAATATATATTTATAAAAATATTTCATATATACATATATATATATATACATTTATTTATTTATTTTATCACGGACTATTTACATATGTTATACATTTTTATAGTAGAGTTTTGGATTTCTTTTATCAATTTCTTTTGATTTATTTCATATAATTTAAAAGCGTCAGGATAGCGTGTTATTGCCTTATTTAACTGTCTAAATATTTTATTTTTATCTCCACCTTGTTTAAGCATTCTTATTACTAATGAAGTGACTGGAGGTATAAAATCTATTAACCTTAAAGTAACGCGGGCTATTCTTAGAAATTCGGACATTATACTCCCATAAAATATATACATAGGACAGGTACTACTTTTATGCGGCATACGAACGATATGAAAGGGAAAAGAATTTCTTTTATCAAACATTTTATAAATAAATCTACCATCCTCAATTTTTATATCTAAATCTAGAAAGGTAGCATGTATTCCTGTATGTTCACAATTTAATTTTAATTCCCTAGGATATATTAAATGTTTAGTATTTTCAAACTCCTCTCTATCATTTATACAGACCAGGTCATCAATAAACCTCCTGCAGCCGTGGTAACTATACGTTCTAGATATATCATTTTTTATTAATGCTGACATATATATGTATTCATATCTATGTAAATAGAGATTTGCCCAAAAGGGGGCAGGGTCCAAACCCATAGGAATACCTATTGTTTGTATTAGTGTATTATTTCCTATTTTAAAATAACTTTCTTTAATCAGGTGACTTATAAGTATTTTAAGGCCATTTTTTGAAGTACTAGTTTTACTGTTTTTAGTCTTACACCAAAAGGCTTTAGATTTTGAAAATTCTATGTATTTACCTTTACCTCCGGCAAAAGCTAAATCTATAATGTTACCTAATTCTTTAATTAGTTCATTATGTGGTATTTTAGTATATAAGGTACTAAAATCATATGTAGAAATTGACTTAGCCTTTTTACGGGAATTTATATGATCTAGTTTTTCTTTTATATATATATATATATATGTGTGTTACGCGCATTCGAATCAAATCCATCGCAAAAACACACAATTTAATTTCATATTTAGGACGTTTAAACCGTACATAAATGATTTACGCCAAAATAATACTTCCATAAACGAAAGATTATCAGACATTCAACAGATAAGTATTCCTTTTCTTTTTACAACCCTTATCGATCTTAGCATATCATAAAATATTACTGTTTTAATGTTTTCACGTATCGTAAATAAATTACTTTTGACCTTTTTAAGAGAAAAGCCCCGTAAAAACATATTTCTATTTTTGATGTTATTTTTGTTTATATGATTAGGTTGTCAAGAAAAAACCTGATAAAACTGGATTATTAATTTTCTTACTCGCCGCAAAGTAAGATACGGTGTTTCTGAGGCAAGTATAATAATCTTTCCTTAACACCGTGTACGAACGAGGAGAACAACAAAGTGTAAAAAAACAAATGAGATTTGTGTTGTGCATTTTTTTTTTTTCTTTTTACAAATTCTTTTTTACTGTCCCTATTTACTTTCTTCCCCACGAGGGCAGAGTTAAACACATGGTCGGTTACATATGTGGGGAAAATACAGCTTAATAAATACGGTCGCCGGATTTACACAGAAATGAAAATTGCATCAGTCTACATCGACAGAATAGATGAAGCGTCAAGCACAATAACTTAAATAAAAATTTCTATCAGATTAGGCAGAAATGCATTTTCATTTACATTTTCTTCAAAATAAAATGGCCCCAAAATGTGTGCTTATCGCACAAAACTCAAGAAAAACGGTGCTTCTACATTTTTTGAACCAGAAAACACAAAACAAATCCAAACAAAACGACTTGTGCTTCTACAGAATTTGAACTGGCACCGTGAGATAATCGACTTTGGCCGAACTAAGCCATAGGTTATGCTTAGTTTACGGTTAGGGTAATACAAAACGTCGAAATTAAAACTCGAACACACAAATATAGTAGACATATTTAGGAAACTGTGCAATTTCTATTTTCGTTCTAGATGTGACCTATTTGCGTTCTGTTGGTTATTTAATTCATTCTTTATATTACTCTCGGGCAGCGCCGGACAACGGGTCCCGCTAGTATATAAATCAATTTGATTTGATTGAAATAGCATTTTTGTTTCAAACAGCGCAAAATCAATGGATGTATCTGATTTTAAATGCATCTATACAACTCTATAAGAGGCTATGTCCGTCAGTCGAACAGTCACTCTTTGGTTCAAAATAGAAATGTTTATTCAGTCTGTCACGATTGTTTGAAATAGCATTTTCGTTGGTCTGTCACGCTTATGTTTGAAATAGCATTTTCGTTGGTCTGTCAGGATTGTTAGAAATAGCATTTTCGTTGGTCTGTCACGCTTATGTTTGAAATATCATTTTCGTTGACCTGTCACGCTTCAGTTAGAAATATCCTTTTATGTTGATCTTTCACGCTTAGGTTGTGAATAGCATTTTCGTCGGTCTTTCAGGCTTGAATTTAAAATAGAATTTTCGTTGGTCTGTATCGCTTATGTTTAAAATAAAATATCGTAGGTCTGTCACGCTTTAGTTTGAAATAGCTTTTTCATCAGTCTTTCACGATTAAGTTTTAAATAGGATGCTCGTTTGTATGTCACGTCTGACTTATGTTCTTGTTTCAAATGCGATTTGATATATACAACCGTCGATGACTTTTCAAAACTTATAAATAACCAGCCGAGATCACAAACACAGGTTAATAAAGTCAAGCAATGTTTTATCTCGTTAATCTCTGGCCCAATATCATTTTTCGCTTGATGTTTTATTGTTTTGCACGGATCAGATAACAAAGTCACGAGAAAGTCTCGCGTTATTTCTCGAATGTCGACGAGATTTCCTAAACTCATTTCTGTTATCGCCGCCATTTAATCTATTTTTACAAGAAGAAAAAAAATAATTAGATATAGAGAACAGAGTCAAAAGTTATTGTAATAACATAATGGCCATTCTTAAGATACGCCGATTCCATTAACGCGTTTAACGATGAAAATGCAATTTCAAACATAAGCTTGACAGACCGACGCAAATTCTGTTTCAAACTTAAGTGTGACAGACCCATTAAAATACTACTTCAAACATAAACGTAACATTTTTTATACTAATGAGTCACCACTTATCAAGGCTCAAATACCACTAGCGGAACCCGAGATTGTCAAATGGATGTTGAAAAATACTATGAGAGGATTGGAAACAATGAGTGAAAATGGCAGGATTGCTCGACAAGTATTTATTGACATTGGACTTGAAGACGACTATATTGTAGTCAGCAGAGAAGCAGTCCCGTTGTATTGTGTTCCTCAGATGGGAAAGTCTTGAAAGATACTCTATTCATGGAAGTTCCGTTTGGATTTAGGTACACAGAGGTAGAAAGGTAATTCTTGGCAATGGTGGTAATTAGATGAGTTTTTATTGTGAATGTGTTACAGGGAGAAACCAGAGACTTGAGCTCAGTCGAGAACCTGCCATGGAAGTACCGACAGATATGAAAAAGACTAGCAACGTGTCTTCTGTGAGAAAGAGATCATCGGAAAGAGAAGGGATCACCCCCGTCGGTTTTGTACTCACTCAAAGTAAGAAAGGGTGTTTTGAGTGGTACCTCCCCAGATGTGGCAGCAGTACTCCATCTTAGGTCGTATCCGACTCTTATACAGGTAGATAATTGCGTCAGAGCTCAGGTACTTTCTAGGGGGGGGGGGGGTAGAATGATCCAACCATTACCCAAGCGTCCTTAGCAATAGATTTGACGTAAGACTTCGATTTCAGGTCTGGAATGATAGTAAGTTCTAGAAGTTTATCAAGGCTTCCTCAAGAAGAGAGCCTTTCATTTCAACGGAGGCAAAACGAGGATCCGAACATTAGTGGTGAAAGGAGAGGAGCTTGGTTTTAGAGGCCGGGAAAGAAAAGAATCAGCAAGATCAATGCTCTTCGACGTGCGACCATAGACGGATTTGTCGTTTGGATAATGTCAACGACCATCATGGATGAAGATAAGAAATAAACGATAATATTATTTAAAACTTAAGCATGACAGACCAAAGAGCTGGTTACAGATCAATAAAGATGCTGGTTGATAGGGTTTGGAAATAGGGTAGGCAGAGAAAAAAAATTAAAAAGGTAAAACTGTCTAGGAAACATGGGTTGTGGGGTGGGTGAGTGTGTGGGTGAGCACCTTGCCCAAGGGTGTCTGTTGCAGTTTAGTGTCGTACCCGCGATCAACGTAAAAAAGTTGCAGTAATTTTTTGATGTTATTTCTTGGGGTCCTCTTACAGGTTGTATCTGGTATCTGGACCCTGCACTATGGCCACTATGGCCACTATGGTTTTGGTCAATAACTTGTGATTCCATCTTCCTTAACAATGCAACTTTAGTAACATTTTTTAATCCAATATCTCGGGGGGGGGGGATGTATACACAGAATTGTTTCATTTTCTGTAATCTGTATTCTCTGCTTCTGATCTTTTTCAATCCTTAGCTCATTTGAACGTGACGTCGGCACGTCGTATAGTTAAATATTAAGTTAAATATAAATATGTTGTTCTTTCGTGTTGTTTTTATATTTGATGTTATTTCTTGTGGTCCTCGTCTAGGTTGCATCTGGTATCTTGAGCCTGTATGTGGTAACTATGTGTTTCATAGTAAGTGGGTACGGTTGCTAGTATTCAACTCTGGATATTATTTCACGGGCCTATTTCGACATGTACACATGTCATCGGGCCGGTGAATGCCTTCAAACGTCATCTCGACCATAGGTTACTGAGAACAGATGTGACGTCAGCTGGGGGGGGGGAGAGCGGATAAAGGATCAGTTGCGTGGAAGAATTTGAAGGCGACAAACGTGCGAGAACGTCTTAACACCGACGATAATTAAGACAAAATCCGTAGCCGGGAATGCGCCCCACCCTCGCCGCTGGCAGTAAAAAGGGTCCGTCTACATGTCCTTTCTTCAAATTGATTATTCTTTGTTCTTTGTGGCTGTGAACAATTAATTGCAGGTGTCCCCAGTCATGGGAGGAAAACGACGACGCGGTTATGATTGCGAGAAGCACGCGATAACAAGGTACGTTTATGAACACGTATATTCAATTGATTTTTATATATAAGGTGTTGGGCCTCCGCTAAGAGGGGTTATGCTACATATGGTCTGGGTCAGCATATTTAGTTACCCTCTTTGTGGTTAGATGGCGGCTTAAGATGAATTAATGAATGCGAACGACGTAAACTATTTTATAATAACTATTGGCGACATTAACTATTTTAAAGGAAATATAGTTGGAAAATTAGTCCCAAACTATTTATTTTAGTTTACGTACTAATGTGTGACGTATTTGCGTTAAAACAATAAAATTGTATAGAAAATATAAGCATGTGAAGTTACCGTTAGGATTGGCCTTTAGTAGTTAGTCATGTTTTTTAATAAATGACAAACTACTAAATGCCAATCCTAACAGCTCAGCTGGAATAGCGGTTTACACCTGAGAAAATGAGAAAAGAACAGTACCACGATGTTGCGAACACTATGGCTGTTCGCAGAGCACACAACACAGACACTGATGCTATCATCGGACGGTTTTTGTCATCAAACCTAACCCGTCGTTTCTGGGAACTGTCCAATTAACCGAGGGCTTACAGATCTATTCTATCCACGAATAAGTTGGACGATCTAAAAACTATGGGAAAGGGTCACACAAACAACTTTTATTTCCTGTATTATTAGTGTTCAATCTGGCATATATACATAAACACATATATCCTCTTATATCCATTCAGAAAAAATAACTCCACCAGAAGCAAACACGATTGTGAGTCAGGATAAATGAATAGTTAAACCATCCAATGCATGAATAGTGCATTATATAAATATTTAGATAATTTTGTACGCATTAAAATGAATCTGACAATGCGATCCAAATGCAAATCAACATATGCTCCACTTAGTCGAGCGCTGTTGTTATTCGATGTTTAAGGCCATCGAGGTTAGTGGGTAGTTGTAGAACATAAACACGATCTTTTATGTATCTTCACGAAAAGTAAGTGGGGATCTCCAAACACAAAAAGTATCGAATTGCTAACTTCCGTCCGCTTCCTCTTGTCGTTATTGGTAAGTACTTGAACGAAGCGTAAGCTATAAGGTTTCAAATGTAGACCTCTTCTTAACACGGGCCAAATAGTGAGGTTAGTGATCGCAAGCTCATGGCTAGTTCGATTTGTGAACCTTTTTTTGAACTCCCCTCAAAGGCAGCGTGGATTCTCGACACTTGTTCCTCCGAAAATCGTGGTCGTCTTGGGCCTTTTCTTTTACACCCCCCCACACAATCTCTTGAAACTGTTTAAACCACCATCGAACGTTCTTGGGAGATGGTGGATTAGTGTCGAATTGGCTTCGAAAAGCACACTCCACCGTAGCAACAGTATTTGTTTTCGAGAACGCAGAACGCGCCTTTGCTGAGAACGCGCCATTTTGAGAACAAATAAATAAACAAATTAAACGTTGCCGGGGAAACAAGAAGACTACAACGCCCCCTGTGGCAGCCATTAAAAAGGTAGACAACTCTTCTTTCAAATGGTTACTGACTCATTCCATGATGTTATTTTGTGTTTTAATAAAATAATCTACGCATTACTAAAAATGTGCTTCTTCTTGGAATGGGCCAGAAAAGACCAAATATGTTTTTAAAAAGTAACAACTGTAAATAATTTCCATTTCTTCCTCTGCGAACCTAAAACTAAACGGAACTTCCATGAACAAAGTTTCTTCCCAAGAACTTCCCATCTGTGGAATACGATACTACAGGGTTGCTTCTCAGCCGACTACAACATATCGTTTTCAAGTACAATGTTAACAAATTCTTGTCGAACCGTCCACTTAAATAATCAAATTTAAGCCATCGTTTCCTCTCCTCTCAAGGTTTTGTTCATTGCCAACTGACAATCTAATCAACCCTTATCCTCGACTGGCCTTCAGACCTTGATAAGTAATTTCTCATTAGTACATAAAAAGTATGTGATCGAATAGCAACGTTCTTTTATTCCCAACTCCCAACTCTGATCTACATCTAAGTTGTTATCGCTGTGTATCGCCTTTTAAGCGGGTAGGTCCCTCTCGCATGAAAACCATCGATAAATCATCGATCCATTATTTCCATGGAAAGTGCTCGACTGAGCTTCAATCACTGGTTCATCATTGTAAGACATTCACAGCAAGAACTCGTCTTGTTACCACAACTGTAAAGAACTTTCCTTTCTTCCTCCGCAGGCCTAACAACAAACGAACTTTCAATGAACAGAGTACCCCCCAAATTCCCAATATGTGGAACACGTTACCACGGAATTACCTCTCTGTGAGCTACAACATGGTCGTCTTCAAATCCAATGTCAACAAATATCTGTCATAAACCGTTCCCATTAGCCATCAGATTTTGTTCGTTTTATTCAACATTTTCAATCCTCTCATAATATTCTTTATCATTCAACAGACAATCTATCCATTAACCATGACCCTTGAGTCGCTTGAGCAATACAACCTCCAATAAATTACTGACAATACAATCCGATCTGCAAGAATTGAAACAGGGCTGTAGGAAGCCACAAAGGGAGGAGGTTGTCCTATCCATCTCATTAACCCTTATCCTCGAGTGGCCTTTAAGCCTTGATATGCAGTGACTCATTAATACATTAAAAAGTGTCTGTTCACATCTGACGTCACAACCCGGGCGAGCGATGAGTTTTCTACTACACATAATCTTATGACGCTAACGACAGAACATAATGACCTGTTTATGTTCTTTTTATTTCCAACTAGCTGTACCCGTCCCCCGGCGTTGCACGGGAGGAATAGAAAAGAATGAATTAAAATTTGTCAACATCCGACCGAACGCAAATAGGTCACATCGGAATGATATTCACAATAGTTAAAGTGCTACATATTACATTGATTTCTTTTCAAATGACTACATAGTAACGTTGATTTTTAAAAAAATCCGTCACATAGTCCTCTCTTCCCCCTCCCTCGTAGGCAAAAGTTTAACAATGTAAAATAAAAAAATTCTTAACTTGTGTGTGACGACTGAGATCGAACTATAAACCTCTCAGGCTTTGATCTACGCTACTAACGTTTCGACCACGGAAGCGAGTATAAAAATCAACGAAAAAATAGGTAATTTAAATGAAGCCAGTCAGTAGCTAGCATGCGTATTATCGTACGATCCGCCGTAAGACGACCGAATGTAGGGTCCACCAGTTACACGTTTTGGGTCATTTCTATACCAAGAAATCGATATTTTTTCCAATATTTGGATATTATGCGTATAAAAGGTGTAGGAATCTGAAAATGTACACTTTATGAATTCGGTCGAGTATCTTGGCGTATAGTGACTTAATTCGGAAGTCGAGTCGTTGATGAAATTATAGCCGCCATGTTGAAAGATGAAATACTGCAAAGAACTATGTTCGTTAATCGCATTCTCTAAAAACCGGAATGTATACGTAATAATTGAAAATAACGTAGTCTAATATTCTCAAAATTCAGCGGAATTAGCGGGAGCGTCCATTAAATGTGTGTGTAATGTTTTGTATTATGTAGTAAATTAATAGAAGACAAATAAGAAATAATAACGGTGTCGGTGAGGGTGGGTGGGTGTTAGTACTCAAGTGTTAGGGGGAAAAGTTTTTGCTACCACCTATATAGAGTATGTTTTGAGGAGAGTCGAAGATGGTGGACCAAAAGTAATATTTAATGTTAGCTTGAAAATAATCATGACAAATTTACTAAAACATGCCCGAGTAAATAAGCATAATATAGTGGTGAGTTTAGTAGCCTGTGATGCATGGGGTTATTTTCCTATTCTTCAAAAAGGTACAGAGGGAAAATCGTCTTAATTTTATCTATTAGAAAACATGCCAGCTGTTGAGTGTTGCTGCAGATACGACATTATAAAATGAAAGAATTATAAAGTCTATCCATACAAGAATAATATTTTTTATTGACAACTTGTTCAGACAATAAACAAATGCAGGGTTGGTAAAGGTGGAGAGTTCATAGTGTCTCAATAACGTTTTAGGTGAAGGAAAGTGTTTTGTCTTTAATGAGAATTTAAGCAGAGATGTTCATTAAGGCTGACACCGTGTGAATTTATGTATTACAGTGTGTGCGTGGACATTGTAGACGTGCGTCTATATTAGCGTGTCTATTTTGTTAGTGAGAGAGTTTGTGTATGGACTTGCGTGCGAGAGAGTAGTTCGCGGATGTCTCTTGTAGCGTCTGCTACTAGGTCTTCAGCACAGAATAACGAGGCTTTATTTTTAGCCTTGATAAGCGGTGCCTCATTAGTAAATAAAAAGGAGTTAATTTAAAGGGTTAAGGTTAGAGTTAGGGTTAGGGTTAGGGTTAGGGTTAGGGTTAGAGTTAGGGTTAGTATTAGGGTTAGAATTAGGGTTAGGGTTAGGGTTAGGGTTAGGGTTAGAGTTAGGGTTAGTATTAGGGTTAGAATTAGGGTTAGGGTTAGGGTTAGGGTTAGGGTTAGAGTTAGGGTTAGTATTAGGGTTAGAATTAGGGTTAGGGTTAGGGTTAGGGTTAGGGTTAGAGTTAGGGTTAGTATTAGGGTTAGAATTAGGGTTAGGGTTAGGGTTAGGGTTAGAGTTAGGGTTAGTATTAGGGTTAGAATTAGGGTTAGGGTTAGGGTTAGGGTTAGGGTTAGAGTTAGGGTTAGTATTAGGGTTAGAATTAGGGTTAGGGTTAGGGTTAGGGTTAGGGTTAGAGTTAGGGTTAGTATTAGGGTTAGAATTAGGGTTAGGGTTAGGGTTAGGGTTAGGGTTAGAGTTAGGGTTAGTATTAGGGTTAGAATTAGGGTTAGGGTTAGGGTTAGGGTTAGGGTTAGAGTTAGGGTTAGTATTAGGGTTAGAATTAGGGTTAGGGTTAGGGTTAGAGTTAGGGTTAGTATTAGGGTTAGAATTAGGGTTAGGGTTAGGGTTAGAGTTAGGGTTAGTATTAGGGTTAGAATTAGGGTTAGGGTTAGGGTTAGGGTTAGGGTTAGAGTTAGGGTTAGTATTAGGGTTAGAATTAGGGTTAGGGTTAGGGTTAGGGTTAGGGTTAGAGTTAGGGTTAGTATTAGGGTTAGAATTAGGGTTAGGGTTAGGGTTAGGGTTAGGGTTAGAGTTAGGGTTAGTATTAGGGTTAGAATTAGGGTTAGGGTTAGGGTTAGGGTTAGGGTTAGAGTTAGGGTTAGTATTAGGGTTAGAATTAGGGTTAGGGTTAGGGTTAGAGTTAGGGTTAGTATTAGGGTTAGAATTAGGGTTAGGGTTAGGGTTAGAGTTAGGGTTAGTATTAGGGTTAGAATTAGGGTTAGGGTTAGGGTTAGGGTTAGAGTTAGGGTTAGTATTAGGGTTAGAATTAGGGTTAGGGTTAGGGTTAGGGTTAGGGTTAGAGTTAGGGTTAGTATTAGGGTTAGAATTAGGGTTAGGGTTAGGGTTAGGGTTAGAGTTAGGGTTAGTATTAGGGTTAGAATTAGGGTTAGGGTTAGGGTTAGGGTTAGGGTTAGAGTTAGGGTTAGTATTAGGGTTAGAATTAGGGTTAGGGTTAGGGTTAGGGTTAGGGTTAGAGTTAGGGTTAGTATTAGGGTTAGAATTAGGGTTAGGGTTAGGGTTAGGGTTAGGGTTAGAGTTAGGGTTAGTATTAGGGTTAGAATTAGGGTTAGGGTTAGGGTTAGGGTTAGGGTTAGAGTTAGGGTTAGTATTAGGGTTAGAATTAGGGTTAGGGTTAGGGTTAGAGTTAGGGTTAGTATTAGGGTTAGAATTAGGGTTAGGGTTAGGGTTAGAGTTAGGGTTAGTATTAGGGTTAGAATTAGGGTTAGGGTTAGGGTTAGGGTTAGGGTTAGAGTTAGGGTTAGTATTAGGGTTAGAATTAGGGTTAGGGTTAGGGTTAGGGTTAGGGTTAGGGTTAGGGTTAGAGTTAGGGTTAGTATTAGGGTTAGAATTAGGGTTAGGGTTAGGGTTAGGGTTAGGGTTAGAGTTAGGGTTAGTATTAGGGTTAGAATTAGGGTTAGGGTTAGGGTTAGGGTTAGAGTTAGGGTTAGTATTAGGGTTAGAATTAGGGTTAGGGTTAGGGTTAGGGTTAGGGTTAGAGTTAGGGTTAGTATTAGGGTTAGAATTAGGGTTAGGGTTAGGGTTAGGGTTAGGGTTAGAGTTAGGGTTAGTATTAGGGTTAGAATTAGGGTTAGGGTTAGGGTTAGGGTTAGGGTTAGAGTTAGGGTTAGTATTAGGGTTAGAATTAGGGTTAGGGTTAGGGTTAGGGTTAGGGTTAGGGTTAGAGTTAGGGTTAGTATTAGGGTTAGAATTAGGGTTAGGGTTAGGGTTAGAGTTAGGGTTAGTATTAGGGTTAGAATTAGGGTTAGGGTTAGGGTTAGAGTTAGGGTTAGTATTAGGGTTAGAATTAGGGTTAGGGTTAGGGTTAGGGTTAGGGTTAGAGTTAGGGTTAGTATTAGGGTTAGAATTAGGGTTAGGGTTAGGGTTAGGGTTAGGGTTAGAGTTAGGGTTAGTATTAGGGTTAGAATTAGGGTTAGGGTTAGGGTTAGGGTTAGGGTTAGAGTTAGGGTTAGTATTAGGGTTAGAATTAGGGTTAGGGTTAGGGTTAGGGTTAGGGTTAGAGTTAGGGTTAGTATTAGGGTTAGAATTAGGGTTAGGGTTAGGGTTAGAGTTAGGGTTAGTATTAGGGTTAGAATTAGGGTTAGGGTTAGGGTTAGAGTTAGGGTTAGTATTAGGGTTAGAATTAGGGTTAGGGTTAGGGTTAGGGTTAGGGTTAGAGTTAGGGTTAGTATTAGGGTTAGAATTAGGGTTAGGGTTAGGGTTAGGATTAGGGTTAGGATTAGGGTTAGGATTAGGATTAGGGTTAGAGTTATAATCTCTGGCCCGTCGAACGTGAACGTTTCAGCTAGTGTGATTATAAACGAGACGAAACATTTCCCACCTCACACACAGTCCACTTACTTTCTGCTAAAAAAATATGTTTTATACCTTTGGGATTATTCAAGGCCGACTCTATTTAATTTTGGTAAAAGGTTTTTGTATTTAAGGTTCTTAACCCTTAAATGCTTTTTGTTTCAAATATAACACAGTCAACAAAATGCCTATTTAATATAATATTCAACGAAAATGTGCCAAACTGCAACTTGTTTCACATCTACAAAGAGCTTGTTGGCAAGTGTGAGTAGGTATTAGTATGATGTTGCATCAGCACACCCTCTAAATAGGAGGTAATCAGTATCTTCGTTGTCACGGGCGAGTGTTATTGGTATGTCATCTGCCTAATTCAAGAGCCTAATCTTTTAAATCTGATCATTATAATGGTAAGTAAAATTTATTTTATGATTCTCTAGTGTATTATGATTATTTAGATGCATATATTGTAGTGTTTTGTTATACATGTAAAAAAATATTGCCATTTGTTGCACGTTTGCAACATCATTTATTTTTGTCCAATAAATATATATATTATTTTTAAATCAATTATACTACTTTATATTATTCCTATAAAACGTTTTTCACTTTTTTCAAATTATTTTATGATTCTCTAGTGTATTATGATTATTTAGATGCATATATTGTAATTGTTTGTCATATCTGTTGGCAAATGTGAGTAGGTATTAGTATAATGCTGCATTAGCACACCCACTAAATAGGTAATCGGTATATTCGATGTCACGGACGAGTGTCATCGATGTGTTATTTGTCTAATTAAAGAGACTAAACTCTGGTCATTATAATGGTAAATAAAATTTATTTTATGATTCTCTAGTGTATCACGATTATTTAAATGCATATATTGTAGTGTTTTGTTATACATGCCAAATTTTATGCCATTTGTTGCACATTTGAAACATCATTTATTTTTGTTCAATAATTTATTTTATGATTCTCTAGTATATTATGATTATTTAAATGCATATATTGTAGTGTTTTGTTATACATGTAAAATGTTATGCCATTTGTTGCACATTTGAAACATCATTTATTTTTGTTCAATAATTTTTTTTTCAAAAATCATTTATACTACTTTTTGAAACGTTTTGAAAATTTTTTCAAACCAATATGAAAAATAAAGCATTTCAGGATTGATATGTTTTGTTCATGGTCAAGAGAAACAACCCATTGTGGCCATCTTGTGTGATAGTGACCAACACTTAAGATACTCGAATTGACATCCTTGAAACATGACCTATAAAAGATCCGAAAAATAAAAAAAAAGGATAAATGATTCAAAGAATAACAAGGATGGGACGTACGAACAATCCATAATTCAATCCTTGGAAAATACAATTTCCACCACGTATGATCCACGCATCTTTATAAGACGTTTCGTCAGTTCGTAAATCTATAAGAACGAATCTTAGTTACTTACAAGTAATTTCTAACCTAATAGGCTCCGAACTGTCTTCCAAGCTCCAGCCCCTGTCGTATCACTGCAGAGTTGCGTCCCTATGTTTGTTTTACAAGTACTTCCATGAAATATTCTCCGATAAACTTACTGCTTCCTGAACTAATATATACCCCGACCCACTTGAGTTGCAACAAAATCCCACCCCTTCACTGTAAATTTCACTAGATGCTGGAAGATTTTCGACTCTTATAGTTTATTTTCCTTCTGACCGCCTGCTTATGGATACTCTTCTTGTTTCCTGTTTCCCTGACTATACCAACATGCAAAAATGTGAACAAGCATTTTGCTACCCAACTCCCCACCTATGTTGCCCCCTTATAAATATGTCCCCTTATCATCGTTGTCTTTTACGCTTCAATGGTAGCATTTATAAAACTTCAATGGCTAATAGTAGTTTACAGAGTACTAATATTTTATTCCAGAGAAGTTATTAATTGAGATATTTTCCGAACAAAACAAGATCTTATTATTAAATTCATTTGCTAATAAAATTCGGGCTTTGTTTTTATAAATGTCTCGTTTGTATTAACAATGAAAAAAAAAAACGGTTGTATTTTTCTAGATCAAAAACAATTTTGCTTTTTATAAGGTCTTATATAAATACTAACAGGTATCTATCTTCCCTGGTTGATCCATTTCACCGTTCCCTCTCCCCGTTACCCCTTTTTTCCCGTTGACTTGGGCGAAAGCTGTCTGTTCCCCGGTTGCCCGTCTCACCTCCTCTCCCCGTTACCTGGAGCAAAAGCTGTCTCTTCCCGGGTTTCCTCCTCTCCCCCACCCCTCCTTTTCCCGGGGTAAAAGTATGATATATTTCTATTAAAAGTACCATCTCTGTCTTCGCCATCATCCGCCCTTCGATGTATATGTAAGTTATCGTTAAAACAAAATTCATAAATTGGAAGAACACGACCTTGTGTCACATCGTATCGCTGTGGAATGGATATAAAAACTTTTGGCTCTCCCCGCCTTCCCCTCAGCACCCTTTTCCCCATTGCCCGGGGCAAAAGTAAGTACTAACTTTGCCCGCCCTTTAGATGTATATTTCAGTCACCGTTTTTAAAAAAATCCTCGAGTCGACTGGGATCGAACGCTAAAACTTTAGATAATAAGCACATCGTCTATAAGCACTGGACTACAGAACACGGTATAAAACACTGCGAAAAATAAGTCACTTAAACTAAGCGTGAAAACAATGAACATTTCTTATTAATGTAAACAAAATGATTATTTTGTTATCAGCGATTGTTATTTGTTATAAAGTTTTGTTAGTAAAATAATAATGTATTTTACCACCCATCAAACAAATCT
Source organism: Sepiola atlantica (assembly GCA_963556195.1). Taxonomy (NCBI): domain Eukaryota; kingdom Metazoa; phylum Mollusca; class Cephalopoda; order Sepiida; family Sepiolidae; genus Sepiola; species Sepiola atlantica. The sequence goes on from OY744546.1 coordinate 16,155,784, forward strand.
CTCCTAATTTTTAACCAAAAAAAAATATTTTAAAAGTTTATACTTTTTATTAATGTAAGCAAAGTGTTTATTTTGTCATCAGCGATTCGGTTCAAATTTTGCAGAAGTACCCTAGCATCCAGTATTGATTTACTCCTCTCCAGGAGTTAGGCACAAGGCCAGTTTTTATCTTACTCCCACAAGTAAGATGTGACCCAAGGTCGGGGGTATCAAAATTACCTGGGCAGCCCCGTCGGCATTCACCGGTAGGGGCGACTCAGACAGTAAGCAATAAACTTACTCCTCCCCAAAGAGGAGAGGCAGGTGGACCTCCCAGAACTGCACAGGACAGACCCATTGACCGGCGTAAATCAAGACCCGAAAGCCAAGGCGATACCAGTCTATGGGGTGCAATATTCATCGGAACAGATACTACACTTTGATCTTAGCCAAAAGGCCAATCCACTTACCCTAGCATAGAGTAGGGGATACAATTTTATTACTTTAGACTAAGGATGCCAACGAATCTCATTTCCCACACTTTTGATGGCCTTGTGCTAAATTTGTCCTGAATATAAATTCTTATATATTTTCTGCAAATAAAGAATCAAAGTGTAGTATCTGTTCGGATAGATGCTACACCCCTTCGACCGGTACGGTATTGATCAGGGTTTGTCCTGTGCAATTCTAGGAGGTTCACAATTCCAGGCTTTGCTTTCTCACCTATTAAGTAGGGGTTAGTTTATTGCTAATCGCTTGAGGGGCGCCTACCGGGGAATGCTTCCGATGCTGCCACTGTAGGGCACCACGTGTTGTCCTTCCAAAGAAAAAAAAAGAGCAATTCTTTCATAAATTGGAAATGAGAAGAAGAAAGATTATATTTTGTATTAATTAAAACCAAATGATAATTTTGTGTATCATAATTTTGTTTTGTTTATGTAGTCTGCGGTGATTATTTTGTTTGAGAAGTAAGTGTATTTACATTCGGTTCAAATTCTGTAAAAGCTTGCGTAACATCAATTTAGTATTACGTGTCATGTAAAAAAATATAAACACTTTTTAAATGACTAAAAACAGTCGCAAACAAAAAAATTAAGTACTTTTTAAATCACGAAATACATTGATAATGAAAAAGAATTTCAGCAAGTGTTTCTTTGTTGTTGTTTTTTTGACAATTTTAACGAATCCAATGTTTTTAAAGGAGGCAAAACTTATGTTTTGTAAATAATTGTAAACATTAAAGTAAAGAAGAAATCCTTCTGGACTGAGGCAATAATTTGGGGGTTACCGTACACGCACGCAAATACTTGTTTTATTTAAAAAACAAAAATATTCTGTACGGTTTCAGCATCCCAAATTCTTTTCGCTAAGTAAGAAAATCGAAAATGATTTCTACCTCACTGATCGTGGACATGAAAGGTTTTGGCGATTCTAAAACAGAAGTTTTTGTGGTTTTTTTTCTTGTATGTAAGCGAGAGAGAAGGCTTTTATTATTTAGCATATGCAAACAAAATGTATGAAGTAAAATGATTCAATAAAATCTAGCTCCGGCGTAGAAAAACGGAAGTTGCCAAAATATTTGCGCATGCGTAGATCGAACAGATAGTTAAAAAAAAAACGATACAATCTAAGCCACCCATTACATGTTTCTTGTCTGTTCTACACGAATAAATCGATGGTCTCTTTTAATTCTGACATATGCATCCAAAGATTGTCCGGTTAGAAAAATATCAACTCATTGCCACATTGAGATACTCAGCCTTTTACGGGCAACATCTGAACTGTAAGAAAAAAAGAAAAGAATAACGAACTAATCTTTAAATAGAGATGTCGCCAAGATCAAGTCCAAATGACAGGAAAAAAAAAGTCTCTCTCAACTGTATAAAAAAAAACGTCTCTCTCAACTGTATAAAAAAAACGTGGCACTTCTGCATTCTTTATGAAGCTGCAGATTTTCTGTCCTTCTACTGAAAATAAAGGGAAGTAATTCAACCGGAAGTGACTTATTTACAACCTAAAAAAAAAAATGCAAGACTGATTTGTTTTTGGGTAACAAGAAACAATTAAGAATTTCTTATGAATTAAAAATTTTATAAATAAAAATGTAAAGTTTTGATTGGGGGGGGGGGGGAATGAATTTTTTGGTCAACATTGATTTTGCTTTTATTTTTTTTAAATATATTGTAGTTGAAAAGTTTTGTTTGGTGAGATTTTTTTTATCTAAATGAAAAGTATTTTTTTGTCCTTTTTCTTTTATTGAACAGGATAAAGTTCTGCAATTTGATTTATAATGGCTTCCATGGGGTTAGCAGAAAACTTCTGCCGCCACATAAATTCCATTAAGTAAGACTCCACCATTTGCGTGTGGGTGCCACATTCTATTTTGTTACGCATTTTGGCCTTTTGCCACATGTTTTCCACATGATTTGTTGTGGCACCTGTGGATGGATCCACAAAATTATATCGGTGATTTACACGCAAATGGTGAAATCCTTCCGAAGCGAGTTGGTCGTATGCACGCCAACAGTCTGAGATTACTGTTGTTCCGGGACGCACATACTGCTTTAATATGGGTATTAGTGTTTCGGCATTTCTGTAAGGGACTGTTACTAAGAAGCCAGACTTAGTGGCCGCTTCATAGCCACCAAATACCCACAGTTGTCGTCGGATACGGCCCGTATTGTTCTTTCTTAGTGAAAATAGACTTTCGTCTATCTCCACGAATAAATTACCAATGTCGCGAAGATTCAACTCATTTAACTCCATTTTCTAAAAACTAAATTCTACTTCAACTCCCGGTAAATTCAACTTCCGGTGAATTCTGAATGAATGGTACTTGGAGAAAAAAAAACGGAACTCTTCAATTTCGATTTCTTAATCGGCTGCGGCTTCATAAAGAATGCAGAAGTGCCAAAAACGTTTTTCAAATCAACATGAAAGAAAATCCAGCACTCTTTTCTTTTGCTCGCTTTCCAATACGCGTTCAGAACGATATCCACGAAAAAACTGGCTGACTCTTAACTTTTCGCTCTCTTATTAAAACGAAAATCCCACGCATGCAAACAACCTAATTTGCATATATATATATATATATATATATATATATATATATATATATATATAT
>OY744546.1:16161386-16226386 GCA_963556195.1 Sepiola atlantica
CGAATATGCATAATACTCCATTTTTTCTTTACATATATGTTTTATTCAGTTATTAAATTTTTGTTGTCTCTTTAATGGATCTTTTTAATGTTTTTTTTTTTACAAATGATTCGAATAGGGCGAAGGGAGTATGTGATAGTTAGTATAAAGATAGAGTTGCGACTTTTGTTCATTGTACAGTTATAACATTAATCAATTAATTGTTACCGTTAAAAACTCAGATATTCAGTTTGAGACTAAACACGATCCTGACGATCGTGTTTAGTCTCAAACTAGTCTTCTTCTGTTTGGGATGTGTTACTGGTAGATATTTGTTAGCGTGACTTCTCATCATCATTTGATTTAAGTAGCTTAAGTCCATAGAGTGAATGTGGTATTGTGGTAACTGAAACTAGTTTCTAGGGTATCTTAGATCAAGTGGACGACCCCCGACCCCCACTTTCCCCTCCATACCCCTTTTTGGCCTTGTGCCACATCTTTGATGTATACTTGTATATATTTGAGATAAATAAAAAAAAAGATACTTGTTGGCGTACTAATATTCACCAGCAACATGAATCGGAATTAATACATAGAAGATATTGCCAAGTCTGCTGCAAAGAAGGTATCGTTCTGAAACTAGAGCAGTGAAGGAGAAATCCTTCTAGATTGAGTCAATTTCTATTTTTGTCCCAATATTAAGTACCCCTTTTTGTAGAGCTAGGTATCCCTCACATTAAAAACTGGCCTTGTGTCTAATTTTGCTCTCGTGGGGAGGCAAGTGAATAGGAACTTGATGGTTTTAATGTTTTTGTATTTCAAATTAATTCGAGTGTTTTTACTGGTTTTATTTACTCCTCCCCAGGAGTTAGGCACAAGGCCAGTTTTATCTTACTCCCACAAGTAAGATGTGACCCAAGATCGGGTCGAGAAAGTGGGGTTTGAAAAGCCAGCGCTCGAGAGGTGAGCACTCTGGCCATTTAAAAATTGCCTGGGCAGCCTCGTCGGCATTACCCGGTAGGGGCGCCTCAGACAGTAAGCAATAAACTTACTCCTCCCCAAAGAGGGGAGGCAAAGCCTGGGAGGGTGGACCTCCTAGAACTGCACAGGACAGGCGTGCAGTATCCATCGGAACAGATACTACACTTTGATCTTAGCCAAAAGGCCAAGAAAAAGGATTGTTTTTTTTTACTGTTTTCACACAAGACGGTTCCGTAACAATAGTTTGGAAGCATTGCCGAAACCAATTTCGCTCTAAATGATGTTAGTGACTTCAATAGAATTTGACGGAAATATTAAAAAATATAAAGCGTAGGTGGGAGTTGGTGGTAGTTATCCTATGTAAACATTAACATCGTCCTTTAAGCAGATTGTTTAGTTGGTGTTCTCCTAATTGTTTATAATCCGAGTTATTTACATTTCAAAACTCGTTAGATCACATATTGGAAGAGACACCCTTTTTTATAAACATCGGCGTCCAAGTGGGTTTATCAGCAGATGAATACAACCTGCGTTTCCGACAGTAATGATTTATACACACATCGGTAAGTGAAAACATAACACAAATGATCCAATATGTGATCTACCGAGTTGTTAACATTCGAATATGTAATCTACCCATTAACCCTAACTAACCCTAACCTAAACATGGTGCTCTTCCAATATGTGATCTACCCATTAATCCTAACCCTAACCTTAACCCTAACTAACTAACCTTAACCCTAACCTTAAGCCAGGTGCTCTTCTAATATGTAATCTACCGAATGGTTTCTAATCCAATATTTGATCTACCCATTAATCCTAACCCTAACCTTAACCCTAACTAACTAACCTTAACCCTAACCTTAAGCCAGGTGCTCTTCTAATATGTAATCTACCGAATGGTTTCTAATCCAATATGTGATCTACCCATTAATCCTAACCCTAACCTTAACCCTAACTAACTAACCTTAACCCTAACCTTAAGCCAGGTGCTCTTCTAATATGTAATCTACCGAATGGTTTCTAATCCAATATGTGATCTACCCATTAACCCTAACCCTAACCTTAACTAACACTAACTAACTAACCTTAACCCTAACTCTAACCCTAAGCCCAACCGTAACTCTCGGCGACACCGGATAGCTCTGCTAGTAATTACTAAGTTATTTATGTAAATTTTGAAACTGTAACCACTCATCATTTTCTGTAGTGGAGGGACACCATTTTCTGTAGTGGGACACCACTGACAATAGCTATTGTGTTTCTGTGTTAAATAACCCTCAAAAGAGTTGATATGCCGTTAAACCTACAGATCAAAATCAAGTCTCTTAACAATCAACTTCGAAAATATATTTTCGAAAGAAAGTAAGAAAGAAAGAATTCAGCTAATCCAGTCAGTGATAAGATTAATTGACACGTTGACCTGTTAATTCAGCACCAAAAGGTCACTCAGTGTATTTCGTAATTTGTGCTGCTATAAAACTGGCCACTCACGTCCGGCCACCTTCTTTGAAGAAGCCGAAACTTACGATGGCGAAGAGCTCCAAAATTTATAATGGGGTAAAATGGCGCATGTGGATTGTGCTAAAAAGAGCAATGTGCAGAAGTGAGCGTGGCTTATATATTTTTAAACGGTTCGATTTGATTATTAGTTTCAGTTAAAATGTAATTTTACGTCTGAAAATAAATATTAAAATGATAACTGTCTTTGCGGCGGCTAAAAACACGTAAATTCAGTGAAATTTAAAATCTTAAGAAATGAATTTTTAAAATCTCTTGAAAGATATATATCAATAATTATTAAATTAAATTCTAAGATACTGATTTTTTTAGTAAAAAAGTACTTTTTGCTAAAAATTGCATATTTATTCCAACAAAATAACATTGACATAACAATTCAATCATTTTAAGAGAGTTAATAAAATCACCACCAAGATGTAGACAAGTATGGAAGACTATAAAAGCAATAATATTTCATTTAGTTCAGTCAATTTTATGTAACATGTTTAGTTTTGATATCGTCTGCTCCCTTAAATTTGTTTGTTTTTCTTTGCTTTCTTCGCATTTTTTCATTCGTTTATGAAAAATGAAATATTTAAACAATAAAACTGATTAAAAACTTCAGTAATTATATTATTGGAATTATGCTTAAATCTGTCGTAACAATAATTAGTTCCCTTTAATTTAAAACTAAAAGCACATTCTACAGGGTGGGCCAAAATAAGGGTCCTATCTTTAAATTTGAATAACTTCCACAAAATAAAAGTTAAACTCACCAAACTTTATGTGTGTGTAGACTGACCCTTCCGAGATATTTTGAAATAAACAAAACAAATTTTAGCCGAAAAACACTTCTTAAAACTTACAAAAACTAAAGTATTGTTTTTTACACTGTTTTGAGTTTTTTTAAGCAAAAATAATGTTTTCTAAATGGGCGCCCTTATATTGAGGAACTGAAAGCAAATATTGAAGCAGAAATAAGAGCCATAAGTCCTCAGATGTTGCAAACTGTTATGGAAAATGTTTTAAAAAGAGCCGAAGAGTGTGAATAGGACCCTTATTTTGGCCCACCCTGTATGTGTGAAAAAAAGTAAATTAAATTCGACAATTTTATTATTCATCGTATGAAATAAAATGTAAATTTGAAAGATTATTTATTAATGAAAAAATTACAAAAATACAAAATTACATTTTATTCTACCAAATGATGCAGATTTATCTCTTGAAAGTGAATCAGACGCGTTTGTTGGATTTTGAAAAAAAGTATTGCTGTCGTTTGCATTTCCCGTCTACTTATATACCAGTGTCTTCTGTAGAATTTGAAGTAATTCAGTCCAAAATTCAATATTTTATTCAGAATTGCTCATTGTGTCAATTTTATCAATTTTTCGTTTTCATGATTACAACAATTTCTTACGCTGATGACTTCACTTGTGGTGAACACCACAATTAGGTACTCTCTCCCTTTCTTTCTTTGTTTACTTAAGCCTTCTTTGTCTCCGAAGTAGGGAACCTACGAAGTCACGCAGATTCACGTTTGCCGTAAGATTCCGGCCAACTTGACCACGCGTGAGTTGGGGTCAATAAAAGAACACGCGTTCCCTTCCTCATCCTCTTTTTCCCTCAGCGTTCTGGGACGAACGCACACAAAGAACGCTCGTCGACAAACGACCCCCCCCCCGACCAGCTCGAACGAGCTGTGTGGGGAGGGAGGAAGAGAAAGGTAACCCTTTTCAATTCAAGAATCTATCTTCAATCCAAACGAACTCTTGTTTCTTCAAACACATATACATACACACGCATACAGAGAAAGGTAACCCCTTTCATTCAAGAATCTATCTTTCAATTTAACGAACTTTTTCTCCAAACATACACGTTAAGATCGTCACACAAAAAGACATTCATCTCGCTCGTATATATCGCTTACAAAAATGTTAAGTAAATAAATTGTTGTTTCTGTTAATATAAATGTGTTACGTTTTATTCACTTTATAAAAATGCCTATTCTTATAAGTTGTTTAGCTTCCTCATTCCTTCGCTTTCTTTAAAGTAAGTTTAAATAATATTTTCTTTCTTTCTTCTTTGTTTGTCTTAAATCTCTTTATTTACTCTACACGTGGTCCGATGGTGGAATCCTAACAGTGAGATTACGTGCCGTTACAAAGGCATCTCTATCACACTACCTATGGTTGGGGGATTCATTATCGCAAAATAGCGGCATCCTTCGCCACTGTGGTTAATATCCATAATCCTTTGTTCTCCCTTTTGAATCTCCCGCCATTAACAACACTTCCACCCCGGCCATACACTTTAATACTCAAAATTACAAGTAAAATGTTATTATAAAAAGTATTATAATATTTATGAGATAATTTTATTTGTCTTGTAAGAATATTAAATATTTAATGCTTTATTAAATGACAATATTGTTAATTCAAAAAATGATTTTTTTTTGTTTGAGTTATATTGATTTTATTAATACGGAATTCAGAGGCTTTTTTTCGTAATATATAATCTCTATATTTAAAAAGATTTGTTATTGTTAACATCTACGATGCTTTATTTTCATTAAAATGAAGAAAAAAGCAATTTTTTAAGTACCTTGACATATAACTTTAATAAAGGTATTTTTTATTTAACCGAAATAATACATTTTCACTACGTTTCCTAATAAATTAAAGGAAACATTATGTTCCATGATAATAAAGTAATGAATACTGAAAATGACATTAAATTTGATTGATGTATTGAATTTTGGTGAATTTTTAAATGAAAGGAGGGGGTCAGTTTTAAAATTCTTTTGCGATCAGTCATTCATTTTGCCAATGCTTCGCTAAAAGTGAGCAGACGCGAGATGTTGCGTTGCATAGAGATTTGAGGCGTGATTTAAAGCAGAGCTGCGGAATCGGAGGTTTCGAAAAGAGTCGTAGTCGAAGTCGGACTTATAAGAATAGTAAGAATCGGAATCGGAGTCGGGTATTTTAATCTCCGAAGAATCAATAAACGGACTGAATATTGGAATATTTTAAAATATAGAGTCGGAGTCAAAGTCGGTGTTGAAGTCTGATATTTTAGAATTCTAAGATTCAGAATAAGATTTTTTTTAAATCCGAGGAGTTGAAGTTGGAGTCGGAGTTAAACAGTATACCTTCCGCAAACCTGACTTAAAGTGGTGTTGCCAACTCTTAGAGAAAAAGGGGGGGGGGGTACACTTGATAGTCGAGTAAAGAAAACTTAAATTAATGGACCGTCTGAATATTAGAAGATTTTAAAATAATGAGTCGGATATTTTTAAATTCTAGGGGTCGGAGTCTGAAATTTTTGGAATCATACGAGTTAGAGTTGGACCATGTATCTTCCGACTATGCAACCCCGATGTAAAGGCTCTCATAAAATGGCGTTTCCAACAATTAGATAGTAAGGGTGAGCAATTTTATAACCGAGATTTGAAAGTGTCTGGCGCAGGAATAAGCTCAATTTGAAACACATGTGACGTGTATGTTTTATTTTGATACTTTTCATATTTATATACACGGATTAAACGAATGATTTTATATACAAACTGGCTGTCCCGACCCGGCGTTGCCCGATAGTGTACTTACTTGCAATTTGTTTTGTTTTGCTTTTTTTAAAACAAAGCTGGGTTTTTTTTCTAAACTGTATTTTATTTGTACAAAACAAAGGAAAGTAAGTCTATGTGGACGAATACAGAGTTATTTGCCCTTTTTTCTAAAATTATTATTTTTCTGGTCCAAACAAAGGGAAGTAAGTCTGTATGGATGAATACAGAGTCATTTTCCTTTTTTCCAAAATATTATTTTTCTGTTCCGAACAAAGAAAAATCTTTATGGATGAATACAGACTTATCTTCATTTTTGCTCCATATATAAAACTCAATGTATGTGTGTCTGTGCTGTGATTTGATATTGAACCATCAGAATTCATAATTTGAGAACATGGTTAAATAATAAGATTTATAAAGACTATTTAAGTTACCCCCTTGATAAGGGCTTCTAAAGATTAGTTCCCACTATTAGTTTTTAGCATGGTTATATGTCTCTTAACTTTGATCATACAAGATTACGTATTGTGTGCCTTCGTTGTTGTTCATTATGCATTATCGGATTCAGAGATGGAAGCGTGTGTTACATGGGTTCTTTTAATTTTCCCGGGCAACGCCCGTTCACGGATCCTGCTAGTAGTTAATATAAGCAAAACAGTCACCCATAACATAGTTAATGTAATGTAGATCTGGTGATAATAATGAATTAAAAAAAAAACTGGGCACCTTCAAATCAAACATGAAAAGGGATTTACATGTGTTTTTACATTATATAATAAATTTACGTTAGTAGCTGGACGATGTAGTATTAACATTTTTGATATTTAAAAAAAAAATTATATTATTCACTAATATATTATATTTTTGAGCCGCCATTTATGGTTTAATACGAGTCACTCTACGTTACTTGAATGTTAACATATTATACGAATTCTGAAGATAAAACTTTCTTTTCTGGGATTATCATAGTGTGTTACATCGACTGAAGAATCGGTTACATTGGGTATCTTTAGCTCTGAGTTTGTATCCATGTGTTTAAGTGTATTTTATTTGTTTTATTTATTGTATTTACTTCAATTAAACCGAATTACATTTTGTTGTCTTTAACAACATGCTGCAACGATCTCCAAGAAAAACTGGCGAACTAGAATCAAATATTGATTTCGTATGAAGAAAGCTATCCGCTCTAACAGCTTCTTTCCTCGAACTGCTTGTCTTTGGATTTTTTTCTTGCTCCCTGTTTCCTTGACTGTACCAACATGCAGAAATTTAAATGTAATGTAGACAAAAATATCGATGCACAACTCCCCATTTAGGATGCTCCTAAAAATCTGGCTCTTAATTATCAGTAACCCCTTACGTCTTAGTGGCAATATGCCTTGTTTCGGGCTAACTATAAGTAAGAGAAATTAACTCGAAAAGGGTTGATATGCCGTAAAACTAAACAAATAAACGAAAACCATGAATACGGATTTTAAGATATTATGAACTTGAAGCATAAAATCTTTTACTTGAAGAATAAAATCTTTTAGCCAAATGATTGGATTCGGCATTAAATAACTCGAAAAAGGTTGATGTGCCGTAAAACAAGACAGACACACAAACAAGAAACAATTAATTAATTTGAAATACAGTAAAAATATACTGAAATTATTTTTGTTTCGGGCTATGGATCGAACCCCATGTCTGACTAAATTAACCAGCTTGCACAGAGGCGATACCAGTCGAGGATACATTCTCAACAATCAGTCCGATGGGGGATGCTCTGCCGAAGCTCCAGCTGGCACTTTTCTATCGGAGTGGGGTATGAGCCTTTTTAGTTCTTAGAGATGCACCATCGCAGGCTTTGCCTTTTCTTTTTGAAAAAAAGGGGTTGCTTATTGTCTGTCATCCTCAGAAGACGTCTGCGCTGACTCGGACATGCCCTTCACCGTCGATCGGGAGAGTTGATTTACAAAGCAATTGTCCCCACCCCCTACAGGGTTGAAATAAGCGATGCAGTAAGGAACGAAAAACCTGACTGATCACGGTTAAAGCTAGCTTGGAACCCAATCTTCGTGTCTACGGAGTTCGCCGTTGGAGCAACGAGTAGCGAGAGATCATTCGGTCGTTTTTTATTTATGGAAATCGCTCCAGACAAGGCATGAGGCAACTTAATGTAAGGAGTAAAAAAATCACCACTTCAAGGGCAAAATCAAGCCAACGATAAGTGTTTAATGGATAGATTCCAACCCAGAAAACAGCAATTGTTACCCCTTTGTCAGAAACATCGCTCATGAAATGTGGCGACTAAAGGACAAAATAAGGGAAGCAATGGTTAATAGGCTGCCGAAAGTAAACCCAAGGTCACTTTCTACTCTTCTAAATCGTCAGATCTAGTTGGCCTTTGTGAGAGAATGAAGGATATGGGGATCTATACTACCGTGCATGCATATCAAATATAAATGGAAATGAAATGAAGATTTGAGAGGAATATTAGGGTCACCAGCTAGCAAGTGCTAACTTAACATAAATAGAGTTTTTTTTTACAATGAAAAATGAAGATAAAATCGAAAAAACATTTATAGAACTACAATTTTACAAAAATATAAAAGTCAGTTTCAGTGAAGAAATGTTCATTTGGTAAAGTTTATACAACTCGTGTTCTTTAGTAGAAAATGTTCAGTAAATAAGCAGACACGAAGGCTAAAGATGTGTATGTCTATATTTGTTAGTGCGTGTAAGTGGGTAGCAATTTGTTTCTGTTCGCCTGACTTTTTGTAAGTGCGTGAGTAGATGTGCGCGAGGTGAGGAAAGCTTGTACGTGCGTTTTGAAGTGTTCTTTTCTTCGCCAAAGGTCGGGTGTTAGGGGGGGGGCGTACGTTCTTGTTGGTTCTTTCGAGGCGCGCCGGTTGAATCTGCCTTTTAGCTTTTTATTTCCTCGTTTATTTCCTCGTTTATTTCCTCGTTCTTCTAGCGGGTTCGAAGTTCGCGTCGGCTTATCAATTTAACATAGACTTGTTAGATTTTGGCTTTGAATTCGTTGGTTAGAAAATATTGAGGTAACACGTTTCTGTGAACACTCCCTTGCTTTTCGGAAAGAAAGAAAGGGGGTAGCAATTCAAGCCTTTGGCGTTCGTCCGGATCGCACCTCAGTCAACCACAAGAGACGCAGTGGCGAGAATGGATGGAGACGTCTCAACCAATCGCAGGTGAATGCTGTTTGAAGTACAAGTAAGTATCGGAGAATGCCGAAGACGCTGCTCAGACTATTTTTGTAGGGCGAGAGTGTGATGCCTCGGTTACGCTGGCGTTTCTTACCTTTCTCCTTTCGGCTTTGTGCCACATCAACTTGCGGTGTAAAAGTAGTAAATATCGAGATTCATATGGAAATCCGATGTGCAATTTTACTCTCAAACCGACAAATCGGAAAAATACATTCGCAACAAAAACTCGTCTAGCTACAACCACTGTAAATAATTTTCCTTTCTTCGTCAGTGTAACTGGAGCTAAACGGAACCTCAATGAGCAAAGTTTCTTTCCAAGAACTACCCGTCTGTGAAACATCATACCACAGGGCTGCTTCCCAGATGACTACAACATGATCGTTTTCAAGTCCAATGTTAACACATTCTTGTTGAGCCTTGCCTTTAAATTATAAAATTCTCCGCAATTTTAACCGTCGTCTTCAATGTTCAAAGTGTTTGTCCCACTGTCGACCTGACAAGTTAATAAACCCTTATCCTCGAGTGGCCTTTGGGCTTTGATAAACGGCGATTCCTTAGTAGAAAAAACAAAAACAAAACAAAAACACAACAAACAAACAGATGGTAAAACACGATCATCTTGTTTGGTGATACTAAAACAATTTATCTTGCGTTTCAAGTGCTTTTAAATACGACAATTGACGATCGGTCAAATTAGCACAAATCGTCGCCTAACCCTAACCCTAACCCTAACCCTAAACCCCCAAGATACCAGCTAGAAGTGACAACTAACCGCCATTAATAAAATTAACTGTCACCTTCAAGGAATTTTACTTTGACATTTATGTTTTGACATATATGTCAACCAACGTTTTAAATATGGCGAGAGTCGGGTTAGAGTCTGACAAAGTTCGAGCGTTGGCCAAATAAATGTTTTGCTTATTCTTCATATCTTATATAAATACAGATTTTGTCCGTCTGTCCGTCACATTTTAAAAAAAGTAATACTGTGGTATTTGCCTTATTCAGAAATATCAGGGATCTTAATTACTTTTAGAAATGGAGAATATTGCATTAATAGTAAATAATAAATTCCCAACAAATAAAGCAGATGCCATGACCGGAAATCGAAACCGAAATCTTGAGATCTTCAGTCTGAGGATCTACCAACTGGGGTGGGTGCATGTAGTCACATCTTACGACCGCAATTGACGTATGTGGAACTCTCTTCAATATCAAAAAACCTTCCAGTACTTTTCCTCCACCTTTTCTCGTTTTTTTCGAAGATGAGTCAATCCATCTGGCATCACAATTTAACGATTTTATATTTCCATCTCTGTTTATTCTTCTAGAATAAGGTCCATGAAAAATAATTACTTGACCTATAAATCATGGAGTATTGGCACCTTGCTACTCTAATGCTCCGCAACCCGCATACACCACACCAATAAATTATCCATTCTACTAATCAAAACAACGGGCATAAAGAAAGAAATGCTGCAATTATCTATGGCAATTCTTTCTTTTAATATATCCATTATATAAAGTAAATTCAAATTAGAAACAAAAATAAACAATATACCACTTTGATATCTTCATTACCCCCCTCTTCTCCAAATTAACTCTATACCACCTTGATATCTTCATTTACCCCACCCCTTTCTCAAAATTAACTCTATACCATCTTGATATCTTCATTTACCCCACCCCTTTCTCAAAATTAACTCTATACCATCTTGATATCTTCATTTACCCTACTCACTTCTCAAAATTAACTATATACCACCTTGATATCTTCATTTACCCCACCCCCTTTCTCCAAATTAACTCTATACCACCTTGATATCTTCATTTACCCACTCACTTCTCCAAATTAACTATATACCACCTTGATATCTTCATTTACCCCACCCCCTTTCTCCAAATTAACTCTATACCACCTTGATATCTTCATTTACCCCACTCACTTCTCCAAATTAACTATATACCACCTTGATATCTTCATTTACTCCACCCCTACTCAAAATTAACTATATACCACCTTGATATCTTTATTTACCTCACTCCCTTATCCAAATTAACTCTATACCACATTTATATCTTCATTTACCTCACCCCTTCTCTAAATTAACTCTATACAACCTTGATATCTTCATTTACTCCACACTTTCTCCAAATTAACTCTATACCACCTTGATATCTTCATTTAGCCCCCCCCCTTCTCCAAATAACTACAGGTTGCCCATATCAACGGCTTTACCCTTTCTCTGATTTATTCTAACTGGAGTTCTGGCAATTGATTTACTTCTTGCCATCCTGATTAAGTTTCATCATTTTTTAGTTTAGATTTCTATTAATCATTCTATCTATAATACAACAAAAGATCAGAGTGAAGTATCTGTTCCAATGGATGCTACACTATGTAGACCGGCACCGTCTTGACCTTCGGGCCTTGATTCCGCCGGTCTGGGCGATTGTTCTGTGAAGTTCAAGGAGGTGCATCTTCCCAGGATTTCCCTTCTCACCCTTTGAGAAGGGGTTAGTTTATTGCTAATCGTCTGAGGTGCCCCTACCCGGAAATGCCGACGAGGCTGCCCAGGCTTTTTTGTGTGTCAGAGTGCTCTTCCTCTATGACGCTGACTTTTCAATCACACTTTCTGACATTGTGTCACATCTTACCGCTGTGGGAAGTAGATAAATACAACAAAAAACTATGACACAACACACCCTAACCCTAACACCTTAACCCTAACCCTAACCCTAACCCTAACCCCATAACCCTAACCCTAACACTAACACTAACCTCCCAAACAAAAAAGAACCCAGAACGCAACAAGATAAAACGAGAGAAAGATGAGCAGAAGAAAATGAATTCTTTTCGACTTTCCATTTTGTCGTTCTTTTCCGGTGACGTCTCAGCTGTTTTTTTGGTTTTGTTTTGTTTGAGGGTTTGTCTCACGAGTTATTTATCTTCCTCCCACAGCGGTAAGATGTGACACAAGGTCGGGAAAGTGGGATTTGAAAAACCAGCGCCCGAGAAGTTGAGCACTCTGGTCATTAAAAATTGCATGGGCAGCCCCGTCGGCATTCCTCGGTAGGGGCGCCTCAGGCAGTAAGCAATAAACTTACTCCTCCCTAAAGAGGGGAGGCAAAGCCTGGGAGGGTGGACGACCTCCTAGAACTGCACAGGACAAACTCATAGGCCGGTGTAAATCAAGCCCCGAAAGCCAAGACAATACCAGTCTACGGGGTGCAGCACCCATCGGAACAGATACTACACTTTTATCCCGGCCAAAAGGCCGAGAAAAACTTGCCTCGCGATGTCATCTTCCTTCGCTAATTCTAGGACTGTGTATCTCGTGGTTGTTGCATTTTGCAGAGTTGATTCTGCTCTCATGGGCACTGCGTGTGAACTCGTTGGTGTACCTCTCGCATCTGCTGCATTATTCAGGGTCAACTGGTCACAAGCAACAGATATGAACGTGTGTCTGTGTGCTTTCACTGCACAGGCCGCGATCGTCCGCTCGTTGTGCTGGTTCAAAATCATTGTACGATTCTGACACCGGTCGCAGTGCCAATTTGGTCCCAGTCAGTGCTGTAAGAGATAAAATAAAATTGCAACTCCCATTTAAAACAAGTCACAAAGTTTTATTCTTTTGGATGTTGCAATGATGTTCGTTTTCCTCTACCGAATAACAGACTTGAAAATGAGAAATCTGAGTTCGACCAAATCAAAACACAAGTCCAAAACACATCTTGCTTGAAAACGAACGCCAACATAACTGACTGTCAGACCCCAGAAAATCAAACTGATCATGAGAAGCCAACTCTGACTGACCATCCTGCTCATCTGCTCGAATAGATATACAAACATTCCTGGAATCACACATGAAAGACCACCCAGATATCCACTTGAACATGCTAATCTGACTCCAATCTATGGACACCAAAAAAAAAAAACAAAAAAAAACACTGCTAGTGGGTCCAATATTTAGTCGGCCATTATTTTTGGCAAGACTCCAGTAGGTTATAGCAACAGCAGGGAAGCTCGTATCTGAAAACCCATTACTTTTGGTAGCCTTATCTCTCAGCGTGAACTCCCGTTTAAAGAGACACTAACACTCTCCAAGTTGACAAATCGGACACTGGGTGGTCCATCTCAAATCAGAGATATTTCCCATTTCAGGCTGGTTTCTCTTTTCTTAGTTAAACATTTCTCACATGCAGCAAATCTGTTATTCGCATCCATTGCAACTATGCAACCCACTAAACATGCAACCCACTAAACATGCAACCGCCTAGGTCATGTTTACATATTTATCATTACACCTGTAGCAGTCATAAATATTGTCATTTTTTTCTACTTGCGGAGAGCAGGTCTTGTGAGGTGGTTTGGTCACACAAGGACCAATCAGACTCCAGGGCGTAGTAATTTTGACCGAACCTTTTAAGGACTACATCTAGACCCCTTGAGATTTACAGGTCAGTCAGAGAGCTTCCAGGCACCAATGCAGAAATACACTCTCTCTCCTTCCTTTATCTTCTCTGTAATATACTTTTTTTTATGGAAATGGCCGCAGACAAGGCATGAAGCCACTTGATCTAAGGAGCTAAAAATACTACTTTAAAGTAAAAAAAAACCAAACTAGCCAACGATAAGTGTTAGATAGATAAGTTTCGACCCCCAAAACAGCAATTCTTCCCCCTTTGTCAGAAACATAGCTCATAGAATGTAAGGACTAAATGACAAAATAAGGGAAGCGAGAGTTACAAAACTGTGGAAAGTAAATCCAAGGTCACCTTTCTACTCTCCTTATATTGCTCTAAGAAAACTTTCGGCAGCCAATAAACTTTTTTCACTCTTCTATTACTTTCTTCGCTGTTTAAACTTCGGCAACCTACACCCAACGGTGTAGCTCACTTAAATAAATACAGATATTGTTATTTATAGAAGGACGTTGTTTTCCTTTTATTACAAAATATTATAGGAGTTAGTTTTACAGTTTATACAAAGTTAAGCTCATATACACACGTCTAAGCCAACTATCCCGTTTAAATAAGCTTCTATCCTTTCACTACAAAAGCCCAGCGTGTTCTTTTGCCGCAGTTTAAATGAATGGCTCTCTCATTGAGGAAGCCCCTTGTTGGTATAAGCTCCCAGGACTGACTTTCACTCCAAACCTGAAATGGAAGACATTTTTTTAATGAAAATCGCTCCAGACAAGGCATGAAGCCATTTGATGTAAGAAGCTAAAAAGAACGGAAGATGATCATCACAAAGACAGGAGATGCCTACTGATCATATTATCTTAGTATACCAAGGCTATAGGTAGGAGGAAAACAGCCAGCAGGAAGAGAGTTCCACAAGCCTACAGTTCTTGGAAAGAAGCTACTGGAATAGGAAGCTGTATTACAATGATGTATGATTTGTAATTGCTTGAATGAACGTGTATAAAGAAGAGACGCTGTCCAAGCACCAGCAAACTCCTTTAAATGCTTGAATAGAAGATGATGTGTGAAAGAACAGAGAGAGAGAGAGAGGGGGGGGGGGGTAAAGGAAAAGGAAAAACGTTAAAAAAAAAGAAAACGTGAGAGAGTAAATAATAAAAAAACGCTGAAAATTATGAAAAAAGTAAATAAAAGATGACATAAAATAGGAAGACGAAAAGGGAGGAATAAAAGTGTGAAAATAAAATAAAAATAAAGAGTTGCGGAAAAAAAATGAAGGAAAAAAAAAGAAAATAGAGAAAAAAAAAGAAAAGAAAAGAAAATGAGAGAAAGAGTGAGGAGAAAATAGAAGTGAACAGTTATCCATCTACCTCCCACAGCGGTAAGATGTGACACAAAGTCGGGAAAGTGGGATTTGAAAAGCCTGCGCCCAAGAAGGTGAGCACTCTGGCCTACAAAAAATGCCTGGGCAGCCCCGTCGCATTCCCCGGTAGGGGCGCCTCAGGCAGTAAGCAATAAACTTACTCCTCCCCAAAGAGAGGAGGCAAAGCCTGGGAGGGTGTACCTCCTAGAACTGCACAGGACAAACCTATAAACCGGCGTAAATCAAGCCCTGAAGGCCAAGACAATATCAGTCTATGGGGTGCAGTATCCATCGGAACAGATACTACACTTTGATCTTAGCCAAAAGGCCGAGAAGGAAAGTGAACAAAAAAACAGAAAAAGAAACAAAAGGCGGAGAAAGAAAGAGAAAAGGAAAACATAAAAAGATGTAAAATTGGAAAAAGAAAATGCACAAAAGCAGGTGTAAAAAAAGAAGAAAAAGAAGAAAAGAAGAAGAACAGAAAAGAAAGGAAGAAGAAAAGAAAAAAAAATGAAGTAAAAGAAGAAAAAGCGGAGTTGAAGAAAAAATAGGGAAAAGAAAAAAGAATCAGAAAAAGAAAAGGAAAAAGAAAAAGAATCAGAAAAAAAGAACAAAGAGAAAAAAGAAGGAAAAAGTTTGTCTGTCATGTTTAAGTTTGAAATAGCATTTTTTGTTGGTTTCTCATGTTTAAGTTTTAACATTTTCTTTGGTCTGTCATGCTTCAGTTTGAAATAACATTTTCGCTGGCCTGTCATGCTTAGATTTGAAATAAAATTTTCATTAGTCTGTTATGCTTAAGTTCGAAATAGCATTTTCTATAGTCTGTCACGCTTAAGTTCGAAATAGCTTTTTTTATAGTCTTTCACACGCCAGTTCGAAATAGCATTTTCTTTGGTCTATTTTTGAGATAGCATTGCTCATTGCTAAACGCACAATGAGGACGCATACAGCTTTCTCCGACCCTTTGACTAAGATAAACAAATATAGTATATGTTTGATCTCAGGGGTCATCCTAGCAGGGATTACCTTCGTATTCTGCAAAGGGATGAATTTATTACCTATATTCTGAAAATTCATCATTAGCGGGAACTATACGGGTATTTTTTGTTGTTTCAGATTCAGTGTGTTTCTTTTTAGGGGCTCAGTTTTCCTCCCATGAAAAACTAACCTTGTGTCTAACTTTATCCTCGTGGAGGAATGTAAGTAAAAAAGAAGGATTTTAAAGAATATCTGTTCTTGTTTTTAAAATCATGCAAAGAAAGGGAAACAAAGAATAAATAAAGAATGCAAAAAAATAAATTAAAATGAAAATGAAGTAAAAAGTTGGTCTCGTAAGTCGCTACCACATGACGACCGATTATTTAACGCCCACAAACTTCGCAAAGTTACACAAGTGCGGATGTTCTTAAGATGCGTCCATTCAATATGTGCCTTTAGCGTTGGAAATGGACGCATTTATAAATAAAACGCGCTCTTTGAAACTTATGTGTGACAGAGCGACGAACGTATGAAAACAAAACGGGTTTTGCGTTAAAAATGCTGTTTCAAACTTGAGCGTGACAGACAGACGGACAGAACCTTTTTTAGAAAAGCGTGGTCGCATCTGAGAAAATGATAAAAATACGTTGAAGAATCTAGAAAAAAAAAATTACGTTCAAGGATGAAAATGCAATTTAAATTCAAGCGTTTTCAAGTCCAATGTAAACAAATTCTCAAGCCGTCCTAAATAATCAAATTCTCCCAAACTTCCATCACTGCAATCATCACGGTGTTGTCTCGCCGTCCACCTGACACACATTAACCCTTATCCTCGAGTGGTCTTTGGGCCTTGATAAGTGGTTACCACTTAGTAGAAAAAAAAAACGTGAGAGACCGACAGACGGAACATTTTATACAAATGCATGGACGTATCTAAAAAAAAATAGGAAACTGTAAAGTCTTTGAGAATTTCGCCCCCCTCTCTTCTGCTAAAAATCAAAATACCAACATTAGTCCTTCCTTCCTTAGTTTGTTTGTTTCTTCCTAAGTTCCTCCCTCCCCTTTGCTCTGTCCTCCCTTCCTTTTTTTCATTCCCAATTTGTTTTTATTCTCCCCCCCCCATTGTTATGTTTGTCTTTTTCTATCTGTTTTTTTTTTGTTGTATTTTCTGAAATGGAATTTCAATCTCCTCCTGGTGGCGTCAAGTCGAGTAAATGTTGGCAGCCCAGAGAGCGAGAAGACAGGATGACCCAACTTAGGGGCACACGCTATCGAATTACGACAAAGAACAGAATGTGTGCGACAGAGAGACACTTTTATCTCTCCGGGGTCCCATAATTCCTGGGACATTCGTTCCCACAC
The DNA here is from genome assembly GCA_963556195.1 of Sepiola atlantica. NCBI lineage: Eukaryota > Metazoa > Mollusca > Cephalopoda > Sepiida > Sepiolidae > Sepiola > Sepiola atlantica. The sequence continues at coordinate 16,178,746 of OY744546.1, forward strand.
TGATAATAATCAACATTCTAATAGCAATTCTCACGATATAAACGCATTAGACGATAGAAATTAAGGTTTTTCATAACAAGCATATAGAAGATGCCGACAAGTCTGCTGCAAAGAAGGTAGGCTCCCTTTACCGGGCTAGAAAACTTCTCACATCTGCCAGTATCTTATCTAAATGAATAAATGCGAAATTCTTTTTTTATTTATCACACCTATATTATCATCAAATCGAGTTACTGTTATTTAAATCAATAATACAACACTGTTTTTTTTAAATACTGTATATATAGTAGAAAGCAAAGACCCAAGAACATTTATTTGTATGCATAATTTGCATAGCTATCTTTTAAACAGTTTATAATAAATTAATGTTTGGTGTTATTCATTTGTAATTTTATTGTCTTATTTCCTATATATATATGCAATAATTTCTGTAATATTAACAGTAATTAATTTAAGTGATTTAGTAAAAAAAAAAAAAAGATAAATTATCAAAACCTTTCTTAAAATTATGTTAATTACTTTTCAAGGGAGTTAATTCAAATTAAATTATTTTTTAAAAAATTACAATAAATTTATAATGAAGATATGTAATGTAAAAAGGAATACTTATAGCTATATTAATATCTTTCGGATGGCGGGTAGCTTTTCGCTTGTATCTCTATAAAACCACTATTCACCCGTGCATGAAGTATTGTTGCTACATTTGCACGGCTGCAAAAGAGAATATCTAACCTTCAGACGGTCTGTCAAGCTCTAGTCCCTGTCGCATCGCCGCAGTGTTGCATCCCCGTTGTGCTTGTTCTGCAAGTACTTCCACGGAATGTGCTCCGATGAACTTACTACACTTTTACCCCCTAAACGAAAACACTATTGACTCACCCGATTAGCAGCAAAATCCCACCTCTTCACTGTAGAGGTCTCTCTAGATGCTAGCTATTCTGATAGCTTCCTTTCTTTCGAAGTAAAATGAGAGTTGTTGGTTTTTTTTATAAAACTTGAATTTTAAAAGAAGTAAAAAGAAAAAATAGCAATTTTAAACTGACCGGGAATAAAAACGAACTTGACAAAAAATTGTGTAAATCAACATGTAATACCGTAAGAGAAATAGGTTTTGTGCTTTTGACATTAAATAACATGAAAAAGGTTGATATGAAACGATTAATCAGCAGGCACTTAATAACGTGGCGGGGAAAGTTTCTTTAAAATGTTTGTACTAATCCTAATGAGTCACCGTTTATCAAGGCCCATGGACGACTCGAGGATAAAGTTTAATGATATTGTCAATTGGATTATGAACAACATCATAAATGACGCGAAATAATGGGTGAAAAGAGCAGGATTAGAATACTTAAGAGTACAGATCGACAAGTATTTGTTGTCATTGGACTTGAAGACGACTATGTTGTAGTCAGCAGGGAAGCACTCCCGTGATATTGCATTGTACAGATATGAAGTTTTTGTGAAAAAGCTCTGCTTATGGAAGTTTTTTTTTTGTTTTTGATACACGGAGGAAGAATGGAAAATTGTTTAGTGTGGCGGTAGCACGACGGGAAGTTTTACTGAGTTGAAAACAGAGATTGGAGCTCATTTGAGCTTCTAGATAGAGTATTTATTTACCTCCTCTCCAGGAGGTTAGGCACAAGGCCAGTTTTATCTTACTCCCACAAGTAAGATGTGACCCAAGGTCGGGTCGGGAAAATGGGGTTTGAAAAACCAGCGCCCGAGAAAGTGAGCACTCTGACCATTAAAAATTGCCTGGGTAGCCCCGCCGGCATTCCCCGGTAGGGGCGCCTCAGGCAGTAAGCAATAAACTTACTCCTCCCCAAAGAGGGGAGGCGAAGTCTGGGAGGGTGGACCTCCTAGAACTGCACAGGACAGACCCATAGACCGGCGTAAATCAAGCCCCGAAGGCCAAGACAATACCAGTCTATGGGGTGCAGTATCTATCGGAACAGATACTACACTTTGATCTTAGCCAAAAGGCACTAATAACGTCTATATAAGCAAGTCACTGTAGGGAAGAGAAGAGACCATCACTCATCACGTTTTGTATTCTGCCAAAGCAATGGGTGCCCTGTGCTCCATGACCCAAGAGGTGGCAGCAATACCCCATCTTCATCAATGAAATTGAATTTACCAACATCGTCAATTGTCAAGAAATATAACATAGGTAAGGCGCAACTTTTGCAAAAGTTAGCGTGACTCTTGGGATCCACTAATTAAAGACGCCTTGCCCTCCATCAGAACTGGTTGGAAATGGAATGTTAAACATGCAGTTGTGAATACAGACTCGGCCCTGAAGATGAAAGAAAAAATTTAGCACTGTAACAAATCGAAAGGCCATAATAAGTCTTCATCAAGATCGTTGGTGGTCCAACCAATCAACAACGAATAATTGATCCCAGAAAAACTTTAGAAAAGAAAGGTTACTTTCCTAAAGTAGATTATCTCCCTTTGTGTCAATGAATTACTTCGCTTGTATTCTAAAATAGACCCATGTGATTGGGCTAGACAATTCTCTTTAACTAATCATAAGTTGATTTTGCCTTGAAAAATTGCATAATGACAACAGACACATATTACAATACGCCCTGAATTGAGCATTGAAATAAAGTACATTAGTTTGAAATAGTATAGTAAACGGAATTAGGCACTAAAAGATAGTACACTTAAGGAAATAAAACCGTATATATATATATATATATATATATATATATATATATATATATATATATATATATATATATATATATATATATATAAATTCTTTGTAGAATGGTAGGAAAAATCCCAGCAGAGTGCTCGATTAATTAAGAATCAAAGTTAAAAATTAAGAGCATAATATTTATTTATTCTGGTACAGAAAAATTAGTACAACATTCGTACCGTCGGTTTCAAGCACGGAAGGTCTTACCCATCCGGCTCCGGAACAGAAGCTGAAGCTGAAGAGAGCCGGATGGGTAAGACCTTCCGTGCTTGAAACCGACGGTACGAATGTTGTACTAATTTTTCTGTACCAGAATAAATAAATATATATATATATATATATATATATATATATATATATATATATATATATATATATATATATATATATAGTACTTCATGTATCCACATAAAATATTATAAGGAGATATAATTTTTTTATGTGTCAGTTTTCAGTATTTACTTCAACAGTGCTCGATACGTAAGTAGAGCTAGGTAGTAAGCAATGATAATATATATGGCAATCAAGCTACACAGAAGCTCCCATGTTTCATCCCCGGGGGGAATCGTCAGGCTTAATGACGATTCCACCCGGGGATGAAACACGGGAGCCTCTGTGTAGCTTGATTGCCATATATATTTTCATTGCTTACTATATATATATATATATATATATATATATATATATATATATATATATATATATATATATATATATTGATTTATTGGAATTTTATCATCCTATTATCGGGGAGGGGGGCACGCTTGAGTGTTATCTGCTTTCTGTCTTTTCCATAAACTTCATGCACGATGCTTTTGATATATATATATATATATATATATATATATATATATATATATATATATATATATTAATGCAAACATTGTCAAAAATAACAAAATTCGTCTGTTTAATTATACTTTTTTATATCAAATTTTTTTTCTGATGGTCTGTTTTGTATTAAAATAATAAAAAAAATGAATAAATGTTCAATAGGTTTAACATGTTTCACGAACGTTTTCGATTCTTCGTCGAATCATCCTCAGGTGTCAAAAGCAAATGAACGAAAAAGCTGGAGAAAGAAGAGAATTTTAAAAAGACGGTGGAGAAACGCGCATAGAACGTTTTTCGCATTGTTCCAATAATTCGTTGGCGATTTTAAATTCAGCAACGCTGGATCGCATCACAGAACAACATCGCATTACATTAAGCATTTTAAAATGTTGCCACTGGTTTTATATGCGATGTTGTTAATTTTAGGTTGTTGCGTTTTTATGTAGATAGCTTCGAGTATTTTTAATTTTTTTAAATTGGTTTCGGAATGTATAATTTTAGTGTTATTAACTAGAATTTGTCTTAAGAGAGAGCAGGTATGTTTTTTTCTGGTAAATTGAACTAGAGTTTACAAGAAGCATGGTGAAGCGGTGGAATAGGGTAGTGCTTGTAAAACCAATGTAGCTATTAGCTTCATTATTGTATATATATATATATATATATATATATATATATATATATATATATATATATATATATATATATATATATATATCGATACACTTGTGCTGATCGGTAATACAGTGAAACTGCAATAACGTGTCAAAGTTATATTTGTCAGCATTTATTATAGATGCTAGCAAAAATATGCGACCACGCGTCACATATTTTTGCTAGTATATCACTAACCCCTCTAAAAACGGAGAAGATAATACATGGGAGGATGGTATCATGACAACAGAACAGCTACTACACTATTCCCCCTGCTGAATTGAGCATTTGACGATAGTACATTAGTCTGATATAGTATAGTAAACAGAATTAAGCATACAAAGATTAATAGAAGTAATAGTAAAGTTTCCGTTTCAGACAGACAAGTACCCACTCTCCATTAGTAATAGATAAGATAAGAAGATTATTAATAGAAGTAAAAACACAGCTTAAGCTTCAGACAGACATATACAAAATCTCCATTACTAATAGAAATCGTATCGTAAACTGAATCGTATAGTAAAACTAATAGTATAGGTTTGGTTTCAGACAGACAGACACCCAATCTCCATTAGTAATAGGAGTACAATAGTACAACTAATAGAAGTAATAGTATAGGTTTGGTTTCAGACAGACAGACACGAAATCTCCATTAGTAATAGATGTTTGGGAATATTGTTTTTTTCTTCTACTTTCTTTGTTGTTTTGTATGTTTTTCTTCTACTTTCTTTGTTTTTTTGTATGTTTTTCTTCTACTTTCTTTGTTTTTTTGTATGTTTTTCTTCTACTTTCTTTGTTTTTTTTAATGTTTTTCTCCTACTTTCTTTGTTTTTTTTTGTATGTTTTTCTCCTACTTTCTTTGTTTTTTTGTATGTTTTTCTTCTACTTTCTTTGTTTTTTTTTTGTATGGTTTCTAGCAAGAGTCTGCGGTGCTCTAGAACGGTACTCAACTTGTTTTGATGATGAGGGAGTAAATTATAAATAGGGTGCGTTAAAAACACTTAATGACATGCGAAAGAGGGAGAGAGAGAGGAAGAGAGAGAGAGAGAAAGAGAGAGAGTGGAGAGAAAAGGGGGGGGTAACGAAATAAAAGTCAAAATGAAAGTAGTTATGGATAGTGGAGAGCAGATATGGGTGATGTCGGGGGTGGAGGGGGGGGACAGCCGACAGACAGAGAATGAAATTGGTTCGTAGAGATGAGGAAGTAGAATTAGAAAAAGCTGGGCGACTTGTGAAAAAAAAACAAAAAAATAAAAAAAATGAGTAGGAAGGAGAGGGGGGGGAGTCTTCATCACGCGATCGGTAAACGCAGGGGGTTATGGGAACGTGGAGAGGAATGTTGCCCCTGTTTCTGAAAAAGAATGGGGAGTTAGGGTTCGCAGTTGGGGTAAGTTTGTTAAAAGAGGGCCGAGAGCGAGATTACTGAAGGAAGGGTACACACAGACATACATCAGCACACACACACACACACACACACACACACACACACACACACATACACACACACATACATATATATAGTCATCCACATACAGACTGTTTCGCTGTATCACAGCTCTTCAGTGCGGCTAGACCTGCTAGTGCTTCAAGCCGGGATTGAAACTCAACCGTCGAGCTGACAGTCGGCGCCTCTACCCCTGCACTATATGAATAAAAATGGGGGTAAAATAATCCGGCGTCATGAAAAATGAAAAAGGAAAGCCAAAAAAACTACATCATTTATGTATTCATCAACGTTTCGTCTTTATTGGAAGACTTCTTCAGGACGAAGAAACAATGAAGAAAAATCATACAGATATTCATGTTGATTTTCCAGAAATTGTCCAAATTTCGCATGGCTGTAGATTTGAACACGCATAAAATGAAAATCATGATTTTGGTTTGGCCGTTATCAGCAGCAGTCCGTCTTTTTCAAGGGGCGCGAGGTGAATCTAAATTTAAGTAATGTTCGGATGGAATAAGTTTGCTGATCAAAGAACATACATTATAGAATCCATTATGTTGTTTAATTGTGTTAGAGTTTTTAATGACTCAATAAGTCTGCGACGAGATTTATTTAAAATGAATTTAACGAGTCTAGCCTGTTCAAAGTTAAAAGAATGATTTTGTTGTAATGCATGGGAGAAAAGTGCGTTCAGAGAATTGTTATTTTTTTATATGTCTTTTATGTTCACCAAGCCTTTTTTTTAGTTCCCGTTGAGTTTCCTCTACGTATATCTGATGACAATTATTGCATAGGATAGTATATATATATATATATATATATATATATATATATATATATATATATATATATATATATATATATATATATATATATATATATATATATATATATATATATATATATTATATATATATATATATATATGCATTAGATGTGTTTCAAAAAATGTTTTGTTGGTTTTTATGTTTATTTTATAGTTTGTGATGTAGTTTTTATTGTCGGAATTCCAAGTTTATTTAGTGTTGCAAATTATTGTATTATTGGCATGTGTAGGTAAAAGAAGATGTCTGTTTATGAGAGAAGTTTCCGGTGTATAAATATTTTGCTTATTGTTTTTGCAAAATAGTTGTAGGGCTTTTTTCTTTGCATTAAATATGAAATATGGTGGATATTGCAATGTTTTCAGTGAATTTGTGATGTATTTGAATTTTTCGTCTAGATATTGTGGACTACAGATTCTGAAAGAACGTAGAGAACAACCGATTATCATGCCTTTTTTTATTTTGTTGTTATGGTGTGAATAAAAATGTATGTAGTCATTTTTGTGTGTCGTTTTGCGATGCACTTTAAAGGATATATAATTGTTTGATTTATCATAAATGTGTCTAGAAATCGTATTTTTCTCTGTTTCAAAGGTAAACTTTATGGATGGTTCGACTGTGTTTAATTTGTTTTTGAGATTTTCAATTTGTGTGTCTTCGAGGAGAAAAATTAGAATGCCATCAATATACCGGAAGTATTTAGTGTTTTGAGGTAATCTTAATTTGAATGGTACAGATTCTAGGAATTCTAAGGATAGAGAGGCTAGTACTCCACTCAGTGGGTTGACCATAGGGAGTCAGAACTTTTGCCTGTAGAAATTATTGTCAAATTGAAAATACGTCATGCCAGTCTAATGATCTCTATTAGAGTGTTGGGAGGAAACGGTAAGTTAATGTTGATCTTTTTTAGGTGGATATGGAGTAAATGTAAACATTTTAATGGGGCCATTAGTATATAAAGATATTACGTCTAAACTGTGTATAGGTTTATTTTGTACATTAATGCTTTTTATCTTGTTCAGTAAGTCTCTCGAGTTTTTTTTATATGGGAAGTGTTGATGGTGCCTATTAGTGGGGTTAGAATATTGGTTATGGCTCGTACGATCTTATATTATTTACTCACTAGGAGTTATCCCACTGGTCATCGTCAGTGATCGCCCACTGCCGACAACCTGAGGTATTCCCTGGAGTCTGAGTGACAACAAGTCTCCTCAGACTTCCAGTATGCTCCACCTCTTTTCGTTCATCACCGCTGATGACCTTGCGGTAATCGCAACAGCCACCTACCAACGATTTCCCGCTGATAAGGGCCATCGGTCCCCTCTGGGGCCCGAGTGGCAACAAGCCTCCCCAAGGTCCCAGAGCTGTCCGCGCTCTTCCAGTGGAGGTCTGGTTTGCACTTTCCCTTCTCGACCCTCTGTCCATAATTTTCGTGGCGTCAGCCTATGCTTGCGTCTCTCTCGTGCGGTTGTATTTTCCCCGGTTCTGCTGTCTTGTGCTTCCATGTGTTTGTTCTCCATTCGTTGCTTATGTGGGTTGGTTTCCGCATTCGAGGACATTTCTCAGGATTGTAGCTGTTTTGATCATTACTGTCCTTTGTATGGTCTCAGTAATGCCTTTGATTCCTATTTCTCCTAGTCTTTTCTCCATGTTTTTGGGGGACTGTTCCTAGTGCTCCTATGATTATTGGTGTTATACTGACTTTCTTCATGTTCCATATTCCTTTCAATTCTCTGGCAAGTTCAGTATATTTGCTTCTTTTTTCCGTCTCTTTGATCTTCACTCTGTGGTCTGCTGGAATCTTCACTCTGTGGTATTATTATTATTATTATTATTATTATTATTATTATTATTATTATTATTATTATTAGTGTTATTATTATTATTATTATTATTATTATTATTATTATTATTATTAATTTATTGGTGTTGTTTGGTAGAAAGAAATCCAACAGAGTGCTCGATTATTTAATAATAAAAACATAATATTTATTCATTAATAATGTTACAGATCAAATCAACATGGTAACAACAGACCCAGATTGAAAAACAATATTCATTTTAATTTATTTCTATTTACAAACAAATCGCTGCCCGGCCCTGTTCAGCCATATTTGATCGGTGAGGAAGCGGTAGGTCATTCTGGGAGAAATTCACTGTTTTCTTTTTATATTTATTTTTTTATTTCGATAGTGTTAATTAATGGGGGGCTTTTCACAAAAGACCTAAAAAAAAGGTTAGACAAAAATTATAAAAAGGGAAAGGAAAACAAAAAAACAAAAGAAAAATAATGGTTCTTACCTAGATTAAATATTTATAATGCATTCTGTGGGATTCACAAAAAAGGGGCATTCCTATTTCAATTCAATGTATGTACTCACTTTATCCTAATCGTTAATCGTTGGACATGTGACAGACGTATAAAAACTCTAAAATTACTCAAATTTATACTTGGAAGACTTTAACCTCCCTTCCCCAGAATCTAAAAAATCCTAAAAACATTAAAAACTCCTATACTCCCTCAAATTTCCAAAGGAAACCTTCAAAATACCTCTTTAATCCTATCAAATTTCCTTTGAAAATTAAATTCAGAACTTAAGGATATAAATTACATAAATTACAAAAAATTCTAGAAACCACAAAGATTAGAAAATCATAAAAGTCTTTCAAAAGAGAGTGAGTTTACCCCCCCCCCAAAAAAAATATTGGGACCCCCTAAAATATAAAGTAGGTACAAAAGGTAAGTCTAAAAAATAGGAAAGTCTAAAAAATAAGATATTCCCTTAAATTGGAAAGCCCTAGAACAGTATATCCCCAAAATATATCAGTATAGCCTGAAGAAATAATAGTAAAGTTATGAAAATATATTTATCGCAAAAATGGTCAGACTAAGTGCATGAAATTCGTGTTACTGGTTGTTGTTATTATTATATATCCACGTTGTGTTTAGTCTAGCTAGCTAAACAATCAGATTTCTTTGTTATTTCCCCCATGGGTTAATGTTTTCATTAGCCAATGTTTGAGCTTCTCTCAAACAAAAGTTCGGCTGACAGACCAACCTTGGTCGAGAATACACGTGGATTTTGCGGGTTCATTGGAGGGATTCTACTATCTAATCGTAGTCGATAGTTTTTCCAAGTGGCCCGAAGTATTATGTTGTAAGAAACCCATACGGAGATGACAATCAACTTCTTGCGTGAATTGTTCGCCTGTTTTTGGGTGGTCGATTGTTTGGTTAGCGACAAAAAAAAACGCAGTTTACGTCATCCCAATTCAAAGAATTCTGTGAGATTTTTCAGACACACCACGACTCCTCCGTATCATCCTAGATCAAACGGCCAGGCAGAACGCTTTGTGAAAATTCTAAAAAGAAACTTAAAAAGCTCGCGATTTAAAAGGCCCTGCAACAGTTTTTGCAAGTGTACAGAATCACATCAAACGTGAACATACCACTCTCATTGTCTCCCGCAGAGATTATGTTTGCACGGAAAGTGAAGTCCGTTTTAGAAAAATTACTGCCTAAACAGACCAAACAAGGTCGAGCCTCTACTGTACCAAAGAAACGATACATCACAGGAGACAGAGTATATATTAAAATGTTTAAAAACAACGCATCTTTTTGGAAACCTGATACAATAGAGAAAAGGATTGGATCTATGGTCTACATAATCCAAGGACCTCAGTTCTTTCATAAGAGACACTTAAACCAGATTAAGAAAAAACTGTCAGATGGCACTGACAGCTTCCCCAGGTAGAAGAAGTGATGGACGTAATATACGACACCTTTGACTTACCAGTATCCCAAGCAGCCACAGAAAAGCAGCAGTCTAAAAGGAAACGGATGGCTCAGGTTATATCGAAATAAATTCAAAACGGAAACGATATTAAAACTTATGAGGAAGTAAGGCTTGGGAGGGGGTGTTATGGTGCTGTACCTATATGACGAACAGTGGACTCGTCTATTCCTAATAAAATACTGGAAGCATTTAGGCTTCTCGTAGTAATAAGATTGAACTCCAGTCTACCCTGGCAGTCAGGACTGATACACCACTTCTCTTGTTCTCTGTACATTTCTTTTCTTAAATATATATTGTTCACCTGACCCCGTGTTCCGTGTCTTCATTTCGGCCCCTAACCCAGGGTCACAACACTTACCTTTTCAGAAACTTTTGCGATATGAGTAATTGGTAAATCAAACGTGAATGAGTGTGTGAATTGCGGAATGCACTCGTCACACCAAGGAGAGTTCAAGAATAGTTAGAATGTCCATAAAGACCGTTTATAATGTAAAGAATAGGATGACTATGAGCAAAACTATTACCAAGAATCTGGAAGTAGGAGAATCAACAAAAAAACGTATCAAAGCTTTTATCAAAGCTCTCAAATCGAAAATCCAAAAAGATCCAACCAAATCCATGAGATAGAATGGCAATTGAACTTGAGGTAGACAACAAGACAATTAGAAATGCAGTAAAATATGATTTGAAATTAGAAATGCAGTAAAATATGATTTGAAATTAGAGATGCAGTAAAATATGATTTGAAATTAGAAATGCAGTAAAATATGATTTGAAATTAGAAATGCAGTAAAATATGATTTGAAATTAGAAATGCAGTAAAATATGATTTGAAATTAGAAATGCAGTAAAATATGATTTGAAGTTAAAATCTCACACAACGACACCAAAACACTTATTGACAACAGCTATGAAGGAGAAAGGATTGGAAAGGTGCAATAAAATTATTACATGGTTCAAAAAAAGTCATCCATTGTAATGAGCTTTTCAGATGAAAAGATCTTCACTCTCAATGGTGTTCTGAACGGCAGAAATGACAGATTTATCGCAAAATCAACAGCTGAAGGCAAGAGGACATCTAGAACAAAACATATTGTTAAAATTATGGTTTTTGGTGTTGTGGTTTCCGATGGAAAGAAAATGTAAATAAAATTCTACAAGGATGAGGAAAATAACAATGTTAATAATTACTACTTACTAGACTCTGACTATATATATATATATATATATATATATATATATATATATATATATATATATATATATATATATATATATATATATATATATATATATATAGTAATCCAGGTAAAGTAAACATCCACAGGATAAAAAAGTCAAAGAATTTCAACCGGGCTTATAAAGAGTGCTCAATATCAAATAGAGCTTTTATATATAACTAGTTATTTATTTATACAGACATGTATACATCAACATGCCAGTGTCACGGATTATGTACATGTCTCTATAAATAAAATGAAAATATATATATATTCTCTCTTGTTTCATTTTACTTCAGTGGAAGTTCTCAGAAATCAAGGGGCTCCTTCTTGGGGCTAACACTTGGTATATATATGAGATACATAGATATATTCTATTAAAGGTCTCCTTTATCTCTCAAACGTTGAGTTAGAAGTGAAGAACATTAATTTTCCTCTCCCCAATTGACCAGTTAATTATGTTGTAGTATATCTTTCTTGTGGTCTCTTGGTCTTACCGGATTCTAGGACAAACATCTATCTAGTCTGCTGGAGTATCCAGCTAAGTGCTGTTACTTGAGGTAGCATAACTTAGAGAAGATGTACCATTCCTCGTATGAGCCAGTCTATAGCCGTGTCGAGGGGATCTTATTTTGGGCTTTGAATACTATGTTATTTTGAATATTTGGTCAGGGTTTACTTATAGGAAGAAGTATGCTCATGTCAGATGATACTGACAAATCCTTGTACAGAGAGACCGAATACACTCGCGAATAGTGTCTAGTGTGTGTGTCAACCGAAATTATTATTCTAAAGATGGACCCATTCAATATGCGCATATTCGTAAGATGTGTCCATTCAATCTGACATATTTTTAAGAGACATTGATTTAATTTGCGCATTTGTCTTAAGATGCGTTCATTCAATTTTCGCATATTCTTAAGATGTCCTCATTCAATATTTTTAAAATGCGTCCATTCAATCTGTGCATATTCTTAAGATGCGTCCATTCAATCTGTGCACATTCTTAAGATGCGTCCATTCAATCCGTGCATATTCTTAAGATGCGTCAATTCAATCTGTGTATATTCTTAAGATGCGTCCATTCAATCTGTGCATATTCTTAAGATGCGTCCATTCAATCTGTGCACATTCTTAAGATGCGTCCATTCCATCTGTGCATATTCTTAAGATGCGTTCATTCAATCTGTGCATATTCTTAAGATGCGTCCATTCAATCTGTGCATATTCTTAAGATGCGTCCATTCAATCTGTGCATATTCTTAAGATGCGTCCATTCAATCTGTGCACATTCTTAAGATGCGTCCATTCCATCTGTGCATATTCTTAAGATGCGTTCATTCAATCTGTGCATATTCTTAAGATGCGTCCATTCAATCTGTGCATATTCTTAAGATGCGTCCATTCAATCTGTGCATATTCTTAAGATGCGTCCATTCAATCTGTGCACATTCTCAAGATGCATTCAATCTGTACGTTTAGCAATGCAATTGCTATTTCAATCATAAGTGACAGAAATGACAGACCGACAGAAATGTTATTTCAAACTTACGTTTGTTTGATAGACATTCTTCATATAAACACAAATATTACTTTATTTTATATATATATATATATATATATATATATATATATATATATATATATATATATATATAAAGAGGTGTACTAAAAGCGAACTTATTGATATTGAGCTGTATATATATATATATATATATAAAGAGGTGTACTAAAAGCGAACTTATTGATATTGAGCTGCTCTCTCTCTCTCTCTCTATATATATATATATATATATATATATAGAGAGAGAGAGAGAGAGAGAGGGAGAGAGAGAGAGAGAAATGTAACCCGTTACAGAGAACAGAGAATCTATTTTGCACATTTCCGAAGAATTAGTCTTAGCGGTTTCGGGTTTCATTTGATATGCATTGAATCGGCTATTTCAATCTCTGGAGACTATGGTGACGCAATGGGATTCTTTTAATATTGATTCTTGATTTGGACTTTCCTTTGCCTCTTTTTATTCGGTCCGTCTGGAAAGTTTCCCCACGACTCGGAAAATACGTTGGTGAACGGCCTGCTTCTTAGCAAGATACACAAGTGTCAAAGTTCCCGATTTGCTTGAGTTAATTTTTTCGAACAAATGCGGCTTATGTCTTGAGCACACTTTTGTACGTTAACGAGTCATAGACTTTTGTACGTTAACGAGTCATAGACTTTTGTACGTTAACGAGTCATAGACTTTTGTACGTTAACGAGTCATAGACTTTTGTACGTTAACGAGTCATAGACTTTTGTACGTTAACGAGTCATAGACTTTTGTACGTTAACGAGTCATAGACTAGGACACTAGGACTTTTTCTACGTGCACTGGCATAACAAGGGCTGTGGAGTCGAAGTCGGGGGGAGTGGCTGAGTTTTTGGAACGAGTCGGAGTCGGACCTGTAAGAATGCTAGGAGTCAGAATCTGAATTTCATTTCTTAATCTCCGAAGAATCAACAGACAGTCTGAATATTGAAAGACTTAAAAATAAGAAGTTGAGGTGGATATTTTTGAATTCTAGGAGTCGAAGTCAGACTTTTTGAAATCCTAAGAGTCGGAGTCAGACCTTATACTTTCTGACTCTGCACCCCTCAGCATAACACCGTTGATAATAATAAAAATAACTCTTACAAAGATTCTACTTGATAAAACATTGGCTATACCATAGCATTGGCAACTCAAAGGTTATTCATTCAATCTGCGCATATTTTAAAGATGCGCCTATGAAATCTGCGCATATTCTTAAGATGTCTCCATTCAATCTGCGAAGGACATTTCTTATAATAATTGCATCCATACAAATGTAACCAAATCCAAATCCAGTAAGGATAGGCAAATCCCCCCCTTTCCAAATGTGTTTGTCCGGTTCGTGAATTACAAATAAAAAAACAAACAAAAAAAATAACTGTAGACAAATACAGAAAGCCACTGTCTGAGTTATTACGCTCACTACAAAAACAATAGTCGACGTGTGTTGCAAAATAATTGTAGTCTGAATATCATCAATGGATTATTTGTGTTTTCTTTTCAAATATTATCTGGAAACATTTGCTCTCTGTTCAAGAGAAATACTTAGTGAACAGACGTGGAGAGCAACTCAATTTGGCGGTTGGTGTGATGTTGGTGGTGGAGTGGTGATACACAAAACAATGTAACAATAAAACGATTGTTAGGATATAACAATTTAAAATGATTTATTTAATACGATGGAGGATTAAAAATGATAGATTTAATTTATGTTGCTTGATCCTTTATGTTGTTTGATCCTTTATGTTGAGTGATCCTTAATGTTGATTGATCCTTTATGTTGATTGATCCTTTATGTTGCTGGATCCTTTATCTTGATTGATCCTTTATGTTGCTAGATCCTTAATGTTGATTGATCCTTTATGTTTATTGATCCTTTATGTTTCTGAATCCTTTATTTTGATTGATCCTTTATGTTTCTGAATCATTTATTTTGATTGATCCTTTATGTTGCTTGATCCTTTATGTTGATTGATCCTTTATGTTTCTTGATACTTTATGTTAATTGATCCTTTATGTTGCTTGATCCTTAATGTTGATTGATCCTGGATGTTTATTGATCCTTTATGTTGCTGGATCCTTTATGTTGCTTGATCCTTTATGTTGATTGATCCTTTATGTTGCTTGAACCTTTTATGTTGCTTGATCTTTGATGTTGCTGGATTCTTTTACGTTACATGATCCTTTATGTTGCTTGATCCTTTATGTTGATTGATCCTTTATGTTGCTGGATCCTTTATGTTGATTGATTCTTTATATTGCTTGATCCTTCAAGCCGTGTAAACATTGCATTCGGACTGCAAACAAAGCAAGGGACATTCTATGTCTAATTCAAAGCTCCTGCAAACTCATTCCTGAAATATTTCTCCCACTTCATGTCTCTCTCGTACCGGAAAGAAGTCTACGCGAACATTACCATGGTAATGTTTCAACCGAAATCGACGGTTAAATAGTTTCTGATATACCAGAGGAGGGCCGCTTTCTAAAGTAAGTTCCCTGGACATTGGAATGGAATTTCAGGAGATAAAGTAAATTCGCCAACGACGCAGCAATTCAAGGCGAATTTGGACAGGTGTTGGTCTACTGTATCGTCTTCTGTGTAAATTTCTACCGCCCTTTTGTTAGATAATGGCCCTATGGGAATCGACGTATCTGTTGGAGATCGGGTTTGACTTGCGCGAATTAACGCGGGGCAGTCGAGTGCAGAACAGGCCTTGTTCTCACAGTCAGAGCTGACTAGGTTACCGTGTGACGAGACCCAGATCAGGGGTCAGTCTACACCTGCGAGAGGCTTTGTGACTTCGCGGGCCTTGCGTGGGAAACAAAGGGATCTGTGACGTCACTCGTTCTCGTGAGAAGCGAGTTTTTAGGCAGTCTGTTTCGGAAAGCGAACTGAGAGGACGTGCGATTCACAATGTAAAGATACGGAATATTTCCCTTCAGGGAAGACAAGCGCGAGAATCCTTCCTCCCCTCTCTAGGAATAGTTAAGAAAACATTACTAACTAACTACGATAAAGTAGGATTTACTCTCTACCATCTCTCTCTCGGCGTGGTGAATTTCCCCCAGGTGAAATAACAACGCTTGAATAAATGAATTACATTTAAAAGCAGAGTTTGTCTTCGGGGGCGACATGGCTTTTATTGCAGACAACAGACGACGACAGAGAAGAAAGAATTCATCCACAGACGACCATCCACTAGACGACCAACCCTCTGCACGACGAGTATACGAAACGCGTACTGCCGCGGTCCAGGCAGGAGAGTATGCAACACTTTTCCTATATAACAACTGAAACATGCTATTTTTATTTTTTTCCAAATTTATTGAATTGAATTGAATTGAATGATCGTGATCGGAGCGTCCATCTTGGAATTTCCATCCCATAATGCCATGTCTCTAGTAAGGACAGATAAATCCTCATCCAATGGCTCTTGATAAAGGAAGGTAATTTCACGACAAAAAAGAGTTATCACTCTTTAAACATAGAAATGGCTTTTAGATGGAATATGATTTCCTTTCTAACAGCGGTAAAAAGCAAATTCGTCCTCGTTCCCAGAAGACAGGCGTGGAGAGCCGCCCTCAAGACGTAAACAATAAACAGCTCAGATAAATTGATTTTTCATTTGTTAAGCCGCACACACTGTTTTGTTTGCAAGACTATAATATAATTTTCAAAACATCGTTAATCTGTCTTGTGTTCACTGTTTTATGACTGTTTAATTTATGCTGGTGTTTCAACAAATTTTTAACAAGTATTGATTTACTCCTCGGCAGGAGTTAGGCACAAGGCCAGTTTTTATCTTACTCCCACAAGTAAGATGTGACCCAAGGTCGGGTCGGGAAAGTGGGGTTTGAAAAGCCAGCGCCCGAGAGATGAGCACTCTGGCCATTAAACATTGCCTGGGCAGTCCCGTCGGCATTCCCTGGTATGGGCGCCTCAGGCAATAAGCAATAAACTTACTCTTCACAAAGAGGGGAGGCGAAGCCTAGGAGGGTAGACTTCCTAGAACTGCACAGGACAGACCCATAGACCGGCGTAAATCAAGCCCCGAAAGCCAAGACAATACCAGTCTATGGGGTGCAGTATCCATCGGAACAGATACTACACTTTGATCCTAGCCAAAAGGCCTTTTAAGTAGTCCGAAAAATAAAGTGTCCTTTTTGAATAAAAATATGGGGCTGCTTATCTCCCTCCCTCCGAACATGGTATTAGTTATGTGTTGCATGTTCCTACGTTTAATTAGTGTGTGACAAACAAATAAGTCAATGGGTGTTTGTTTAAAGATCAAACACAAAATTATAAGATGGCCAAAAATATCAATAAATTGCCAATGAACTTTTTCAAATATCCAATTAATGTCCTAAGACTTAACGCAAAAAATATTTTACCAATACTCTAAGGGTTGAAAAAATATCAGGTCAAATCTTCTTCTCCTGTAAAAATAATTGGATCAAACTCTCCGGGGTCAAAATATTTTAGATCAAAATCCTCTGGCGGTCAAAACATACTTGGTTGCAATGGGTAGCCGGATATTTTAGCTGCTGGATAGTTTGACCACCGGGGAATTTGACCAAGATGATTTTGACCCCGGGTTATTTGGATATATATATATATTTTAAGCTGAATTATTTCGACACTTGATTGGGGAAATGGTAGTTTGATCTGTACCATTGGAGAGCCATGCATATAACTATCCTGTTTTTAAATCTCCGAAACAGTTACATGGTAAACAGCTGATGATCCCCGTGTTAATATTAGATGCTTACGTTAAGGTCTCCTGTTTTTGTTTCACTTTTAGATATTTAATCCCCCATTTTATTTTATTTACTTACTATTATATATTTTATTTGTGAATTTTCCAACGAATGTTAAGTCTGCACTATTTTTGATTTAGTTAGTTTCTGTGAGAATTTAAACTGCATTTTCCTTTTTTTGTTGTCTTTTTTTTTAAATGACTCAAAGCTTCTTTAGACTATATATATATATATATATATATATATATATATATATATATATATATATATATATATATAATTTTGATCAAAGCAGAAACAATACTGTCATTAGATCTGCGTTTGCGCCCAGACAGCTCTATTTTATTGTATTTATTATTTAAAAATAGGGATAGTCTCCTATAACATATATACTATGTAGCTAGATTATCTGAAGTACTTGGATGAATATATTTCATTTTGATCAAAAACGTTACAAGATTATCTTAGGATCTGAGTTCGCGTTCGATCATCAAAACGGAAATACGAGGTTTTACTTTATTTTATTTATTACTTAAGAATTATAGAAGTTAAACAACAAAAAAAAATACGAATTAAAATGTAAATAATGAGTTAATCGCTTGAAGCTAGAGGGTACGGGATGGCGTCTTATTTCCCCAGTAAACGCCGGGTGTGCTTCAAAGGGGATTAAAGAAATGTATTTCAATTAATATCAATTTACTTTCACCAACTAACACCCAATAAGTGCTGAGTACACTTTTGGGCCCCCACTTCTAAAATTTAATATAATAAAATGTAAAACGTTAGAATTTAAAAAAAAAAAAGGATTATACAAGTTTTGCGCTATCAAGCCCCTATTCCGAATTCGTATCCGTAGGCCGACATTAAAAGACTGCCTCTCCAGAACCAAACGGTCACAATTAACACAAGAAAGTCCCATAAAATCTTTTTTTATTGCAAAAAGATATAATTAAAATTTGATGGAATAATTTTTTAAAATGAAAATTAAATATTAAGTAAAAATGGAATTTTTACTTGATTACTGAAAACCATGAAATAATTAAATGAGGATTTTTTTGTTTTACATTTTACTTAAAAAGTTGTTTATGATCACTTGGTACAGGAAAGGCAGTCTTTGATGTTGATCTAAGGCCATGAATTCAGAATAGGGACGTGAAAGCGCCAAACTTGTATAATGCCAAAAAGGACAATATGGTGTTACAACTGGATGCAAAGGGACATAGTGTTCCCCATTCAATCCTAGGGAATGCTGGGTAGCTCAGCTAGTCGATATATCTCTATTTATATAAAGTTAGGTATATGTATATTTGCATGTACAAGATTCAGATAAGTTAATGTTGTGGACCTTGGTAAAGCTGAATAAATGACACAGGAACACATGGTTTAAATGAACAAAGGTATATATTATATAATAGAAAGAAAGAGATACAAGGAGAGGTTGCTCTCAACCGCCATTGCTGGTTTGCCTGGGAAGAAGAGAACAAGTGTCACGTGCTTCCCGTATTTATAAGGTGGACGAGTCCATTAGTTCTCTGTAGGTAGGTACAGCACCATAACACCCCCCTTCCAAGCCTTACCTCCTCAGGAGTCTTAATAACGTTTCCTTTTCAGATCTATCTCTAGGTAGTCCGGAGCCATTCGTTTTCTTTTTGGTTGTCGTTTACGTGTGACTACATGGGGTGCTGGTAAGTTGAAGGTGTCATATATCACGTCCATCACGTCTTCTCCTTGTGGGGCGCTGTCAGTGTCATCTGACAGTCTTTTTCTGATCTGATTTAGATGTCTCTTATGCGAGAACCGTGGTCCTTTTATGATATAGACCATCGATCCGATCCTCTTTTCAATTGTACCGGGTTCCCAGAACGATGCATTGTTTTTGAACATCTTAAAATATACCCTATCTCCTGGGTTGTATTTTTTCTTCGGTACCGTAGAGATTCGGTCATAATTATTATGTTTAGGTAATAATTTATCAAACACGGACTTCACATTCCGCGCAAACATCATCTCTGCGGGGGATAATGATGATGCTATGTTCATGTTTTTTGTAATTCTATATACCTGTAAGAATTGTTGTAAAGCCTTCTCCTTAGGAGTATCACCGGCCTTTTTTAATGCTCTTTTTAATGTGTCTACGAAGCGTTCCGCCTGGCCGTTTGACCTAGGATGATACGGGGGCGTCGTTATATGTCTGATTTGAAACGTCGCGCAGAACTCCTCAAAATCTGATGACGTGAACTGTGTCCCATTATCACTCACCAAACAATCCACTACCCCAAAACGGGCAAATAGTTCATGTAGGAATCTTATCGTAACCTCTGACGTGGGACTCTTGCAACGTAGTACCTCGGGCCACTTTGAAAAACTGTCGACTACGATTAAGTAGTAAAATCCTTCCAATGGTCCCGCGAAATCCACGTGAATTCTTTCCCACGGACGGTCGGTCTTTGGCCATGGGCTATGCTTTATATGCGGTGCTTTTGCCGCTAAGGCACAGCCTTTACAAAGCTTTACTGCTTTTTCAATGTCATTGTCCATACCTGGCCAGTACACAAAACTCCTCATTAACCCCTTCATCCTGGTTATCCCTGGATGGCCAACATGAAATTCTTTCAGAATTTGCTTTCGTAGTTTTTCTGGGATGACCACCCTTTCGTTATGCATGAGTACGTCATCACAGAGTAAGAAACTCTTTGCCGCATGTAAATCCTTATCTACCAATTTCATTTTTGTTCTGGTGATAAATTCATCCTCTTGAGCTTCTTTTTTTTATCTCGTATAGTGTCACCGGGAGCTCTCTCACTGCGTTGCACAAAATCTCTTTAAAATCTCCTTCTGTTTGAAGAGACGCAATCACTGTGTCTTCTAGAGTCTCTCTCTGTTTTGGCACTAATCTCGACAATCCATCTGCATGATAGATTTTATTTGAATGCAAATGTTGCATTTTAAAGTTGTAGTTTAATAAGATAGTTCCCCACCTTTGTAGTCTATTAGCTGTATATACAGGTAGGCCTTTTTTAGATCCATAAATTGTAATTAGCGGCTTATGGTCTGTCTGTAAGGTAAATTGTCTACCATGTATGTATCGGTGAAACTTTGTTACTGCAAATATTATTGCTAGGGCTTCTTTCTCGATTTGAGAATACTGTTTTTTCTGCTGGGAGCAAGGTCCTTGATGCATGTGCAATGGGTTTATGGGTTCCATCAGGCATTTTGTGTAGGATACATGCTCCTAAACCATATGAACTAGCGTCGCTAGCTACGATTATGTCCAATTCTGGATTGTAATGTGTTAGAAATAACTCTGACGTAAGTCTTTCTATGATTTTATTAAATGCATCCTGACATTCAGGTGTCCATACCCAGGCTTTACCTTTTTTTAATAGCTCATTTAATGGAGCACGCAAATTATGCATTTCTGGAATAAAAACCTGGTAGTAATTTGCTAGGCCCAGAAAACTCTGTAATGTCATGACGTTTTCTGGCGCCGGCATGTTTTTTATTGCGGTAGCCCTTTCTGGGTCTGGTCTTCTGCCGTCCTTGTCGATCACATGACCCAGATATTTTATTTCCTCCAGGAAAAAATCACATTTTTCTTCTTTTACTTTGAACCCATAATCTTGGATTCTCGCAAACACTTGATTTACATGTTTTTGGTGTTGTTCGATATCTTTGCTGTTGATCAAGATGTCATCGAGATACGCTATTGCGAAATCGAGTCCGCCCAGCATTGTGTCCATTACTTGTTGGAAAATGGCTGGCGCGACCTTAACTCCGAACGCTAATCTTTCTAATTTATATAAACCACGATGTGTGTTTATACATAACAGCTTAGAACAATCTTTATCCACCGGTATTTGTAGGTATGCCTCACTTAGGTCTATTTTTGAAAAAAATCTTCCTCCATTTAAGCTTGTAAACACTTCTTCCGGGGTATGGAGTGGGTAGTGATAGTCCGCGAGGGCAGTATTCAGTCCTGTTGAAAAATCTGCACATACACGAATCTCATTAGATTTTTTCTTTACGTAAACCGTAGGTGCTGCCCACTGGCTGTGTTGTACTTTTGATAAAATACCCATCTTTACCAGTCGGTCTAATTCAGCGTTTATTTTTTCAATCGAGGCGAAGGGTACTTTCCTTTCTTTCCTAAATACCGGCAGTACATTTTCTTTTAGACGGAATTTTGCAGTCATTTTAGTGCAGCATCCAAGACCGCCAGAAAAAACCTCTGGAAACGAGTTTTTTAATTCTCGTTGTAGTTTTTCCGATTCTGTTGCGCGACTACTTATTTTTTTACAAAATGTATTTATCGGCAACTTCCATAAATCAAATGCCTGCATAAAATCTGAACCAAAAAGATTATTCGAATCCTTCAGTACCAGTAGTTTGAGTTTTTTAGTATTTCCCATTAGGGACACATTTGTGATTAATTCTCCTTCAAATGTAATTCTTTCACCAGTAACTGTGCTTGCCAGCCTGTTTGTTCTTGATAGAGTAGGTTTATTTAATCTCCTCCATGTATGTAAATTTATAATGGAAACGTCTGAACCAGAATCCAATTGCAATTTTATATTTTTATCCAGGATTTTCACCTGTACATATTTTCTTATGTTCATGCCAGTTTCCTTCTTTGTCCTAGTGGCTTGAATCCGCATTTTATTTCCTCTGCCCGTTCTGCAGTGCGAACTTTTATGTCCAACTTTTTTGCATTTCATACAGGTTTTAAAACGGAATCGGCACTCATTGTACCAATGTGGATTACCACAGCGTGAACAAGGGCTTGGTGGCAATTTATTTATTTTTTTACTGGTTTGGTTTGTCTTTGTTACATCAAAATTATTATTTCTTATTTTTCTATAAGGTTGAGCTTTTGTTTTTTGATGTACCTTTTTTATGTGCGCAATGCCGGACAATTCAATGTCTTTTGAGTCCTGTTTTACATTTACAAATCTTTGACAGTCCTCAGCCAACTTTTGCAGCGTAAGGCTTGGTTCATTCTCTAATTTATTTAGAACTCTACACCTTATCTCCGTGTCATTTCCTGAGATTAAACCTTGTACAAAAATTAGACACTTGAAATTATCTGCACTTAATTCAGTTAGTCTAAAATCGTCACAATGCTTGTTCACTATCGATGCAAAAGTAGCGTAATCTTCCTCATCTTTCTTTACCAGGTTCATGCACTTCCATCGTTTGTGGAATAGTGTAGTTCTTGGACTAAACAGTTCTGTCAATAAACCAACCGCTTCTATGAAAGTTAGCTCGCTAGTTTTCCGAGGCAAAATGAAATCCACGAATTTGGTATGTTCTGTGGTATTTAGTTTTCTAAGAAGGAGGCGTAGCTTCTTCGCATCACTCCAACCACCGCAGTCAATTTTATATAGGTCTTCATATCTTCGGAAATATTCTTCAAATGTATTATTTTCCGTGTATGAGTAATTATCAATACTGTTCCAAATTTCGTTCTGCGAAAACGTGTCGTCTTTTTCATTTTTTTTATCACTGCGCGATATTGTTTGTATCAGAAATTCCAATCTTTCATCATACTCTTTTTTGTGTAATAAAATATTTTGGTTCTGTTGTAATAAAAGCTTTGAAATCTTTCCTCAGTTTGTTGTTGCTGGGAGATTTGGAATTTCGTTAGTTCGGCGATTATAGACTTAATATCTTCCATATTCAACCATTTAGTTTCTGATTTTATTTAGAAAATTAATATTTTCTTATTATCTTATGATTTTATAAGAGTTCTTTTCTTTAAATTAGCGTTTGCTAGGCGCCGTTTTAATTATGAAAAGATTATGAAACTTTTCCTTTTCTCTATATACGCGTATATTCACTTATTTTTTTATTTTGAAAATTAATATTTTCTCGTTATTTAATGAATTTATAAGAAGTTCTTTTCTTTAAATTAGCGTTTGCAAGACGCTGAGTTTTAGTTATGAAAAGATTATGTAATGTTTTTTTCTTATACACGTTTTTAATTTTAACGAAGAGAAAAAAAAATCTGTTTCACAATTAATTCTTTCTGCATTTTAAAATATTTCAGTACAAGTCGGAAAAGAGAGAGAGAAAATAAAACTGACCTTTTTTTTTTATCGTGCGTCATTTTTTTTTATGGAGTAACGCACGTGTGTCCATTTCATGTTTTTGTTTCATATCTGTTCTTAAAATGAAGCACGTGGTGTCGGTTTCATTTTTTTTTTTTTGTGTGTGTTCGTCAAAAAAAAACTCACTGTGACGTTCGGCTAAAAAAAGAAAACAATACTCGCTTAATCTTGGTGTTCGGTATTTCTTTTGTTTTGTTTTTTTTTTTTTTTTAGTTTTCCAACCCAGAGAAAAAAACGCGCATTCAATTTCAGGTGTTTTTGTTATTTGTTTTTTTTTTTTAACTAGTTTTCTCAACTAGAGGAACGCGCACCCAATTTCAAGCTGTTTTTTTTTTCGATAAGCAGTTTTAAAACTTACAGCACAACATGTCCATTTCAGTTTTCTTTTTCTTAAAAGAAAACAATTTTCTCGCACTTAGGAATTCAACGTGTTTTTTTGTTGTTTTTTTTCAGTTGAGTTCTCTTTTCTTCTCTCGACCGTACGGCAAAAACCTTTGTTTTTGTTTTTTTTTTGTTTTGTTTTTTTTTGCGTGCGGTTTCCTGCATTAACTTTGTGAGTGCATTTTCACGTGGTATTTTCAGTTTTTTGACCCAAGAGTTCGAATTGCCTCGTCGCCATTTGTTGTGGACCTTGGTAAAGCTGAATAAATGACACAGGAACACATGGTTTAAATGAACAAAGGTATATATTATATAATAGAAAGAAAGAGATACAAGGAGAGGTTGCTCTCAACCGCCATTGCTGGTTTGCCTGGGAAGAAGAGAACAAGTGTCACGTGCTTCCCGTATTTATAAGGTGGACGAGTCCATTAGTTCTCTGTAGGTAGGTACAGCACCATAACAGTTAATTAACCAATCATTATGAATGTTGGAACATAGATTCTCGGCGTGAGGTGTCGTAATGTGGGTTACATTCAGTTTAATTTAGTTACGTGCCAAAGAAGATAAAAAGGGGGTGGAAGCATTTCGTGAAAAATCGGATACCCCCGTTTTTAGTGAAATTTTAATAATAGGTATTACACATCAGTTTACATTCCCTGAAATTTCAGTTTCTTTGGAGTATTTTAAAAGGGGTTAGGGGAAATAATATGGGCACAACCTTCCATTTGAAAATTCAAATATTTCAGATTTGCATTAAATTTTATTCAAAGTTATTTGAAACCAATTGAGCAAAATTCCCCGAATTTCAATGTTAAGATCTAAGATTTTTGTTAAGATCTCTGACAGCTTAAGCCTCAGATTTGAGCAAATTTCTAAAATGAAAATCATGTAATATATTTTGATCAAAATAAGAATGAAGTTTCTAGACACAAGGTTTACTAGCATCATATAATGATTTTAAGGTTATATTGAAGTTTTTAGCTTTAAGATGGCTGCCGTTGAAACAACATTATCTAACTAAATGAGTTATAGTTTTATAACAATTCGGTTTAATTAATAATTTAAAGACAAAACAATGCCGCAATAATTAGGTTATATTATTACGGTATTGTTGTGTCTTTAAATTATTAATTTCAGTTATAATTGAACCAAATCGTTATATTTCATGGAAGAATTCGTTCTTTTCAAAGACCAACATTCATTCATTTATTTCGTATGAAGCAGATAGTTTTATGGTTGGCATTGGTTTCCCCGATATCCTTCTAGTTAGAATTCTTTTTCGAAAGACATCAGGTACTTATAGGAGTGACTACGTGAAGGTTGTCAACATCGTAAGTGAAAGTGTATCTTTGGAACGAACTAGATTCGAACTTGGCACATCCAGGTTATCAGTCCGTGTCGTTAACCCCTTAGCCACTGTCACCTCCCAAAGACCAGCAAAATGGGGATACATGATCTACATTTGGTACCGAGGATAGAAGAGATTGTCAGCGACCACGAAATTGCAGCGGAATGACGGATTCATGATTAGACGGGTCTGCAATGTGAAATCTGACAAAACCCAACACATCAGGCCAGAGGATTTGCTGAAAGCGCTACACTTGCCTAGCATAGAGGTTATACTAAGGAGTAATCGATTACGTTGGTATGGTCATGTGGAACGTTCATCCTCCTGGATAAACCGTTGCAGAAGCACGGATGTCTGAAATCGCAGGAAGATTAACCGGCAGAGGAAAACTTGAAAGCAAGTGATTGGACAAGATCGGATAGAGTGGAATTTGGCCCGCTAAACCGTGAGAACTGGGGAGTGGGCTTGCGTACTATCAGAAAACGTCTGACCCCTAAACAAGGGAAAAGTGATGTTATATGAATAGAAGAGAAAGAAGACGAAGAATAAGCAACACGAATACAGCTACGTCGTAGATAATGATTCAGACACAAAGCACTTTTTTGTGACGTCTTAGTTGATCGGGGCAAAACTGAGAAACTAGAACAAAATCCGTCGGGTTATTTACTGACGAAATTAACAAGTGAAGTAACTTATTCGTCAAACGATTCCGTCGTTATGTTGCTTTTTTTTGTTTTTTTTTTTGTTTTTTGTTTTTTTGCTTTTATTTATGTTTGTTTTGCGCTAAAATTCTTTGAGTTTAGACGAAGGAATGCAGCTATCTCCGACATCCATCTTTGCAATCGTCTCACCCCCACGGAGGACGATCAACGGAAAAATCAGATAAAAATGGAATCGGACGGGCGAACCCAGCGGCAGACACGATGTGAAGGAAGAATGCAGTTAAATGTTTTCATTACATACGTAAGTACACACACACACACACACACACACACACACACACACACACACACACACACACACACACACACACACACACACAACCACACATACGTTTTTAATTCATAATAATTCTAAACACCACTTACGAACACACGCACATACACATATATGTCTGTGTATGTATACGTGTGTGGGCGCATGCGTGTGTTTATGTGCGTGTATATATATATATATATATATATATATATATATATATGTGTATATATATATATATATGTGTGTATATATATATATATGTATATATATGTATATATATACATATATATATATATATGTGGGAAGAGAAGGATGAAGGTAATCCAACGTGATGAGAAAATGAAAAAGGAAAACCAAAAAATGGATGTTTTTTATGTGTACATCAACGTTTCGTCTTTATTTATAAGACTTCATCAGGATGATAATATAGAGAAAAAAAATGTCATGCAAGTACAGATACATGTAGGGTAGACATATTGGGAGGAAAAATAAAATAAAATAATATATATATATATATATATATATATATATATGTATATATATATATATATATATATATATATATATATATATATATGTATGTATATATATATGTATATATATACATGTATATATATATATATATATATATTTATATAAAATATATATATTGTTAAGATTACTGGGATTACCACTCTGATTACTGCTGTCGGTAAAACCACTATTATTACTATTTTTATATGATCAGCATTATTGCAACCATTAACCCATATCATAATATCGGCAAACATTATCTTATTATTTAATATCATTATGATAATCACTACCTCCTAGGATTCCTAATATTTCTTAATTATTCTATTTCTTTCCTAAACTATTATTTTTATAAATTCTTAAATATTATTGACCACCATTATCGTTGTCGTTGTTATCGTCGCTATTATTATTATTATTATTATTATTATTATTATTATTATTATTATTATTATTATTATTATTATTATTATTATTAATAATAATAATAATAATAATTAATAACGCTGGCATTTTCTAGTTATTCTTTAGTTATATTTTTTAGTACTTTTAAATTAAATTAAACTATTATTATTATTTTTATTATCATTCATTATTATTTTCATTATTTCATCTGAATTATTATGGGTGTCCATTATTATTACTATTATTGTTACTAATACTAATCCTGTTATACTTAACGAATATATATATATTCGATTTATTAATTTATTCATGGTAAGCTAATAAACTCTAGATTATATTATAAGGTGATATAATATATTGTGTGTAGATTTTCAGTATTTAGCAAATACGTGAGTAGAGCTTAGTAGTAAAGTATGAAAATATATTTATGGCACTTACCCTAAACACAGAGGCGTCAACGTTTCATCCTCGTAGAGAATCGTTAGGCTACGTGCACAGATTATTTGTCATTTTTTTGTTTTTATACATCCACGTGATGTTAAGTCTAGCTGACTAATGCTTTGTTATTTCTTTCTCACAGGTTTATATTTTCATTAGCCAATGGCCGAGCTTCTCTAAAACAGATGGCTGGCTTACCTTTACTTGACATATTTTTTGTTTAGTTTGGGTGCGGCGCGCCCCTTTTTGTGAATGTGCCGAGTTAACAGTTAGTCTTATTTTAGCACGTGCGTGACTGGAATACTTTCCTTTCTATTTATTTTGCCAGAGATAACTCGAAAAACAAAACTAATATACTACGTAAGTATAACCTCCCTAGACTTTAAATTCAGGTATGACAACAATAACGCCACATTAAAGAACATACAACGCCGATTCCAGACATTACTAGCGAACAGTTACAGGGAACTTAAAAAAGCTCGCCAATAATTGAATGGAAAATAGAAAGATAAACCAGTACATGTAAATATTTAGATAACCCGTGTAGATTATGTTTGAACGAGAAGCTTGAAATTTAATTTTTTAGAGATCTCCAAAACATAATAAACTGTAGAAGAGAAATAGCAATCAACTGTGGATATAGAATAAAGTTTACTTTAGAATAACCACATACATAACAAGTAAATAGTAAATGAAAAACAAATAAATAAAAAAGAACTAAACGAAATCAACACTTAAAGAGAGAAATGAATAACAAACTAAGTTGGAAAGAAATTATTCCCATCTTGTAATAGTACTTGCTAAAAAAAGGTCAACTGTTGACTCGATGCATTAAAAACAGATGCAATGCACCCAAATAAAACAAAAACAATACATCAAGTAAAGGTCAGACAATTCTTTGTTTGAGAAAAGCATAGCCATTGGCTAATGAAAACATTAATCAGTGAGAGAGAGATAATAACAAATTTTTACTCTCTCTTTATATATATATATATATATATATATATATATATATATATATATATATATATATATATATATATATATGAATAAAAATGGGTATAAAATTATCCGACGTAATGGAAAATAAAAAAGAAAAGCCAAAAACTATATTATTCATGTATTCATCAACGTTTCGTCTTTATTGTAGACTTCCTCAGGATTAAGAAAAATGCAGAAGAATCATACAATTATTAATTTTGATTTGCCAGAAATTGTCCAATTTCGGCATGGCTGCGGATGAGAACAAGCAAAAAATTAAAACCGCGATTTAGGCTAGTCCGTTATCAGCAGGCATTCTGTGCAGTTCAAGGGACGCGAGAAGTGAATGGGAGTGACGGCTTGGATTTTTTAGATTCTCATATCTATTTTTATGTAGGGAGTCTCTCTGGGTCAAAATATGTCACAGTCGAGCTTGGCCGATAGTGGATGTGGGGGGGGGGGGCGCAAGTCGTAATTTCTTGTCATGCTCCGAATAAAAAAGGAATGAAGAAAGAAAATGAAAAGAAAAACAGTTATAATTATGAGCATAAAAAGTGTATGCATGTGCAATATGTATAAATAAGTGTGAGAAGAGATGGAAATTAAATCTTACTAGTTTATTTATTTATGTATGCGTGTCTTTATTTATTCCGATTTTTTAGTTATTTGCTAACATCAGAACCTGGATAAACATCTCATACCACATCGTCTATTAATAAATATACACAAATAACTAAAAAAAAAAAACCGGAATAAATAAAGATGCTTTAACGTTTACAGTATCCTAACCAGACAAAGAAAACAACCCATGAAAGGTAAATAATATTCCTAATATTTTTAAAAAGCGATTAGCCATCTTTGTATAAGCGCGATGTTTAATTAGGACTGATGGCCGTATTAACTGGTCAATTCATTGTGATAATATTCCAATGTCCGTTTTTCATATATATATATATATATATATATATATATATATATATATATATATATATATATATATATATATATATATATATATATATATATAGTGGCTTTGATATATATATATATATATATATTTATATATATATATATATATATATATATATATATATATATATATGCGTGTGTGTGTGTGTGTGTGTGTGTGTGTGTGTGTGTGTGTGTGTGTGTGTGTGTGTGTGTAAGTAAATTTCGCGTACAACAAAATCGTAGGATAAATATCAGAGGAAACATTGTTTTAATCATTGAAACGGGCGGGTGGGGAAAAAAAGAAAATTGCTAAAATTTTCCTTAAGGCCTTATCGTCTGACCCTCTAAGAGGAAACGTCAGAATGATAAATTAAAAACTAAGAAAATCGAATGAGATATGAGAGGAACAAATTGTTTCAGTTGGAGAAAACGATTGAAGGAGGAAAGAAAAAGAAAAAAAAGTGACTCTCAACGTTATGGTGGCTTTGAATCATTAAAGATCTCCAACTGATGCTTCAAAATCTTTTGTCTACACAGGCTAGGTCGAGAATTGTTTATAACTAACGCCTCAATAATATTGAGATGGTAGTTCGACCTGGCACTGTGTAAAACAGAAAACCACCCATCGGAATAGTTGTCAGAACAACTATTTGTACTAACGAGGTAATTACCGATGGCTGATTCCTGTGCCTGGAAGTTCCCGGATGATCTCGAAACCTTGTGTAAGCGAATATCACGCGGTATGTGTTGGCAATGGCTGGCAAAACATCCTTACGAAAAGAAGAGAAAAAGTTTCGAGCCGTGTAAACTAAAATTCAAAAGAATTCTGTTGTTTATGAATTCATGTGTCAGTGTGGAGCTGACTACGTTGGCAAGACATCCCAAAGATTAGAATTTAGAATATCGCAACACATACCACGTGATATTCGCTCACACAAGGTTTCGAGATCATCCGGGAACTTCCAGGCACAGGAATCAGCCATCGGTAATCACTTCGTTAGTACAAATAGTTGTTCTGACAACTATTCCGATGGGTGGTTTTCTGTTTTACACAGTGCCAGGTCGTTTCATCCCCGGGGGATCTTCAGGCTAAAATTTTCATAGCTTAGTACCTAGCTCTACTTACGTATTTAGCACTGTTGAAGTAAATACTGAAAATTGATACATAAAAAATTATATCTCCTTATGAAATATTTTTTTTGCGGATACATGAAATAGTAATATATATATATATATATATATATATATATATATATATATATATATATATATATATATATATATATATATATATATGTGTGTGTGTGTGTGTGTGTGTGTGTGTGTGTGTGTGTGTATAAACAGATCTTTGTCAATTGAGTTACGTCCCGGAGAGACCACACTGATTTATTACTCGCTCTCAAGTGGCGAGAATCTCCATCGTTATTTACATCCAATTGCAAAGAAACATGCAAGAATGCGAGCGAGTATTTATATTACAGAACTGTGCGGCCATTCATCAACTAAAAATTCACTGAGCTTAATTTAGCGCGACCCAAGGACAAACATCCCCTCACCCCCCACTATTGAAAGATGCATTGAAATGAGCGCTCATCTAAACTAAAGGCGTCCACACATCGCTATAATAGGCTCTGTCTGTCGGTATGTGTAATGCTTAAGTTTGAAAAAGCATTTTGTTTGGTCTGTTAGTTACGCTGTTTTAATAGAATTTGTGTTTGTCTGTCACGCTATTACTTAAAATAACATTTTCTTTTGTCTGTCACGCTATTGCTTAAAATAACATTTTCTTTTGTCTGTAACGCTATTGCTTAAAATAGTATTTTCTTTTGTCTGTAACGCTATTGCTTAAAATAGCATTTTCTTTGGTCTGTAACGTTATTGCTTAAAATAACATTTTCATTTGTCTGTCACGCTATTGCTTAAAATACCATTTTCTTTTGTCTGCAACGCTATTGTTTAAAATAACATTTTCTTTTGTCTGTCACGCTATTGCTTAAAATAACATTTTCTTTTGTCTGTCACGCTATTGTTTAAAATAACATTTTCTTTTGTCTGTCACGCTATTGCTTAAAATAGCATTTTCTTTTGTCTGTCACGCTATTGCTTAAAATAGCATTTTCTTTTGTCTGTCACGCTATTGCTTAAAATAGCATTTTCTTTTGTCTGTCACGCTATTGCTTAAAATAACATTTTCTTTTGTCTGTCACGCTATTGTTTAAAACTACATTTTCTTTTGTCTGTAACGCTATTGCTTAAAATAGCATTTTCTTTTGTCTGTCACTCTATTGCTTAAAATACTATTTTCTTTTGTCAGTCACGCTATTGCTTAAAATAACATTTTCTTTTGTCTGTCACGCTATTGCTTAAAATAGCATTTTCTTTTGTCTGTAACGCTATTGCTTAAAATAGCATTTTCTTTTGTCTGTCCCTCTATTGCTTAAAATACCATTTTCTTTTGTCTGTCACGCTATTGTTTAAAATAACATTTTCTTTTGTCTGTCACGCTATTGCTTAAAATAACATTTTCTTTTGTCTGTAACGCTATTGCTTAAAATAACATTTTCTTTTGTCTGTCACGCTATTGCTTAAAATAACATTTTCTTTTGTCTGTCACGCTATTGCTTAAAATAACATTTTCTTTTGTCTGTAACGCTATTGCTTAAAATAACATTTTCTTTTGTCTGTCACGCTATTGCTTAAAATAACATTTTCTTTTGTCTGTCACGCTATTGCTTAAAATACCATTTTCTTTTGTCTGTCACGCTATTGCTTAAAATAACATTTTCTTTTGTCTGTCACGCTATTGCTTAAAATAACATTTTCTTTTGTCTGTCACGCTATTGTTTAAAATAACATTTTCTTTTGTCTGTAACGCTATTGCTTAAAATAGCATTTTCTTTTGTCTGTCACTCTATTGCTTAAAATAACATTTTCTTTTGTCTGTCACGCTATTGTTTAAAATAGCATTTTCTTTTGTCTGTCACGCTATTGTTTAAAATAACATTTTCTTTTGTCAGTCACGCTATTGCTTAAAATAGCATTTTCTTTTGTCTGTAACGCTATTGCTAAAAATAGCATTTTCTTTTATCTGTCACTCTATTGCTTAAAATAGCATTTTCTTTTGTCTGTCACGCTATTGCTTAAAATAGCATTTTCTTTTGTCTG
The DNA here is from genome assembly GCA_963556195.1 of Sepiola atlantica. NCBI lineage: Eukaryota > Metazoa > Mollusca > Cephalopoda > Sepiida > Sepiolidae > Sepiola > Sepiola atlantica. Next base: position 16,211,819 of record OY744546.1, read on the forward strand.
TAACGCTATTGTTTAAAATAATATTTTCTTTTGTCTGTCACGCTAGTGCTTAAAATACCATTTTCTTTTGTCTGTCACGCTATTGCTTAAAATAGCATTTTCTTTTGTCTGTCACGCTATTGCTTAAAATAGCATTTTCTTTTGTCTGTCACGCTATTGCTTAAAATAGCATTTTTTTTGTCTGTAACGCTATTGCTTAAAATAGCGTTTTCTTTTGTTTGTCACGCTATTGCTTAAAATAGCATTTTCTTTTGTCTGTCACGCTATTGTTTAAAATAACATTTTCTTTTGTCTGTCACGCTATTGTTTAAAATAACATTTTCTTTTGTCTGTCACGCTATTGCTTAAAATAGCATTTTCTTTTGTCTGTAACGCTATTGCTTAAAATAGCATTTTCTTTTGTCTGTCACGCTATTGCTTAAAATAGCATTTTCTTTTGTCTGTCACGCTATTGCTTAAAATAGCATTTTCTTTTGTCTGTAACGCTATTGTTTAAAATACCGTTTTCTTTTGTCTGTAACGCTATTGCTTAAATAACATTGTCTTTTGTCTGTCACTCTATTGCTTAAAATAACATTTTCTTTTGTCTGTCACGCTATTGCTTAAATAACATTTTATTTTGTCTGTCACGCTATTGCTTAAATAACATTTTATTTTGTCTGCCACGCTAATGGTAAAAATAACATTTTATTTTGTCTGTCACGCTATTGCTTAAATAGCATTTTCTTTTGTCTGTCACGCTAATGGTAAAAATAACATTTTCGTTGGACTCTTAAGCTTGAGCTTGAAATAGCATTTCCTTTTGTCTGTCATGTTAAAGTTTGAAATATCATTTTCGTTGGTCTATCAGGTTTAAGTTTAAATAGCATTTTCTTTTGTCTGTCATGCTAACATTTTAAATAGCTTACATTTAAATAGCATTTTACCTCGGAGAATATAATACTTATAAATATGTGAGAGTACTGGAAGTGCTAGTAGAAACGTAATAAAAGGAATAAATACCTGGGCAATATCCTGAACAAGATGTTCAGGGCCCTTCATAGGCTGGACAAGCACCTGAATAAAATAACCAGAACTAATGACCATATGCAATGCAGTACACACGAAGGAGCATACTGATCGACTTGATATAAAATGAAAAGAATTGGTGCAGAAAGGCCGATTGCTACTGCAAAAAGCAGTGCCAACACAATACAAAGAGCCGTAAACCAGGAAACAAAAAAGCGGGAAGAACAATGTGAGAAGAGGAACACGATTTATAAGACTAAAGAAGAAACTCACAAAACCATTGGAAATGGTTACAAAAAGAACGTTTGAACAGAGAAATGGAATCGCCATTAACAGCCGTACAAAACAGCGCAATCACAACGAACTATGTCAAAGCTATTTAAACTTAAGCTTCATATCTTCTTCACTATGCAAACAGCCAGAGAGATAGATATAACGCTTCTTTAAGCAAGTATTCGACCTACAAACGATTCGACTTAAATATAACCCGCACTTACGAACGGTTTGGCCGTTTGGTTGTTTGGTTTTATGGCATATCAACTCTTTTCAGGTTATTTAATGCCGAGTACGGTCATTTTCGTAAAAGTGTTTATGCTTCAAGTTCTTGATATCTTAAAATATTTATTCATGGTGTTTCGTTTGGTTGTTTTGTAGAATAAAATTGTTGTTTGTATGTTTTTGACTTTGCAGAGCATGATTGAGTTTTGCAAAGGAAAAGGACTAAAAACAATAACATCAATGTTTGGCGCATTTTTGGTCAGGAAGACAGTATCTTCAGACAGCCTGATCTGGTAACACCAGAACTTACGAACGGCTTATACTAAGAATTATTATACTTGGGCACTGTCTGATGAAAATGAAAAAATGTGAAGAGGAGCAGCTGCATGGACGATTCGTATGAGTGACCAGGGAAGAGACACATGAGGACACTTGGACATGGTTACAAAGGGGACGCTTGAACGGAGAAACAGAATCGCTGTTAACAGCTGCACAGAACAACGTGATCAGGACGAACTATATGAATGCTAAAATAGACAAATTCCAGGAAACTGGGAAAATACACAAACTACTCGACAGAATTGCAAGAGATTTGGCATGAAACATCTTTGAGATGCGGGATGTGTCATAGTGGGGTACTACTACTACTACTACTACTACTACTACTACTACTACTACTACTACTATGATACACCGATGTCGTCGTCGGAAACCAGGTTCTTGTCTGACTGTGGATAAACTCTTTCAAACAGAAGATATGTTGCTAACCTCTCTCTACTATATCGTTATGTTCATGATAGGTGCTCGACTGAGCTCCAATCCCTGTAAAACATTCACAGCCAGAACTCGCCTAGCCAAAACCACAGCAAAGAACTTTTCTCTCTCTCTTTCTCTCTCTCACACACACCCTCACTCTCATACACACGCGCACACACACGCACACACGCGCACACACACACTCTTTCTGTACCAAACACAAAACAAACGGAACTTCCTTGAACAAAGTTTCATTCCTGGGACAAAATACCACAAGGCTGCTTCCCAACCGACTATAACATGGTCGTCTTCAAGTCTAATGTAAACAAATACTTGTTGGGCCGCCATCTTGGGTAATCAATTTCTTCTCAACTAACCTATATGCGTTTTCGTGTTGCACTTATTCTCAGCGCCGCTTTCATCTTTTCCCTCTATCGTCCCCTCAGCGATGTTGTTACTATTATTGGTTAAATTTCTGACAAAATCGACAAGATCCTGACTGATCACCCTTCTGCTAGCGTTCACGTCTGTGGCGACTTCACTGTTCACAATGTTGAGTGGCTAGTCCACTCAAGCAAGACCGATGTTGAAAGCAGGTTTTGTCATGGCTTTTCCCTTGCATATGAGCTTATCTAAATTGTTGACAAGCCCATACGCATACCCGATGCTGATGGACATTTTGCAAGCCTTCTTAATCATTTCCTGACAACTTGCTCTGAACAGTACGCATCTAATGTCCTGTCTCTACTGTGATCCTTCGATCACTCAGTTGTCTGAATTAAGATCAAAACGAAGCTCAGCAATTCTTCTAATGTCGCTTTCCATCGCATAATTTTCCAATACTCAATGGCTGATTAGGACAGCCTAAGATCTTTTATATATGAAATCCCACTAAAAGCGATTTTCAAAAAGAACGGTAAATCTGATTGGATAAAGCTTTATACCATCGAACACCCACACCCACCCACCCACCCACACACACAGACATACACCCCACACAAACACACACACACACACACACACACACACACACACACACACACACACACACATATATATATAATATTTATAAATAAATATTAAATTATTAATACCTACAGACGCTAGCGTTTCAAGCTTATTGTTCTCATCAGTGCAGGAAAGTAACAATTTCAGACGGTCGGGAGGCGCGAACCCGGTTCACAGAGTCAGCCTAGTATATTCATGTGTGTATGGCACTGTCTTGTATTTGTTTACTTCTGCCTAATTATGTGTATCGTTCCAATCTGTTCCTCCGCCCCAGGTTTCATTAATAGGCCATCTATCCTTCCTTTCATTGAAAAATAAAACAACAATAACAACAATAAAAAAAAAATTAAAAAAATAGCAGGGCTATTAATTCGGGAAGGAATAGGTCAACCATTTGAATTGGCGACCCGACATTCCTGAAAGAGGATTAGCCGTCGGTTGTGGTTAACTATCTGGGACAGACAGACAATTACACCCAATTTGGCGTTTTTTTATTTTTATTTATTTATTTATTTATTTTTTATTTATTTATTTTTTTTATTTATTAAAGTAATTTAAACTGGAAGCGGCGTCCTTCATTGAGCTTTTCGCGGGGAATGGCGGAGTAAGTGATCACGTGATCGTTTGACATATAAAAAACAGTTGCCGACGAAAGAAGATAAGATGTCACGGTTGCTGCTGTCCTAAATGTGAATATAAACAGGAGTCGGTTCCGCCCAAACGGAACCAACTCCATTACAAAAAAAAACAAAAAAAAAACTGGAAAAATGGAAAGCGGGGATCAGGGTTAATTCCCGGATGAGTGGCGAGTGGGTAGAGGTTAATCTAACATTCCTGTGGATTCCTTTTGAAACCGGCCTGGTACCATATTTTTTTGTCCTTGTGGGGAGGCTAGTAAATATACACTGGAGATAGGAAGCTAAAAAGATGTAGGGGGAAAAAAGATGCGAAGAGATGTAAGAGGTGTAGGGTGGGGAGGAAGGATGAAAAGAAATCATAAGTAATCGAATTTTGTTCATTCAATTAATCAGTTTCAATCCTCTCATAATATTCTTCATCATTTCAACTGACAAGCCATCGATCTCGTAGACGCTTGTCCTCGAGTGTCTTTTGGCTGTGATACGTGGTGAAGAATGAAAAGAAAAGAAACGAGTATTCTTAAGATGCGTCCATCTAATCTGCGCGTTTAGTGCGATGAAAAATGCTAAAACATCACTCAATATGTCCCGGGCCAAACTAATAAGATTACAACTTTTCGGCAACATTCGACTATATTCATCAACATAGTCTTTTTCTATGGCGATGCACTAATTCCAATGTTTTTGTTGTTTTTAATGATTCGATGGAGCATTATTTTAAGGTCTGCAAACAGCCAGCAGTCGCTGAAGGCGAGAGATCATGAGAATAATGATTGTGCGGAAACAATTCGAAGTGCAATTCAGATAGTTTTGCCATCGTCGCGATCGACTTGTTACACGACGCATTGTCTTGCTGAAAGAAAACTTTCTTTTTTAAATTGTGGCCGGGTTTTTTTTGGGGGGGGGATTTCTTCCTTCAGTAATGCTATATAATATTCGCTATTGTTGGTTATTCCTTTCACAAGGTAACCGATGAACAAAATACCTTTCGCATCCCAAAATACGGAAGCCAAAACCCTGCCTGCTGATGTTGCTTTTTTTTGGACGGCTTTCACCAGCTTCTCTCGGCTCAGCTGACTGCCGATTTGACCCCAGAGTGAAGTGATGGATTCATGTTACATCCATAGTAACATATTCACGATAAAATTAGTTTTTGTCGCGTTTAAACAGTTACAAGAAACGCTCTAAATCGTCGACACGTTGTTGCTTTTGATCGACTGTGAGCAAACGCGGCACCCACATTGAACACAGCTACATCACTGATATCTTCAACTTTTCTGTTATCTCATATAACTTCAATTTACGATCGGCCAAAACGTGTTTCTTAACTTTATCTTTGCCAGGACAACTGCCGAATTCGAGCGACCTTAAAATGTATGTACGACCTTAAAATTAACATATCACCTCTTGACCGTTGTTTCCGACTGAGGAGAATCTGAATAACACTTATCAAGCCGTTGAATTGCTTGAACAGTATTTTTACCCATCAGAAAGCAATGTTTTATCAACACACGAAATTCGGATTTTTCTATTGTTTTGAAAATTTGCAACAGTAGCCAGTTCACTTAAATGACTGTAGTTTGTAAACTAATAATCCGATTGGACTAAAAATTTGACATGTGCCATTTGAAGGTTAGTACTTTATAAAAAAAACATACGGATTTCTTCTATATTAGTGGTGCCATTTATATGTTCGCCCTGGGACCTATTGAGTGATGTGTTATTTTAAACATAAGCGTGACGGAGCGTCAGACAAAATGATAGCGATTATTATCGAAATGCGAGGACACATCTTTAAATGTTATTTTTAATGTAAGTGTGAAAGACCGACACAGTGCTATTTCATGGCAGTAACTATAAAAGAAAGAAGAGTAGAGACCTAGACTAGATCGAAAAAGTCGATTAGAAAGAAAAAGAAAGAAAAAGAAAGAAAAAGAAAAGAAAAAAAGTAAAAAGAAAGAAAGTGAAAAGGAAAAATTTAAAAAGGAAGAAAAAATAGAAAAAAAAACAGAAAGAGAAAAAAAAAAGAAATATGTAAAATAAATGATACAAAAAGAAAGAAAGAGAAAGAAAAAGAAAGAAAAAGAAAAGAAAAAAAGAAAAAAGAAAGAAAGTGAAAAAGAAAAATTTAAAAAGGAAGAAAAAAATAGAAAAAATAGAAAGAGAAAAAAAAGGAAATATGTAAAATAAATGATACAAAAAGAAAGAAAGAGTAAAAAGAAAATTAGAAACAAAAGAAAGAAAAAATAGAAAAGAAAGAAAAGCAAAAAAGAAAGCGAAAATAAAGGAAGAAATAAAAATAAAAAATGGAAGAAAAAGGAAAACAATGCGGAAAGAAAAATACAAGAAAGAAAGAAAAGTGGAAAAAAAGATGAGAAAAAGTGAAAAGACAGAGAGAAAAAGAAATACAGAGAGAAGAAATAAGAGCGAGAATGTAAAGAAAAAGGTCAGAAAGAGAAAAGGAAGCAAAAAGAAAGAAAGAAGAAAGAAAAGAAAAATGCAAACAGAAAGAAAGGGAGGAAAGAAAAAAGATAGAAAAGAAAGAAAAAGAAAGAAAAGAACGGGAAGGAACAAGAAAAGAAGCAAATAGAAAGTGACAAGAAAAAAGAAATAAAAATAAAAAAGAAGAAAATGGAAAGGAAGAAAAAGGAAAAAAATTTAAGAAAGAAAATAAAAAATGAAAAGAAAGAAAAGAAAAAGAAAAAAGAAAGAAAAACTAAAATAAAAATGAAAAACGAAAGAAAAGTAAGAAAGAAAATAAAGAAAAGAAAAAAGAAAAAGAAAGAAAAGAGAAAGAAAAAAGAAAGAAAAAGTAAAAGAAAAATGAAAAACGAAAGAAAGAAAAAAGGAAAGAAAGAAAAAAAGAAGAAAATTGAAAGGAAGAAAAAGGAAAAAAATGTAAGAAAGAAAATAAGGAAAATAAAAAAGAAAAAGAAAGAAAAAAGAAAGAAAAAAGACAGAAAAAGTAAAATAAAAATGAAAAACGAAAGAAAGAAAAACAGGAAAGAAAAAAAGAAGAAAGAAAAAAAGAAAAATGAAAGAAAAAAAGAAAGGAAAATGTAAGGAACATGTATGAAACCGTACCGAAAAGAAAAAAGAACGAAATAAACTAATAAAAGAAAGACAGAACGAACGAAAGAGAGGAAAAAGAAATGTAGACATTTGACGAACTAAATAAAAAATGGAAAAAGAAGAAAGCATAAAAAATCGAAGAAAAAAAAGAATTACAGAATGAGAAAAAGAACGAAAGAAATACTATCTCTAGCAAAAAAAGAAAGAAAGAAAGAAAAGGGGAAAAGGAAAAGAAAGAATAATAAAAGAAAGTAAAAAGAAAGAAAATAAAGAAAAAAGAAAAGAAAAAAGAAGCAAACAAAAACGAAAGAAAGAACAAGGAAAGAAATAAACAAGAAGGAAAAGCGAACGAAAGAAAAAAGAAAAAAAAGAAAAGAAAGAAAGAGAGAAATGAAAAAAGAACGAAAAAGGAAAGAAACATTGGTATGTGGCTGATGCAGATAAGCAAAGATTATAACCCGAAAAAAAAAACGAATGAAAGAAGAATGAATGAAAGAAAGAAAAAACAAAGAAAAAACAAAGTGAGCAAAAAGAAAGAAAGAACAAAAAAAAGAAAAAAAAAACAAAGAAAAAACAAAGAAAAACAAAGGGAGCAAAAAGAAAGAAAGAACAAAAAGAAAGAACAAAAAGAAAGAAAAAAGAAAGAAGAAAAAAGAAAGAAAAAAGAAAGAAGTAAAAGGAGAGAAAGCAAAAAAGAGAGAAAAAGGAAAGAATGATAAAAAGAAAAATGTTAAAAAGAAAAAAACGTAGAAAATAGAAAGAAAGAAAGAAAAAAGAAAGAAAGAAAACAGAACGAAGAAAAAAGAGAGAAAGCAAAAAAAGAATAACAGAAAAACGAAAGAAAGAAACGAGAAAGAAAGAAAAGAGAAATAAAAAAGAAACGAAAAGAATTAAGAAAAACGAAAGAAAACAAAAAAGCAATAAAGAAAAAAAAACGAAAGAAAAGAAGAAAGAAAAAACGAAACGAAGAAAAGGAAGAACTAAAGATGAAAGAAAGAGTATCTCTATTGATTGTCCAACTAAATCGGTCTGTTTTTTCTATCTGTCCTGCTATTTATGTCAACAGTTCCAGCTTTCATATTTCTACAAGCACCACACATGACTTATTGTCCAGTCATCTTCCCATTCATTCATGTCCGTTGGCGCCGATTTTACATCGTCCTTTATCTTTCTTACTTTCCGTTTTGTCCGCGTGTGTGTAACTCATTAAACCAACGGCAAGATAACACGATAAGTAACGTGCAAGGCGATACCCGTAACAGGCCTGGCAAGCATGCAACTTAGGTCTACAGCTGGGAGACGATAATAAAATATAAAAATGCATGGATCGATGATAATCGAGAGCGACCCGAAAGTTTCATTTTCATTGGCTATCAGTCCGAGATGTAGGGGAGGGCACCACTCATTTCCCTTAATTTCTCTACTCATGCATTGAGCATTGTTGAAATTAATACTACAACAAAAAATGCACATAAAAACATCTAAACCATCGGACATGCGAAACATTTTTTTTATATTAATACCATGCGATATAATGCGGCACATATCTTATATTGGTGAAACGGGCATAAATATAAAATCCCGCATTGACGAACACAAACACGAGCTCAAGCACAACAATCCCACTAACGCACTAGTCATACACAGACTCCCTTTTAACCACAATTTTGATTTTTTTAAACTGCACGCTCCTCAAGACTGAATACTCTCTCCCACGCCGCATGTGCATCGAAAGCGCTATAATAGCTTCAAATTAGAAAAACATCCATAATGAGAGCTATAGAGATCAATCATCAGCTTACAAAAACCAACAGCTCAATATTCAGTAAATATTGCTAAGTATATATTCATATGTATTTTGACGATTTAAATAATATTTTAAATCAAGTTCCAAATAAAGATCATACACAAAGGTATTATAGTTGTTTACAGCTGTTTCAAAGCTGCGTTTATCTTAAGTCATACAATGAAGCATAACATCTTTAAAGCACAAGACCATCGTCGGAACATAGTTTTCGTATGTGCCCCCAAAAGTTACAAATTCTACCAGAAAAAAACCCAGAACTAACAGGAAAATATCCATTGTCAAATACCTCGTGTGTCTTTGTATTTAGACTGGTCAGTATCAGGTAACTTGATGTGTACTACTGGTACTATCAGATGCAGTACTACCTGCTGTAAAGTCGGGTTATTGGATACTAAAGCAATTCTACGACAAAGTTTAACTGGTGAAGAGGCTAGATAGTCACCCAGCATGTTAAAACATAAGACCTGACAAAAATGCGGATGAACCTATTTGTAGGGTCAACGGTAACTGATAATATAAAATATAAATGCAACCCTTTTCCTCGAATGGCTTATTATCCTTGATAAGTGATGACTCATTAGTAAAACAACATATTTGATGGCCCACGATAAGAGGTCCTTCGATTAACTAAAGTTCCTATAGTCACGGAAGAGCGTTGCTTGTCTTAGGTTTTCTTTGCCACTGGATTCCGCTCTTTTCTGCCGAACAAGTGATGCTGGGATATGCACACCTTCGTTGTCTCTGTAAATGATTTATTTGCGCAGGTGTCCGCCTAGCTTCGACGATACGGGTAACCGGAAGTAAGAATCATTAATAGTAGAGGTAAGACTGTCATCGTTGGGACACGGTGGAAAATCAAAAAGAAGAAGAGGGGTGATGGACGAAGAAGAAGAAAAAGAAATAGAAGAAGAAGTAGAGAATGAAGAAACAGAATGAGAAGAAGAGTAGGAAAAAGAAGAAGAAGAGGAGGAGGAGGAGGAGGAGGGGGAGGATGACGAAAAAGGGGAGGAAGAAGAAGAGGAAGAAGAAGAGGACGAGGACGACGAAAAAGGGAAGGAAGGAGAAGAAAATGAAATGGAGAAAATGAAGGAAAAGAGTTAGAAGAAGAGGAAACAAAATAGAAAGAAAAGGGAGAGGACGAGGAGGAAGAAAAAGAAGAAAAAGAAGAGGGGAAGGAAGAATAAAAGAAGGAGGACGAAGAAGAAGAGGACGAGGACGACGAAAAAGGGGAGGAAGAAGAAAATGAAATGGAGAAAATGAAGGAAAAGAGTTAGAAGAAGAGGAAACAAAATAGAAAGAAAAGGGAGAGGACGAGGAGGAAGAAAAAGAAGAAAAAGAAGAGGGGAAGGAAGAATAAAAGAAGGAGGACGAAGAAGAAGAGGAGGAGGATGACGAAAAGGGGGAGGAGGAAGAAGGGCAAGAGGAAGAAGAGGAGGAGGATGACGTAAATTGGAGAAGGAGGAGGAGGAAGAAGAAGAAGAAGAAGAAGAAGAAGAAGAGGCCGACGAAAAAGGGGAAGAAGAAGAGGAAACAAGAATAGAAAGAAAACGGAGAGGACGAGGAGGGAGAAAAAGAAGAAGAAAAAGAAAAAAAGAGGGGGAAGAATAAAAGAAGGAGGACGAAGAAGAAGAAGAAGAAGAAGGTACAGACGCTGCCCCCTAATCTTCACCGAGGAGTTTTCGCAGGTGCAAACCTCTTATTTTTTAAGGAAAAGCAAGAGTAATAATATTTTAAAAAAAAGCTAAAAAAAACGCCCCCCCCCCACTTCACTTCCGAATAAATGTTTTCTACTTTTCAAATGATAAGTAACAGATTATTTACCAACATCTACTTCAGTACGAAAGATGTAGACATTGGAGTCAAGTTTAGCAATATACTTATTTTATAGATAAAACCTATCTAACAATAGAGTTTTTGAAAAAAAATAATATTCATTCAAAGGAAAGCGAATGTATGTGTGCGTGTGTATGTTTACTTTAATTCAGTTAGTTCTCAAAGATCAAGGAACCCCCTCCTAGGGCTAACAGTTGATTTCTTTATCAGTTACATATATATCCAAGTGTATATTTAAAGATCTTTCCTACTTCCCTATCAGGTAATCCCCTAAAGTAATCCATAGAACATTATAAATGTTGGAATATATATTCTAGACAACACGGTGAGTAACATGGGCACATTATTATTTTTAATATTTAAGGGGTTGCATATATATATAAAGTTATTTTCATATATCCCATAAATGAATGCTCTCACTATCTTATAAAGTCAAGTAAACCTTTGAAATACATTTTAGTATCAAATAATATTGTATCTACAAAAGATTTGTGGTAATAAATTAAAGAGAAAAAAATGTAGGTACGAATGAGTTAAATCAACCAATGGGATACGACCACATCGTCACGTGATCTATCTCTACAAGCAAAGGAAGAAAACCTTTATACAGGCTTAACACATCCAAGTAGTGATGTCTAACTAGCTGTACTAACCGGTGTTGCTCGGGAGTTAAATAAAAAAAACTGGTTTGTTTACAAAGAAACGGAAATTAATACCGGTGACTAAAAAAAAAAAGGCACTAATGGGTTAAATATTAAATAACCAAAAAGGGGTAATATGCCATTAAGCGGACAGACGAAAACATTTTGTGCTACTTGTGCTATGAGGAATAAACTCTGTCTATTTTATGAACGTGAGGGGGTGATACTTTGACGGAAGGGCTCCTTGCGTTGGGAAGTCTAATTTTAGACAGGTTAAACTCCCATGATATGAATAGTGGGGCTCACACTTGGTTGGAGCAATGTGTGTCTGTGTGGGGGTGGGTGGGTGGCTGGATAGCTGAAGGGGGGTGAGATACCCGAAGATAGGAGTTGCTTCCTTTCGGATCCGTTCAATGTTTCCTTCCTTCCTTCCTGATTGGAACCCCTAAGCGTTTTTATTTAGGGGGCAGACCATATCTTTCGGACCGAATAAACAGCAGGAATTCTTGCGTGGGAAATGAACGTTTGGCTTATCAAAACTATAAAAAAATATTTATTAAATGTCCTCTCTTTCCATCTCTCTCTTTAGTCTTCTCTCTCTCTCTCTCTTTCACTCTCTCTCTCTTTCGCTCTCTCTCTCTCTCTCTCTCTTTCGCTCTTTACTTTTCTCTTTCTTTCTTTTTCATTCTTTCGCTTTCTCGTTATCTTCTACTTGGTGTTTATGTTTGCCCCTCTCTCCCTCTCCCTCTCCCTCTCTTTTTCTCTTCAACTTTCTTTTTCTAAATAATATTTGTTGTTCCTCATTCGTTTTTCTCTTCCACTTTAGCTCTCACTCTCTCAATGACTATATTTTGCTTTCTCTTCCACTTTATCTCTGATAGTGTTTTAGCAAGAGAACGGTTCAGTTTCGCTTGCCGAAGTCGGAAAATGCCGAAAGAAAGATTGAAGACACAGAAAACAGAGATAAAAGGGAAATATTTATAATATTGTTAATTTAAATAACAATACAGAAAAATCTTGCAAAACTAATTGAGTCTGCGGCTTTAAGAAGTCTAACTAAAAATGAAAGTTCTTTAACGTCCAAGAAAATTAGACGCCCCCTGAATTTCCCAGGTTCCAATAGTCATATTCAAAATAGGGAGAAATATTCCTTACTTGTTGGCAGGACGGGATCATATCCAGAAAGAGGAAGATTAAGTTTTTTTTTTATTCGGCCCGCCAAAATTAAGCGTCTGTTGATTGGTCAAGAAAAATCGTCTTGCCCAATCAAAGGGGGAATTTTCAGAACAAGAGGGGTGTCGTGGCGGACAAGAAGAGAACCACTCAGGAGGAAGGGAGGCAATCATTTTTTTATACTCTCTCTATTCCCATAATCTCTACCAATCATAAATAACATAAATTAATATATACCCCCATCATATTCTATTGTTTTTAGGTTTTTAAATATATTTAAAAAATCTTACTAGTTAAATACCTAGAAATATATTTATCAAATACCCTTAAGCAAAATAAATATATATATATGGCAAAGATTTGAACCCAACCGATACACACATACCCTCTGATATAGACTCATAAACGTAATTAAGTAAAAGTTAAGAGAATTAATTAAAATACAAGGACCCCACATGCTCCCATCCGGGTACTATCACATATATTACGGCGATAGCAAGTCTATAATGCCACGTTCGCTTGATTTGATCCCCTTAGAACAGCATATTTTTCACTGATAAGAATAACCCCCTTATCCATTAAAGACCATGCCCCTCCTTTAGCTAATAAACCACCATTATAATAGCAGTTTTAGAGTATCTTTTACGACGCTCAGCAGAGTAAAAACGCTAAAAAAACAAATATACAACAAATAAAAGTAACTGTAGGCTGTAAAAGTTATTTTCAAACTTGTCTGTGGCATTTTGTTTGTATTTTTAGACCGTTACAACCGCTATTTATTAGAAATCAATAGTTTTGTCACCGGAACTTGAGAAAAAATGGCCGATTTTTTTTGGGGGGAGGGGCGTTTGGTAAGAAAGCACGTGAATCAGCCATCTTGAATTTTGTGCAAACCTTTGGGAAAAAAAACAATAAATTTTTTTTTACATCTAATAAAAACCCATTTATAATACGTAAAACTAAAAACAAATTACATAGGTAAGTAGAAAAATATCTATTCTCGTCGCAGGTCAACTTCACTTGTTGCAAATTTATGTTTTTAAACCCTTTCTCGTTCTATTTTTGGACCCCGTTCGCGCCTCTGCTGAGCGTCGTAAAAGATACACCAGTTTTATACTAAAACATAAGCACCACCCCACGAAAAAAATATAAATGTAACCCATAAACCCTTTTAATAACAGTAACACAACCCCATCCGGTAAATTAATAACAGTCAGACATAACCCACGCGCAGACCAATAAATTACACGACACACCATCAACCCCATAACAGAAAAGCATACAGCATTCGTAATCAACAATGCATTTAGTTTTAAATAATAGTAAATTACAATTATAGCCCATAGTGCAATACAGTCCGTAAACCAGGTACTTTCTCCAAAAGGGACACTTGAGCGAATTCACCGGACGATGAAACTGGTGACCGTCGATTTCAATTTTTCGAACTGTCTTCATTTCGTGAGTCGCCGAAGATTTGAGATGGATTATGAGGGAATTTTCTAAACAGTAAAAGTCTATCCATGTCAATGAAACCATGGTATGTATGTTGAATATGTAACGTATAGTTTTAAAATATATATATATATATATATATATATATATATATATATATATATATATATATATATATATATATATATATTAATTAATTTTATACGTACATAAAAGTAATCCATAGACACGTGTTTCTGGCTCACAGCCGTCATCAGCATGGCTAACTTAGACAAGGATCGAACCTTTGATATTTATGTCTATAGTCCACGATGTACGATTTTTATCACCTAAATATTTTATGTATTTTTATGTAATTATTTTTATTGGTGATTGCAGCGTTCGTTGTTTGTTTACTACTATTTCGATTGTTCCACTTCCTAAGCGATTAAGATGCAGAAAATTTCATTATCAGTCGCCCTTAACTTTATAAGACGTATTTTTCGTTAATATATATATATATATATATATATATATATATTATTAATTTTATACGTACATAAAAGTAACCCATGGACACGTGTTTCTGGCGCACATTTAAGGGCGACTAATAATGGAATATATATATATATATATATATATATATATATATATATATATATATATATATATATATATATATATATATATAGTAAGCTATGAA
>OY744546.1:16231386-16253886 GCA_963556195.1 Sepiola atlantica
AGCAATAATCAAATTTAAAAACAATTATACAATGTCCTTTTGAAAATCAATATGCAAATTAGTCAACATCACAACGTAGATCGCATAGTATGATATCACAAAATGGAGTTTGTTGTAAAAAAACGAGAAATATCATTTCAACTAAAGCGTGACAGACTGACAAAAAGCTATTTCAACTTAAACGTGACAGACTGACAAAAAGCTATTTCAACTTAAACGTGACAGACTGACAAAAAGCTATTATAACTTAAGCGTGGCAGACTGACAAAAAGCTATTCCAACTTAAGCGTGACAGACTGACAAAAAGCTATTTAACTTAAACGTGACAGACTGACAAAAAGCTATTTCAACTTAAGCGTGACATACTGACAAGAAGCTATTATAACTAAAGCGTGAGATCGACAAAAAACTATTCCAACTTAAGCGTGACGGACTGACAAAAAGCTATTTCAACTTAAACGTGACAGACTGACAAAAAGCTATTTCAACTTAAACGTGACAGACTGACAAAAAGCTATTTCAACTTAAGCGTGGCAGACGTACAAAAAGCTAGTTTTACTTAAACGTGACAGACTGAAAAAAAGCTATTTAAACAAGCGTGACAGACTGACAAAACGCTATTTCAACTTAAGCGTGACATACTGACAAAAAGCTATTATAACTAAAGCGTGAGATCGACAAAAAACTATTCCAACTTAAGCGTGACAGACTGATAAAAAGCTATTTCAACTTAAGTGTGACATACTGACAAAAAGCTATTATAACTAAAGCGTGAGATCGACAAAAAACTATTCCATCTTAAGCGTGACAGACTGACAAAAAGCTATTTTAACTTAAACGTGACAGACTGACAAAAAACTATTCTAACTTAAACGTGACAGACTTACAAAAAGCAATTTTAACTTAAACGTGACACACTGACAAAAAGCTGTTTTAACTTAAACGGGACAGACTAACAAAAAACTATTTAAACTTAAGCGTGACAGACTGACAAAAACTATTCAAACTTCGACGTGACAGACAGACAGACAGACCAAAAAGCTATTTGACCTTAAACGTGGCAGACTGACAAAAAGCTATTATAACTAAAGCGTGAGATCGAAAAAAAAACTATTCCAACTTAAGCTTGACAGACTGACAAAAAGCTATTTCAACTTAAACGTGACAGACTGACAAAAAGCTATTATAACTTAAGCGTGGCAGACTGACAAAAAGCTATTCTAACTTAAGCGTGACAGACTGACAAAAAGCTATTTCAACTTAAACGTGACAGACTGACAAAAAGCTATTTCAACTTAAGCGTGACATACTGACAAGAAGCTATTATAACTAAAGCGTGAGATCGACAAAAAACTATTCCAACTTAAGCGTGACGGACTGACAAAAAGCTATTTCAACTTAAACGTGACAGACTGACAAAAAGCTATTTCAACTTAAACGTGACAGACTGACAAAAAGCTATTTCAACTTAAGCGTGGCAGACGTACAAAAAGCTAGTTTTACTTAAACGTGACAGACTGAAAAAAAGCTATTTAAACTTAAGCGTGACAGACTGACAAAACGCTATTTCAACTTAAGCGTGACATACTGACAAAAAGCTATTATAACTAAAGCGTGAGATCGACAAAAAACTATTCCAACTTAAGCGTGACAGACTGATAAAAAGCTATTTCAACTTAAGTGTGACATACTGACAAAAAAGTATTCCAACTTAAGCGTGACAGACTGCTAAAAAGCTATTATAACTAAAGCGTGAGATCGAAAAAAAACTATTTCAACTTAAGCTTGGCAGACTGACAAAAACTATTTCAACTTAAACGTGACAGACTGACAAAAAGCTATTTCAACTTAAACGTGACAGACTGAAAAAAAGCTATTTAAACTCAAACGTAACAGACTGACAAAAAGCTATTATAACTAAAGCGTGAGATCGAAAAAAAAACTATTCTAACTTAAGCGTTACAGACTGACAAAAAAACTATTTTAACTTAAACGTGACAGACTGACAAAAAGCTATTTTAACTTAAACGTGACAGACTGACAAAAAGCTATTTCAACTTAAACGTGACAGACTGACAAAAAACTATTTCAACTTAAGCGTGACAGACTGACAAAAACTATTCCAACTTAAACGTGACAGACTGACAAAAAGCTATTTCAACTAAAACGTGACAGACTGACAAAAAGCTATTTCAAGTTAAGCGTGGCAGACTGACAAAAAGCTATTATAACTAAAGCGTGAGATCGACAAAAAAAACTATTCCAACTTAAGCGTGACAGACTGACAA
Organism: Sepiola atlantica; assembly: GCA_963556195.1. Lineage (NCBI taxonomy): Eukaryota > Metazoa > Mollusca > Cephalopoda > Sepiida > Sepiolidae > Sepiola > Sepiola atlantica. The sequence goes on from OY744546.1 coordinate 16,233,675, forward strand.
AAAGCTATTTCAACTTAAACGTGACAGACTGACAAAAAGCTTTTATAACTAAAGCGAGACACACTGACAAAAAGCTATTATAACTAAAGCGTGAGATCGACAAAAAAACTATTCCAACTTAAGCGGTACATACTGACAAAAAGTTATTTCAACTTAAACGTGACAGACTGACAAAAAGCTATTATAACTAAAGCGTGAGATCGACAAAAAACTATTCCAACTTAAGCGTGACATACTGACAAAAAGCTATTTCAACTTAAACGTGACAGACTGACAAAAAGCTATTTTTACTTAAACGTGACATACTGACAAAAAGCTATTATAACTAAAGCGTGAGATCGACAAAAAAACTATTCCAACTTAAGCGTGACAGACTGACAAAAAGCTATTTCAACTTAAACGTGACAGACTGACAAAAAGCTATTTCAACTTAAACGTGACAGACTTACAAAAAGCTATTTTAACTCAAACGTGACAGACTGACAAAAAGCTATTTCAACTTAAGCGTGACATACTGACAAAAGCTATTTAAACTTAAACGTGACAGACTGACAAAAGGCTATTATAACTAAAGCGTGAGATCGACAAAAAACTACTTTAACTTAAGCGTAACAGACTAACAACAAGCTATTTCAACTTTAGCTTGATAGACGGACAAAAAACTATTTCAACTTTAGCGTGACAGACTGACAAAAAGCTCTTTAATACCGATTGACAAAACAACTTCTCGAGATACTTGGACGTATCTAAAGAGTTTATAAAATAATAAAATGCGTTTAGCGATGACAATTTCAAGCTTAAGCGTGACAGACCAACGAACTTTCTCTGGTAAAAAAAGTGCTTTTACGTGTATGTCTGTGTTTCTCGCATATACGTAATTTCCATGTGAACTAAATTTAATTTCTTTTGTGTATAACTTTAAAAAATTCCAAACAAACACATTTCCAAACTAAAATGACATTACTGCATCCCAGGCAACGCCGATTAGCTGAATCATATATTTATTCATTTAACTATGGATCGATTTTTCATAACTTTGAGTTGTTTCTGGTTTTCTTCAGTATGGTAGATATAAAGCCTCTAATCTAGCAAAACCTTTCATCAGTATACGTTTTCTCACTAACCTAAAAAAAAACGACAATAATCAAACTTTAAATCTGTTCTATATCATACTAGCTGATCCTACCCGACGCTGCCCGGGAATCTTTTTTGTTGAGCCCCCCCCCCCCCCCCCCAAAAAAAAAGATCTTTTAAACAAGGTTCAAGTGTAGTATCGAACCGTTGGAATAGATCACCTATGTTGGATTGAATTTCGTCTATTTAAAACTTATGTCTAGAATCCTTATACCAATTTTGATCAAAACCCATTCTGTGATGTTGATTCTAGAGCAAGTCTTAAATTTAAGGCCTAAGCTCAAGACGTCTTAATAAGAAATTGAAACTCAGTGAAGTATGCTTAATGTGTGTCTAGTGACTATAAGTCAATAAAATGCGTTTCTTGATGACAATTTCAAACTGAACCGTGACAATCCAACGAATTTTCTCTGGTACAAAAAAGAGGGCCTTTTTTTTTCACCGTTTCTTAAATTAAGTTATTTTTTAAAAGAGGAATTATTTGTTGGCCATCTGTTAAACGCTAAGTAGTATCATGTGTGCAATGGTCTTTTATAAGTCCCTGCTAAGTGGCATTCCTTTTGGGCCGTCTCAGGAGGGCAGGTCACGTTCGGTAACAAGCGGCGACGTGCGTCATCCCCATTTCTGACGTGTCTCTCGTGGTGATAGACACGTGCAAACAGGTACCCGAAATGTCCGTATATGAGAACGACTGTCACTCTTGAAAGGAATTCATAAAAGCAAACGTACACACATGCACACAAACACACAGACACACACACACACACACATATATATATATATATATATATATATATATATATATATATATATATATATATATATATATATATATATTAATGATTTTTGTTCAAACATGTACAATGTCTGCTACACTGGCATGTCGATGTTATCGATCTACAGCTATCAAGAGCTGAGGTCTCATCAGGCAGAAGGTTGTTTTTGTGATCAAACCCTTTCGGTGAAGTTCAGGTTCCTGGAAGTTTTTTTTGTGATCCAACCCAGGGTTTGATCACAAAAAAACCTTCTGCCTGATGAGACCTCAGCTCTTGATAGCTGTAGATCGATAACATCGACATGCCAGTGTAGCAGACTTTGTACATGTTTGAATAAAAAATCATTAATAATACAGCTCTATATTCTTATTGAGCACTTTTTTATAAGCCCGGTTTAATTCCCTTTGGATTTTTACCCTGTGAATTTTTACCCTACCTGGATTACTTATATATATATATTAGACGCTTAAAGTCTCCTGTTTTTGTTTCACTCTTAGATAATTAACCCCCCCCTTTTTTTTTTACTTATATTTTTTCATTTATTAATTTTCCAACGAATGTTAAGTCTGCAATATCTTGGATTTAGTTGGTTTGTCTGGGAATTTGAACTGCATTTTACATTTTTTTTAAATGACTCAAAGCTTCTTTAGACTATATATGTATATATATATATATATATATATATATATATATATATATATATATATATATATATATATATATATATATATATATATATATATAGTCTTGGAAGTTTTTCAACCATTAAAACTATCTGAAAAAAAACCATAAAAACAACAAAAAAACACTTTTAGTCCCAAGTCCTTTGGTGGTAAAATACTTTGCTTGTAAGTCAATTTCTTTTTTACAGTCACTATATTAGTTTGCTTCCAATAATTTACGCTAGTTTTAACATTATTTAAGGGATCATCAGTTGTTTACCATACAAAACTGTTTCGGGAATCTAAGTATATATATATATATATATATATATATATATATATATATATATATATATATATATATATATATATATATATATATAGTAAGTTATGAAAATATATATGTCAGTTAAGCTCCACAGAGGCTTCCGCGTTTCATCTCTGTAGAGAATCGTCAATCATTTTAGCCTGAGGATTTTCTACGGAAATGAAACACAAACTCCTCTGTGTAGCTTAATTTCCATGAATATATGTACATAACTTACTACCTAGCTCTACTCACGTATTGAGCACTGTTGAAGTAAATACTGAAAATCGATACATTATAATTTAAAATATTATATATATATATATATATATATATATATATATATATATATATGTGTGTGTGTGTGTGTGTATGTGTGTGTGTGTGAGAGAGAGAGAGAGAGAGAGAGAGAGAGATACTATCAACGACAATAGAGATGGGGCAAATGAAAAAAACACTCACACCTTTTCAACTCCCGAAATGCAACAGTTAAACATTACAAGGGAGCGACTTTTATTTTTAACTTCCCTTTAATTTTCTGGTGTTTTTGCATTAATAAATCAGCAATTTGATTTCATCTCTAATTTAGAAGAGCCGTCGAAAGGGAAGATAATTCAAAGAGTTTTCTCAATTCAAATTCCTCCGAAAATGGATCTAAACGCTATGAACTTACAATACATTTTATGTTTAATTCCAAACTGCCTATCAGGGAAACATTAAAATTCATTTATTTTGGGGCTTGTGGCAGAGCGACATATGATACAATCAAAACGGAGTGCCGGATAATGTCTGATCATACATATAATTAAATTGGTACGTGAAAGTACAGAATAGTTAATCATTTTAACGTATGCTCTGAAGCTTTATTTGATCGTAGAAATTCGAATTGAGAAAACACTTTGAATTATCCCCCCTTTCAACGGCTTTTCTAAATTAGAGATGAAAACATTTTCATTTGTCCCACTAATACAGAAGTACCAATTTTTGTTTTGTTTTGTTTCTCTCCCCTTTCTTCCCCACTCTCTTCCGAAGGAATATTTTTCCTATTTATTTTTTTCTAATAAACCCCACTAATTTATTTACCAAAAAGAAAAGAAATATAATAAAAATTAAATACAAACAAAAAAAAAACAGTGAACAATTCTCCCAGAAGGACACGTGACATTCTTCAAAATCAAATATGACTGAAGATAGCCGGGATCGGAATCGGGATCGGGATCGTCGTCGTCGTCGTCGTCGTCATCATCGTCGTCGTCGTCGTGATCTACCTCTACTTTTTGATCAGCCAGATAATTCAGGACTAGCTTTGTCTTATGGCAGGGAGCATTATCCTGCATGAAAACAGACTTTTCGATACTAGAATTGTGCAACACTGGCAAAAAATACTGTTCTAAAATATTCTTGTATACAGTGGCATTTACTCTAGTATTTAAGCGTACAAATGGTGATGTACCCTGTCATGATATCATGCTTAAAACCATCACGCTACCTCCACCAAATTTAACAGTTTTTTTTATGTAGCTAGGATCCAAAGTTTCGCCTTTTCTTCTTCTTACAAATTGTTTTCAATCACTGCCAAATACATTAAATTTCGATTCGTCACTGAAATAAACTTTTTCCCATTTTTTTCTAACCATATAACATGCTTTTTTGCGAACTCCAATCTAGCTGCTTTTTTTTTATTATTAGCGCCTTTTTTCTAGGAGATTATGCAAAAAGACCTATTTCGTGCAACCTTCTGGACACAGTTTATCGTGACACCTTCTATTTGTTTAGAAATGTTGTCAGCTGTAAGGAAACGGTCTTTTAACACAAGGCGTTGTATAACTCTGACCTCTTTTGCCGTTGTCTTTCTTGGTCTACCGGGTTTCTTTGTGTTACTTAACCTTCCAGTTTCTTTATAGAGTTTGAGAACTCGGCTTACAACACTTTTTGAACGTTTCACACGTTTTCCGATTTCTTCTATTGTCAATTTTTCCTTTCTTAATTTGACGATTTTTGCTTTGTCGCTTAAGTCAATTTTATTTCTTTTTGACATGATTGATATTGCGTGACTTGCAGCAGTGATGATAATTAAAGTTTAGAATATTTATTTTCATCCTTTTATACAAAAAAACCTACTGTTTTAAACTTTAAACAATTATTTTCCCTTAATGTTTCTTAATTTTGAACACTTGTGTTGTAAAGGTCATGATTGGCATAAATACGAAACTAACATACAGGGAAGTAATCAGGTATTGACTACATACGAAAGTACGTATATAAGACGGGCAGTCATATCTGGAAGTGAGCGAAGAGTAAACGTCTCTACTTTCTACCGGATCCCTGTTAAACGCAAACCACTCGGCGTATTCTTAATTTAGTATGTCCTATGTTATTTAGGATATAACAGTGGCGAACGAGGATTTTTTTTTCTCTTAACAGAGATAAATTACCATACTATTCAAGGATTTTTTTTAAAGAAAATTTGCAAGGACGGAAAAAAAAAAAAGTCGACACGTGCGAATTTTGCTACCTAAAGTAGTAAAAAGTACGGATTTCTTCGGTAAGAACTAACGGGAAAGTAAAAAGAAAATGTACTCGAAACAATTTTAAGGTAAAGTGAACTTTATCTGTATGTTGACGAAAAAATATTTGGGAAGCACAAGCTGAATTCGAAACCTGCACCGTGAGATTACGAATTTCGAAAGAAAAAAGTACGCTTACGATTTTATTTTCTTTAAACAATTCAGAAATTATTGTCATATTTTTTTTTCTCTCCCCCAAGTGCAGCCGTATTTTTGTGAAAAATAATTGTTAATTGCTTTGTCTAAAGTAATTGAAACTATTTGTTGTGCGAATTTTGGAAACGTTTTATTGTCTGAAATTATTTTGTGAAAAAGTTTACCTGGTAAAAGACTGTTGCTAAATTGTATAAACTTTGTGAAACATTTATTTTTGCAAAAATTATGTTGCTAATTTACGAAAACGCATATTGACGAACTTTTTGTGAAATTATTGTTGTAAACTTTGGAAAGATATTTTGTACTGTAATTAAGCTAAAATGGAGCAATTGGCTGAGTTGACGAAGGCGTTAACTCTAAGTATACAGCAGCAGCAACAACAGCTACAACAACAGCAACAACAACAGCTACAACAACAGCTACTGGAGCAGCAAGAATGGACACAAAAAACTTTAGAGGCACAACAAGAGCAAACAAAAATACTTCAACGCCAAATGTTAACGCAACAAAAGAATTTTGAAAAATTAATTCAAACGTCGACAGATGGGAAGAAAACTAATTTTTCTGCAGTGGGTATTTCAAATTCTTTGTCAGTATTTCACTACTCTCCCGATACTGGCGTTACATTTCCAGCATACTATAGAAGGTACGAAACAGTTTTTACAAAAATATGTTCGGACTGGACCGACGAAGAAAAAGTTACGCTGTTACTACTAAAACTGGGGACGGACGAAAACACCAAGTATGCTAATTTAATTTTACCCAAAAAACCGGAGGAAGTTTATTTTGAAGAGACAATTAATACCTTATCTAGAATATTTGATAAAAGAGACAGCCTTTTTCATTCTAGATATAAATGTTTAAATTTACAGAAGTCGGAATCCGAAGACTATTTAGAATATGCATGTACTGTAAATTGCTTATGTGAATCATTTAAATTAAATGAAATTTCGGCAGATTTATTTAAATGTTTAATCTTTGTACAAGGACTCACAGCACCAAGGGACAAAGATGTCAGATCCCGGATCCTGACAATTATGGAGTCGGACCCGAATGTAACTTTACAAAAGTAACCGAGGAGTGTCAACGTCTCATTAATATCAAAAGAGACAACACCCGCATTGAAGAAAAAAGCGTTTACAAGATACAACATGTAAAAAGGCAAAGGACCTCTAGAACATACAAGACCCAAGAACAAAAGTCTTCTAGAATGTACAAGGACCAAAGTTGTGAATGCTGCGGAAGTACAAGACACACCAAAAAGATCTGCTGGTTCAGGAATAGGATATGTTACGAATGTGGATTCAAAGGCCACAAGGGAACATATTGTAACCAGAAGAAAAAACGAAGGACCGACAAAGTTAACACGCTTCGCACAAAGAAAGAGAAAAGCTGCGAAAGGCGTAAATATGTCGATGTAAAGATAAATGGACATCCTGTAACATTACTCCTGGATAGTGGTGCGGACATTAGCATCATAGATGAAGATATCTGGAGAAGGATCGGTCGACCTGAACTAGCAAGAGAAACCAGCAAGATGGCGAAGAGTGTGTGCGGCAAAAGGTTGGAATTCAAAGGAGAACTGAGGTGCAATGTGTCATTTGGTGGTCAAACACACAAGTCCAAAGTGTACGTAGTACCAGGAAGGAACACAAGTCTATTTGGAGTGGATTGGATTGTCCTGTTCAACTTATGGGAACGACCGGTTAATTCTTTTTGTAATAGGTTGACCACAGAGAAATCAAACCAAATAGAAGGCTTCATGGACGATTTAAATGCAGAATTCCCAAAAGTTTTTGCCGAAAAACTTGAATACTGTGTGAAAACAGAAGCAAAATTTGAGGTGAAGAAAAATGCCACCCCAGTGTTCAAACCTAAAAGAAATGTACCTTTTTCATCGATGGACGCAATAGAGAAGGAGTTGGAGAGACTTCAACAATTAGACGTCATTGAAAAGGTTGACCACACGGATTGGGCAAGTCCGACGGTATATGTGAAGAAAAAGAATAACAAAATAAGAGTCTGCGCTGACTTTTCGACGGGCCTTAATGATTGTTTGCAGGACCACAATTACCCCCTTCCGTCAGCAGAAGATCTATTCTCAAAACTAAACGGAGGAAAACTTTTTTCCAAAATAGACCTCTCGGATGCATACTTGCAAATCAAAGTCAATGACGAATGTTCAAAGTACCTGTGCATTAACACGCATAAGGGTATTTTTAAACTAAAAAGACTTCCGTTCGGATTAAAGGTCGCCCCTGCTCTGTTTCAACAGGTTATGGATACGATGCTCGCAGGATTGGAATTTTCAATGGCATACCTTGACGATATCCTGATAAAGAGCAGAAATTTGCATGAACACAAGAAGCACGTCAGAAGTATTTAAGAGAATAGAGGAGTTTGGTTTCAGATTGAGCCCGGAGAAATGCGATTTCTTTATGGATCAGATATCTTGGTCAAATAATCGACAAAGAGGGACGAAGACCAGATCCACAACGGGCCGAAGCAATTGAAAAGATGCCTGCTCCAGACTCAGTACCGAAGCTACAATCATTTTTGGGATTGGTTCAATATTACGCGATATACGTACCTAATGTGCATAATTTGAGAGCTCCTCTTAACGAGTTACTAAAAAAGGGTAGTAAATGGAGTTGGAATAAAGAATGTGAATCTGCCTTCCAAAAAATTAAGAAATGTCTACTATCAGACTTGGCATTAGCGCATTTTGATCCAGACAAGGAGTTAGTACTAGCAACGGACGCCAGTGATTACGGCGTTGGCGCTGCATTACTCCATAAGTATGAGGATGGAACAACAAAAGCAATCGCTCATGCATCAAGAACTTTGGTTGCAGCTGAGAAAAACTATAGCCAGATTGAAAAGGAGGCTCTGTCGATAATATTTGGAGTCAAAAAGTATAATCGATTTCTCCATGGACGGACCTTCACATTGCAAACAGACCATAAACCCTTGATTACGATATTTGGATCAAAGAAAGGCATTCCTAAGCATACCGCAAATCGATAAAAGCGATGGGCTGTAACTCTCTTGAATTATCAGTTTAAGATGGAGCATGTGTCATCGAAAAAGTTAGAACACGCGGATGCACTATCAAGGTTGATTCCAAACAGAAACGAAAGTTTCAAAGAGACAGTAATTGCTGCTCTTAAAGATGAAAGCGAATGTACAAGTTCAATGTGTAATATGATACGTGAACTTCCAATAACTCTTGAAGAGATTAAAAGAGAAGCTGAAAAAGACATTTTCATAAAGAAAATGAAAACTCAATTAGGACTGAGGGAAAAAAGTAACAAAGTAGGACAAACTACATTTTTTTCAATTTGTGAAGGTGTGCTTATGTATGCTGAGAGAATCGTAATTCCACAGGCATTACGAAGGAAAATATTAATGGAATTCTATACAGGTCATCCTGGCATTTCAAGAATGAAATCCTTAATTAGAGGATACGTATATTGGCCTGGTATAGACAAAGAAGTAGAAAACTGTGTCAAAGCATGCAAAGGATGTCAGTTAGCAGCCTGAGATCCGCCAGTAAAAACGACCCCATAGCCGAAAACGGACCTACCCTGGTCACGTCTACATATTGATTATGCCGGACCTCTAAATGTTTTTTTCTACTTAATTGTAGTAGATTCTTTCTCTAAATGGCCAGAGATATTTAAAACCAGACATCCAACTGCAAGGAACACTGTAAATGCACTTAACGAAATCTTTAGCCGTTTTGGTGTACCAAAAACCATAGTAAGTGACAATGGTACAGCATTTACAGGTCACGAATTTAAAGAATTCTGCAAATCGCTGAATATTCAACATGTCACGACACCTGTTTACCATTCTAGGTCGAATGGGTTGGCAGAAGAATCTGTGGACACATTTAAACGGACAATAAAGAAAAACCTGAATATGGACACAGATGAGCAAACTATACAAACATTTATTACGTCTGACGATCCTACCGTGGGGGTAAAAATAAATTATTACGTCTGACGATCCTACCGTGGGGGTAAAAATTAATTATTACGTCTGACGATCCTACCGTGGGGGTAAAAATAAATTATTACGTCTGACGATCCTACCGTGGGGGTAAAAATAAATTATTACGTCTGACGATCCTACCGTGGGGGTAAAAATAAATTATTACGTCTGACGATCCTACCGTGGGGGTAAAAATTAATTATTACGTCTGACGATCCTACTGTGGGGGTAAAAATAAATTGTTACGTCTGACGATCCTACTGTGGGGGTAAAAATAAATTATACGTCTGACGATCCTACTGTGGGGGTAAAAATAAATTATTACGTCTGACGATCCTACCGTGGGGGTAAAAATAAATTATTACGTCTGACGATCCTACTGTGGGGGTAAAAATTAATTATTACGTCTGACGATCCTACTGTGGGGGTAAAAATAAATTATTACGTTTGACGATCCTACCGTGGGGGTAAAAATTAATTATTACGTCTGACGATCCTACTGTGGGGGTAAAAATTAATTATTACGTCTGACGATCCTACTGTGGGGGTAAAAATAAATTATTACGTCTGACGATCCTACCGTGGGGGTAAAAATAAATTATTACGTCTGACGATCCTACCGTGGGGGTAAAAATTAATTATTACGTCTGACGATCCTACTGTGGGGGTAAAAATAAATTGTTACGTCTGACGATCCTACTGTGGGGGTAAAAATAAATTATACGTCTGACGATCCTACTGTGGGGGTAAAAATAAATTATTACGTCTGACGATCCTACCGTGGGGGTAAAAATAAATTATTACGTCTGACGATCCTACCGTGGGGGTAAAAATTAATTATTACGTCTGACGATCCTACTGTGGGGGTAAAAATAAATTATTACGTCTGACGATCCTACCGTGGGGGTAAAAATTAATTATTACGTCTGACGATCCTACTGTGGGGGTAAAAATAAATTATTACGTCTGACGATCCTACCGTGGGGGTAAAAATAAATTATTACGTCTGACGATCCTACCGTGGGGGTAAAAATTAATTATTACGTCTGACGATCCTACCGTGGGGGTAAAAATTAATTATTACGTCTGACGATCCTACCGTGGGGGTAAAAATAAATTATTACGTCTGACGATCCTACCGTGGGGGTAAAAATTAATTATTACGTCTGACGATCCTACTGTGGGGGTAAAAATAAATTATTACGTCTGACGATCCTACCGTGGGGGTAAAAATAAATTATTACGTCTGACGATCCTACCGTGGGGGTAAAAATTAATTATTACGTCTGACGATCCTACTGTGGGGGTAAAAATAAATTATTACGTTTGACGATCCTACCGTGGGGGTAAAAATTAATTATTACGTCTGACGATCCTACTGTGGGGGTAAAAATAAATTATACATCTGACTGACATGGTGTTTTGAGTTATTTCAATTCTAACTTTAAAAGTAATTCGCCAAATAGAACAGTTTTGCATCACTTTTATGCCCCCTTTCGATACTAGACTTTTTATCTAGAATCCTTATTCCAATTTTTATTATAATTCATTACACGATTTTGATTCTAGAAAATGTCTAAAATTGAAGGGTTTAAATTAAGGGGATCTTATGAAGAAATTAAGATTCAGTGAATTTTGCTTAATTGGTGTCCAATATTTATGGATCAAATTCAATGAAAATATATTTGAAAGGGAGTGCCGACGACATCAACGAGACGCAACTATTTTTGAAGGTAAACCAAAACGACCCTTTTTGTGTAGCGTGCTACCCACTATATACTGACCTTGTGTTTAACCTGAATTTGAATGACATGCGCACTAATCATAAGGGAGGAGCGTGATAAGCACTAAACCCACCCCTCCTCCAAAAGGAGGGGACGAAAGACAATAAAGTATTCCCCGAAATAGGGAAATAATGCCTGGGAGAATCGACTGCTGATGCGTTTTTACCTGCTTCCCGTTTGCAGCAAGATTAGACGTAAACTCAGTTTTAAAATTCATCACCTCCGATGGTTCACTATGGAATAGTGGAAAAATAGCCGAGTACGGCGTTGCCCGGTAGGCGCTCCTCAGACATCCGGCAATAAACCAACTTACTTCCGAAGACGGAGGTAATGCTTGGGAGGATGACCTCCTAAGACCGAAAAGGGTCACTCTCCCTAAAAAATCAGACCTAGAATAAGAATGCGCCAAGGCTTACACCCGTACCCGCACCCTCACCCCCACCCCCACCCACCCCCCGTTAGTATGAAATTGCATGCTGAGACTACAAGTACACATACACGTGCTAGGTCACGCCCATCGTAAAAGAGGACTGTCAACCGAGTCGAGTTTTTCTGGTGATATCATTGACTGCGAGTAAGAACCACTATCAATGAGCACCGGAAATGCCCGAATGCCCACTTGGCTTTACACGCATGCGTCCATCTGTAATCAGAGTTAGTAATCAGAGCGAGTAGACTCAACTGCATAGGATTATTCATTCACTTGGAAATCATCGTTAACTTGCTCCTACTATTGTGACTTTATTCCTCTGCCAAGAACACGGCTACCCTCCTAAGGATTATTCATTCACTTGGAAATCATTGTTAACTTGTTCCTACTATTGTGACTTTATTCCTCTGCCAAGAACACGGCTGCCCTCCTAGGGATTATTCATTCACTTGGAAATCATTGTAAACTTGTTCCTACTATTGTGACTTTATTCCTCTGCCAAGAACACGGCTACCCTCCTAAGGATGATTCATTCACTTGGAAATCATTGTTAACTTGTTCCTACTATTGTGACTTTATTCCTCTGCCAAGAACACGGCTGCCCTCCTAGGGATTATTCATTCACTTGGAAATCATTGTAAACTTGTTCCTACTATTGTGACTTTATTCCTCTGCCAAGAACACGGCTACCCTCCTAGGGATTATTCATTCACTTGGAAATCATTGTTAACTTGCTCCTACTATTGTGACTTTATTCCTCTGCCAAGAACACGGCTACCCTCCTAGGGATTATTCATTCACTTGGAAATCATTGTAAACTTGTTCCTACTATTTGACTTTATTCCTCTGCCAAGAACACGGCTACCCTCCTAATGATTATTCATTCACTTGGAAATCATTGTTAACTTGTTCCTACTATTGTGACTTTATTCCTCTGCCAAGAACACGGCTACCCTCCTAAGGATAATTCATTCACTTGGAAGTCATTGTTAACCTGTTTCTTTTTTCAAAAGTATTTTCTTTTTTATAGATACTAAGCGCGAAAGATAATCATAAAATTACAACATAGCGTCAACGATTAAGGCATTTCATTAAAGTTTGAATTTCAAGTCTTAAAAAAATTAATTAGAATTTTATTAATGGATAAAAATACAATTTGGAGTAATTAATAAGTTTATCGCCCCCCCCAAAAAAAAACACATGACTGTTTTAATTTATTACAAATGTTTACTATATTTTAAATAAACTGTTCGTTTTTAAAAAAAACACACACATTTTAATTCATTTCGATAAATGTTCTGTTACTTTTTTTAATGTTTTTAGTGTTACTTTACGGAATTCGCAATCTTTCATGTTTTATTTACTTTTAAGTTAAAAAAAACAAGGAACATTTTCTGAAATGAGAGCAACTCTTATCAAATTATTCAGCTAAAACTAATGATAATGAAATGTTCATATAAAGAATAAAACTGCCTAAGAATAGGGATTTATCTCCTGTTTATAAACCAAAAGATATTTCCATGCAGCATAACTGATACTAGTCTTTCTATTCGGTGTAGACCAGGTTGTCATAACAATCAACTCAAACATTAAAAATAATCCGGAAAGAATGAACATATTTAAGGAATGAATATTAATCATTTTTCAAAGAAAAATGTTCATGTTTTAAAAATTCAAATATTTCTGACAACACCATTTTATTATGAAGTGTGCTGTCTAGCCCACGCAAATTAGACTAAAGAATGCATTTTCACTAAGATTTATAATAAAGTAATGACTTAATTATATTCATTGATCGTTAATTAATAAATACTGAAAATTTCATTAAAATTGGTTGATTTCCTGAATGTTGATGAATTTTTAAGTGAAGGGAAAGTCAAAATGGCCATAGTCTGACTGTTCGACAGATCTCGTTTGTTACTTTATAGTATGACGTTATTTTCCAGTGCTCTGGCCTCCTTTATGATGACTGTGGATAAGTACGTAGAGTATTGATTTACTCCTCTCCGGGAGTTAGGCACAAGGCCAGTTTTTATCTTACTCCCACAAGTAAGATGTGACCTAAGGTCGGGTCGGGAAAGTGGGGTTTAAAAATTGCCTGGGCAGCCCCGTCGGCATTCCCCGGTAGAGGCGCTTCAGACAGTAAGCAATAAACTTACTCCTCCCCAAAGAGGGGAGGCAAAGCCTAGGAAGGTGGACCTTCCAGAACTGCACAGGACAGACCCATAGACCGGCGTAAATCAAGACCCGAAGGCCAAGACAACACCAGTATGGGGTGCAATACTACACTTTGATCTTAGCCAAAAATCGCGGCCCTGCATATTCGCGGGGTAGGCTCTGTCACAAGCGTATCAAGTCGCGTGACGATTTATCCCCCGGGTGGATTAGTTCAACCGGAGTTGCTTCTCTTGCCTAGTAGTGAAACGTAAACAGAGAGCAGTTTGAACAGCCACTCGAGTAATTACATAAAGTGCTGTAAATCAGCAGCTAAGCTGTGCCATACTGTACATTAGTGTTATCATCATCATCATAATCATCATCATCATCATCATCATCATCATCTGGCACAGCAAATTTCATCATCATTTTATTATCATTCATTATTGGTGAGTGCACAAACAATATTACATTTGTTTTCAATTATTATTGCAATACAGTACGTATTTTCTTATAAATGCATACACTGTATGTACAGTGCATATTTTTTTGTGACCGTGTATTAATAATGTTTTAATTGCATATTATTACTGAATTGTACTGTACTGTATTATTATTACCTGAACTGTGAGTACTGTATTTATCTGTCTAAGTTTGCCTTTAAATTTGTTCCACTTTCTGTCAATTCTAATACATATGTTGTACGCATAGAAAACGACTTGACGGTACAGTAATACAGTATGGGTAACTATGCTTTGCGCTGTTACTGTCATCCTGTACTCACGTTTCTTTTGGATTAAAATATTGTTGCAGTACAAAATTCAAATGTGTTTACATTATCATTACTACATTAGTGAAATGCATAACTGCATACAATATTACTACATTATTACGGTATTTCAACCAGGGTTTTTTACCCCGCCTAATAAACCGGTATCGTCCGGGCCTTTGGGTCTGGATTTACGCCAGTCTATTGGGGGTTGCCGGTCCTGTGCAGTTCTAGGAGGTGCACCCTCCCAGGCTTTGCCTCCCCTCTTTGGGGAGGAGTAAGTTTATTGCTTACTGTCTGAGGCGCCTCTACCGCGGAATGCCGACGGGGCTGCCCAGGCAATTTTTAAATGGCCAGAGTGCTCACCTCTCGAGCGCTGGCTTATCTAATCCCACTTTCCCGACCTTGTGTCACATCTTACCTTGTGGGAGGTAGATAAATAGAATGAGTAATAGTGTTTTTAGAAAGTGTTTGGGAAGCATTTAGTACCGTATATAATCTCATACATAGACGTTTTTAAACTGCATCCAATATTCGCGGGTTTTCGCTATTCGTGGGGGGGGGGGGTAAAGAACGTAACCCCCGCGAATAGCGAGGGAATACTGTATATCAATTAGAGTCAACATTGCTTGAATACAATAATGTTACGACCAGAAGATAGTCATCTTCATCTTATGCATATTTTTTTATGCAACACACGCATTCAGCCTTCCCCACCTCCTCAAACTTAAGCTGGTCGGTGCCACCCGTACATTAATTCTTCTTTATCCACCCCACGGAAGTTCATTCGGTTCCATTCAACTCCAGCTCGTCCCTTCGTTCATGCCAGCGCACAGAGCATTCACATCAAAGGAACAGCTGCCGACCAACCACTACCCTCCCACGTTATCGACTTAATGTGAAGTCTTATCTCGTATCCTGATGTTAATACAATTAAAGTATATTTTTATGCGGGGTTTCGGACTAGGATCAAAGAAGTGTAATATATATATATATATATATATATATATATATATATATATATATATATATATATATATATATATATATATATATATACAGTTATTAATTTTATTTGTATTTTATTTTTATCTCCCCCCCCCCTCCACAGCGGTAAGATGGGACACAAGGTCGGAAAGTGGGATTGAAAAGCCAGCGCTCTAGAGGATGAGCACTCTGGCCTACAAAAAAAAATGCCTGGCCAGTCCCGTCGGCATTCCCAGGTAGGGGCGCCTCAGGCAATTAACAATAAACTAACCCTTTCTCAAAGGGTGAGAAGGAAAAGTCTGGGAGGGTGGACTGCTTAGAACTGCACATTACAAACCCTAAGACCGGCGGAATCAAGGCCCGAAGGCCAAGACGGTATCGGTCTAAGGGGTGTATTGATTTACTCCTCTCCAGGAGTTAGGCACAAGGCCAGTTTTTATCTTACTCCCACAAGTAAGATGTGACCAAAGGTCGGGTCGGGAAAGTGGGGTTTAAAAATTGCCTGGGCAGCCCCGTCGGCATTCCCCGGTCTAAGGGGTGTAGCATCCATCGGAACAGATACTATACTTTGATCTAAGCCAAAAAGCTGAGAAAGAAATTTATTAATTTTATATGTACATAAAAGTAATCCATATATATATATATATATATATATATATATATATATATATATATATATTTATTTATAAATATTATTATATAGCCCCCTTTACTAAGGCTGGGAACTTTGAGTGAATTTAATAACAAGCAGTACTACTAGCTTCATTGCGAGATCCAACACGATTTGTTGTTGTTGATCACTGTTCGCCGCTTGCTGTGAATACCCGCCGACTTGGGATTTACAAAGTTAAATTACTCAAAACTAATTTCTGGTGGCCAACTGGTAAGTCTCTTGACTGCGAATCAGTGGCGATTTGTGATCGGAGTTCGCGGATTTCTGTAGATAATAAATAAGATATATATATATAATATATATATATATATATATATATATATATATATATATATATATATATATATATATATATAAATTGTAAACCAGTGAGCATATTTTAAGTAAGGTAGTACATTGAGTAAGTGCGGTATTGTGGTGACTGCTAAGTTGAAGTGATGAACAAATGGTGAAAGAATGAAAGGAAGAAAGTGTAGTATCTGTTCTGATACTACACTTCATCATTTCTGTTTTCGGCCAATAAAGGAAAGACCTTCTAGACTGAAACAATTTTTATTTTTCTTCCAATCCAGAGTTCTCCTTTTTGTGGATCTGGATTTTTCTTGCATTTAAAACCGACCTTGTGTTTGACTCGAAAACAAACGCAAGTAAAAGCAGCTCGACCAATAAAGAACGAGATGAAAAGTAAAGAGTTCCGATATAACATTCTATTTAGACGAACTGTCACATGAAGGGTCCCAACGAACCGTCTAGACCCCCTAGGGGTCTCACAGTTAGTTATAATCTTGCGCTAATAGCTTAATCCCACTAAGCTCGACCTTGTGTCACACCCGACCCTCGTGGGAAGCTTGGTAAATTTAGTTTCTTTTACTATAAATATAGTTTCCCCTGATTCTTCCCCCTCTCTCTCTCTCTCCTTCCCTCTCTCTCATTCCCTCTCTCTCTCCTCCCCTCTCTTTCTCTCTCTCACTCTCTGTAGGAAATTAATGTGTCGTTATTTGTATAAAAAAGCGACAATATGATTGGCTGAAGAACAAAGGCTATTATCAAATTCAAATTAGCGGTGTGTATCGTGAAGTTTCTCCTACTAAGGGGTATATCTGGTTGGATATATTATGAAATCAATAAAATCGATTGAAATTTCTATTTCTTTGTCTAAAGGACACAGATTGAAACATATCTTAATTCACTGGCCAGGCAGAATCAAATGCAATCCTATTTAGGTCTGAAGTCGAGAATCCGAGATGAAATTAAATTATTGTACAAATGTTAACAAATAAGGATTGTTTACAGTATCCGTATATGAGATTTATAGGAAAGCTATCACATACAGATACACGTAAACATTCAATACAAACACACATACACATACATATGTACAAACACGTGCACATATATAGGCACGCGTATATATATGAATTAAATATAATATATAAATAATAGATACATTCTATTATATTTTATATGTGAGTGTGTGTGGAAATTGTATGAGAGTATAATAATCGCTGTTGCTATATCCGTTTATATCTGTTACTTGCGTAAATATATTTACTTGTAAAATCTGTGTGCGATAGAAAATATAAATGATTATCAGTGACGTAAGTGTTTGTCTGCATGTTAACATCACGAACAACTTTAATTATATTTTAAATCGGTTACGTGATAAACTTATGTATATATGTGAGAATATTGAATAGTTAAATATTTTCTCCCTTTTTTTTCTTTTTCTTTTCATTCATTTGCTGAGGACGGGGCATTCTTTCAAATGCCATACGATCACCCGCTATTTACAGACTCCAACCGAGAGCTCTTTTCAGGATTCTGGCTGTTCCCTTGAGTGCAGTTGTTTGGATTTCTCTTGCACTTGGTTCACCAGGTATACTTGCTAAATACTTTTTCAAGTTCTTCTTCATGAGTCCAGTGGCTCCAATGATAACTGGAATGATGGAGATCTCTTTGGGGTTCCAGTTTCTTTTCATATCATACATTAGACCCTGATATTTTGTTATTTTCTCCCTTTCAGCTCTATTTAGTCCCCCATCATTAGGGACACTGACCTCAACCAAAGTTGCATTGTGTGTATAATTTTATATTCTGTTAAGCATATGTATTGCTTGTGCTTTGTTGACAGCCCTAATATGTTGGTCTTGTGATAGACAAGCGTATGGTTGCAAGGAAACACGGACAACTTGAATAGGATTAATCAAATATATTTATTTACCCCAAAGCAAAGATCGTTCTTTTTATTCTTAATTCCTTGATGACGGCGGCGACGGCGACGGTTAAGTTGTTATCTTAATTCTTGATGACGGCGGCGACGGCGACGGTTAAGTTGTTATCTTAATTCTTGATGACGGCGGCGACGGCGACGGTTAAGTTGTTATCTTAATTCTTGATGACGGCGGCGACGGCGACGGCGACGGTTAAGTTGTTATCTTAATTCTTGATGACGGCGGCGACGGCTACGGTTAAGTTGTTATCTTAATTCTTGATGACGGCGGCGACGGCGACGGTTAAGTTGTTATCTTAATTCTTGATGACGGCGGCGACGGCGACGGTTAAGTTGTTATCTTAATTCTTGATGACGGCGGCGACGGCGACGGTTAAGTTGTTATCTTAATTCTTGATGACGGCGGCGACGGTTAAGTTGTTATCTTAATTCTTGATGACGGCGGCGACGGCGACGGTTAAGTTGTTATCTTAATTCTTGATGACGGCGGCGACGGCGACGGCGACGGAGTGACCTTTTCTTCTACGTGTTCACTCGTTGGTCGCTAGCTGGGAAAAAAGAAAATGGCGGCTACCTCCAACTAGCGCCAAGCCCCTTTTTTTTCTTGTTTTCCTTTTTGTAGCTCTCCGGAAACGGTGAACGCTCAGCATGTCGCTGTCCAACATTAGTTCCGGATAGAGTGAGATCTGTTATATAACAGTCTTTAGTGTGGTATGGTGGGGAAATCCGACTAGTTTTCGATAAGGATAATTATGACAAGATTATTTTTTTTATTTGCCCCCCCCCCCACTGTTATAACATTACACCGAGTCTTCGTATGATTTTTTTTCTTTTCGGACATTTTAATTTCCGTATAAACAGTAGTCCCGACGTTAAAACATTGAAACATAGATTAGTTAATGTAAAACATTTTAAATGTTTATATAAAATATAGCTTTACTTTGTATTGAGCACTTTTATAAAAATATTGGTTTTAAGTTCATTTCTTCAATACATTTCAATTTATGAATTTATTCAATTAATATATAGACAGGCGTATATTAGACAGGCGTATATATATATATATATATTAGATATATATATATATATATATATATATATATATATATATATATATTATGGAAAAGAAGAAAAATGAAAAACCTGAAACGTGTTTATATATTCATCAACGTTTCGTCTTTATTTCAAGACTTTCTCAAGATGACTGATTTGAAGAAAAAGATAGAAGTCGATATTTGAAAATACGTGAAAGGAATGTTTTTGTTCTTTTTTTCTCGAACGAAACAGCCGTTAGAATTCAAAATATGTGGTGCGTTTATGAAGTGGAATGTATGTTTTTATTATTATTATTATTATTATTATTATTATTATTATTATTATTATTATTATTTATACTACTACTACTACTCATAATAATAATAAGACTGCGTGAAAGAAACAAAAAAGAGCTGGAGGAATACATAACTCAGAACACAGAAAGGCTGGTCACCGCAGTAAGAGCCACAATCCCAATGAACAACTCGAGAAGCACTGAAACCAGAAACAAAAAGACAAGAAAAGAAAAGTGGGAATAAAAGCAGCTAC
>OY744546.1:16258886-16348886 GCA_963556195.1 Sepiola atlantica
ACTTGTTGTCACTCAGACTCCAGGGAATACCACCGGTTGTCTGTGAGCAATCACTGATGACCTGTGTGAGAACTCCTAGTGAGTGCATAATAATTAATAATTAAGTAATTACGGACCAATAACCTGCTTACCAACCATGTGGAAAATGCCAATGGCACAAGTGAGAGAACAAATCTACCACTTCCTTAACAATCTTGGACTACTTCCCGAGGAACAAAAAAGATGCCGAAAAGGGGGAAAAATGGATGCATGACTTGCTATACACAGATCAAAAGATCCCGAAGGGGGTAAAATACAGAAAAAAGAAGATAGCCACGGCATAGATTGACCACGACACAATCTCTTAAGCATGGATAATTCAATGCTTAAGAATGTACAAGATATCCGACAAGATTATTAATAATATCAGAAAAAGCAATTGGAAAATGGTGATTGGAAGTGACAGCTGGAAGACAACCCTCTCACTGAAATAAGAATACAGAGAGATATCTTCCAAGGAGACTCTATTACCACTACTGTTTATCATAGCCGTGACGCCACTCAATTACATACTCAGGAAATGTGATGCCGGATACTTGTTTAAAGAAACAGAACAAAGGATAAACTACCTCATGTGTATGGACGACATCAAGCTATTCGCAAAATATAGATGGAAAGACCGAGGAGGAAGAGCACTACCCAGACCTCCGCTGGAAGAATGCGGAGAGTACCGGGACCTTGGGGAGACTTATTGCCACCCAAATCCCAGAGAAGACCAATGATCGTTCCCAGCGAGAAATCGATGGTAAGTGTCTGTTGTGATAACACAAAGTCATTTGCAATAGTTATCGAAAGAGGTGGAGAGTAATGGAAATCTGGGGAGACTTGCTGTCACTCAAACTCCAGGGAACAATATCGGTGATTATCAGTGAACAATTACTGGTGAAGACTTGTGTGAGAACTCCTAGTGAGTATAAATAATAATAATAATAATAATAATAATAATAATAATAATAATAATAATAATGATAATAATAATAATAATAATAATAATAATAATAATAAATAACTTTATTTATTTGATAAGCTGGTGGTGGTGTGATAGCAAGAGTTAGGAGTGGATAGAATAAGTTCTGAAAAATTACACCGGCCTCAGCTAACACCACACAAAAATGAACCAAGGAACAGAAATTACAAGAAACACTATAAGCTCTCCCAATTCCCTCCCCAAAATAAAAAATAATTCAAAATTTTTTTTTTTAAATGGTGCCGGCCTAGGCTGACACTAGACAAAATATTTGTGGAGGGTCGAGGAGGAGGAGAAGACCGAGGAGGGACAGCACAAACCAGACCTCCACTGGAAAAGTACGGAGAATGTTTGAACATTGGGGAGGTTTATTGCCATCCAAATCCCAGAGAAGGCCAATTGTCCTTACCAGCAATAAATCAATGGTAAACGGCTGTTGCGATACCGCAAGGTTATTTGCAGTGGTTATCGAAAAGAGGTGAAGAATATTGGAAATCTGGGGAGGCTTGTTGTCACTCAGACTCCGGGAAATACCACTCGTTATTGTCGGTGAGCAATCACTGACGATGATCTGTGTGAGAACTCCTAGTGAGTAAAAATAATAATAATAATAATAATACTACTACTACTACTACTACTACTACTACTACTACTACTACTACTAATAATAATAATAATAATAATAATAATAATAATAATAAATATTTTAGAGTTCTGGAAGCAGACACCATCAAATCTACAGAAATAAATACGAAGATTGGAAACTCTTAGAAAAGAAATTATATAGCTGAAACTAAGTAAAATGAATAAACACCTTGGCAGCATTACATCATCATCATCATCATCATCATCATCATCATCATCATCATCATGATGATGATGATGATGATGATGATGATGATGATGATGATTAGAGAAAATGTCTGACTCTATTTTTACCTTCTTGTGTTAATTTCTTTTGTTTCATTAAAAAAATTGTAATCACTTCAGATTACCCCCTGACAATGTCTTCCGATCCACAACGAAACATTTAACTTTTTAAAAATTATTATCTCGATCATTCAGCTTACAAGTTGATATTACCAGATATGTAGCGATGCTTGCCGTAAATGTTTTAAAAATCGTAAACCCGATTCAGCCACTTGCGTTATCCCAAACAATTGATTTGCGATTGGTGTGATCTTTTAGATTTTAAATGAAATTTGACGCTTCCAAATTATTGTTTTGATAATTCAATCTTCAAGGACCTCGTTTCACTCTACAACGATATTTGCGATTTGCAATTTGCTGAAAATACGATTTTGCTACACATCTCGCTCAAACGTATGTTGTCCCCTCTTACTTTTAACTTACTGTTCTCTAATTAATTTCACCTAATTAACAAACTGATGTTGCACCAGTAAAATACTTCATCGTGTCACATTTTAGCTCTCCTCTGGTCCTGTCTCTATCCGCCCCTGTCCGTATGTACTTACCTCCTAACGAGGGTAAAGTTAGACCCAGTTGATCGATGTGTAATGTAAACAAGCCAGCTCCCAAACATGGTCATTCTGGATGGAGATAAAGATGAAAGAAGCTCGATATACAAGAATATCTCTTTTTCTGCCCAACTCCCCAGCCAGGTCGCTCTCTATAACTTTTGCTCCTATCACAGTAACCTTTTACGCTTCAGTGGCAATATGTCTTGTTTTGAATTAAAAAAAGTTTTTTTAAAGATTTGTTGACCTGACAAGAAATGATTTATGATTTTTAGAAATAAATGCTTGTCGGGAAATCAACAAAATAATCTAAGTAAACTATTTGAAACTAACCCTAACCCTAACCCTAACCCTAATCCTAACCCTAACCCTAACCCAACAAGATAATCTAAGTAAACTATTTGAAACTAACCCTAACCCTAACCCTAACCCTAATCCTAACCCTAACCCTAATCCTAAGCCTAACCCTAACCCAACAAAATAATCTAAGTAAACTATTTGAAACTAACCCTAACCCTAACCCAACAAAATAATCTAAGTAAACTATTTGAAACTAACCCTAACCCTAACCCTAACCCAATAAAATAATCTAAGTAAACTATTTGAAACTAACCCTAACCCTAAACCTAACCCTAACCCAACAAAATAATCTAAGTAAACTATTTGAAACTAACCCTTACCCTAACCCAGCAAAATAATCTAAGTAAACTATTTGAAACTAACCCTAACCCTAACCCTAACCCTAACCCTAATCCTAACCCTAACCCTAATCCTAAGCCTAACCCTAACCCTAACCCTAACCCAACAAAATAATCTAAGTAAACTATTTGAAACTAACCCTAACCCTAACCCTAATCCTAACCCTAACCCTAATCCTAACCCTAACCCTAACCCTAACCCTAACCCTAACCCTAACCCAACAAAATAATCTAAGTAAATTATTTGAAATAAAAAATACACGGTGATCGCTAGAAAAGCGGGAAATTTGTCAAACTGTAATTTATTTTTACAAAGAATAACTTTTATAAAGTTTTTCAAAGACTAATATTATAATGCACTCACAGATGCTCAAAATGTCGTCTGTGCACTTCATAGCAGCGTCTTTACCTAGAAATCCAAGCTCGCGTGGCGTATTGAAGCGTAACCTGTGAGATATCATTCCAAGCACGTTTTCAAATCATAAATAAAGTCTTCTATGTCGCGCCGACATTTCTGAGTTTCTGCTAATAACAGGCTCCAAACACAGTAATCCTTTTTTAGCGGCAATCTTCCGGTGCAATGAAATCAGGAAAAATTGCTGAACAAATTGAATTGAATCTCTTGCCTGTAGTTTCCACTTTTCTAGCGACCACCCTGTATATACCAAAAAAATCAAGTAGACAAAATAATATGATTTGATGAGATCGTCCTGTCTCTATTTATCTCTGACTGTATTTATTTCCATCCTCACGAGGGCAAAATAAGACCCGAGTGATCAGTTTTTAAAGCGGAAAAGTCAGCTCCCTAAAAGGGTTATTCTGGATGAGAACAAAGATAAAAGAAACTCCTCGGTCTAGATAGAAGGATTTTTCCTCTTCTTACAAAGGACAGAAGAGATCTCTGTCTGTCTGTTTGTCTGTCTGTCTGTCTGTCTCTCTCTGTTTGTCTCTTTCTCTCTCTCTCTCTCTCTCTCTCTCTCTCTCTGTTTGTCTCTTTCTCTCTCTCTCTCTCTAGCTCTGTTTGTCTCTTTTTCTCTCTGTTTGTCTCTTTCTCTCTCTCTCTCTCTCTGTTTGTCTCTTTCTCTCTCTCTCTCTGTTTGTCTCTCTCTCTCTCTCTCTCTCTGTTTGTCTCTTTCTCTCTCTCTCTCTCTCTCTTTGTCTCTTTCTCTCTCTCTGTGTTTGTCTCTTTCTCTCTCTCTGTTTGTCTCTCTCTCTCTATCTTTCTCTCTCTGTTTGTCTCTTTCTCTCTGTTTGTCTCTCTCTCTCTGTTGGTCTCTTTCTCTCTCTATCTTTCTCTCTCTCCCTGTTTGTTTCTCTCTGTTTGTCTCTTTCTCTCTTTCTCTCTGTGTGTCTCTTTCTTTCTCTCTCTCTCTCGCTCTGTTTGTCTCTTTTCTCTCTCCCTCTGTTTGTCTTTTCCCCCTCTCTCTCCTTATGTCTCTTCCCCCTCTCTCCTTATGTTTTTTTCTTCCTGCCCCCTCTCTCTCTGTTTGTCTTTCTCTCCCCTTCTCCCCCTCTCTCCACCTCTCCCTATCCACTCATTAACACATGATGTCCTTTTGTATGCATTTTCTTATCCTTCTTCATTTTGCTTCCATCAATTATTTCAGCCATTTGCAATCGAATTGGATCTCACGTGTAAAAAATTAGTTGAAGAATAACTACACAAAAATCGATATCTGTCGCGACAGGTATCGATTAAAGTGTTTCAAGATACCGATACAGTTGTTATCGATTCTCCACAGTGTTCAATTGGCAATTATTAAACCTTCTCATCTGTCCATCAACATGATAAACGTACTATGAAATCGATCTCTCCATCGACTGATGTATTTGTTTTGCGGAACAGTTTCGATTTCTAGATGCGTCCTCGCATCGATGTGTGGGGCTCTGTTTATCGGTCGATCTGTCACGTGTCTCTTTGAAATAGCATGTCCACCTGTCTGTCACGCATATTGAATGGATGCATCTATTATTATACGAGCTGTATGTCAACTCAGACACTGACTTACGTCAACTATTGCAAGCTGTACAGACCTTCTCCAATGACATTGAAATGAAGTTCGACCTGAACAAATATGCCAAGTGATCCCTTGAAGCCGGGAAGAAGATCCACGCAGAGAACACGCATCTTTATGATGAGACAGACATCAAAGGCCTAGAAGAGCTGGAACAATACAAATACCTTGACATTGAAGAAAACGATTCTATTCAACACGTCAAGATGAGAGAAAAGATTGGCATATAATATGTATGCCGTGCAAGAAAAATATGCAGAACACAGCTTAGAGATAAAAAACAAAATAATTGCCATAAACCAACTTGCCATGCCAGTGATAACATACAGCTTTGACATTATAGACTGGCCACAGCAAAATCTTAATAGGCTAGACACAAAAAGAAGAAAAATGTTAACACTGTAGAGAATAAGGCACAAAAACCAGTGTCTACCAAGGTTGTATCTGCCTAGAGGAACAGGAGGTATGGGTCTCTCAAACATTCACCATCAACATCGACCCACCATTGTGAGCACTGGCCATATCTTATAAGCTTCCGGAATTCAAGCTTTATGCTGGCACATAAACATAAACGATCAAACGTCAGTAAAACAACTTCCATAACCCAACTGGCCAAACATTTCGGACAAGATTACCTCACAGATGAGGCAGAAATTTCAAATAAGCATGCCAGAGAAATAGCCCAAAAGAGCCGACAGAAGTATACTAAGATCTTCCATAGTAAAAAATATTGGAAGAATGGACCAAGCAAGAACGTGCCAAATATGTTCTGCAAGATTTATGTCAGAAATATATAGACAATGGAAATTCTTTAGACTGGCCTCAAAGATCGCTCCACTATGACCAGGAGAGGATGGGGGAAATCATATACTGTTTCAAGCTTTACTCTGATGTAATCATATTAATAAATGATTTTCTGAAACGTGTGTACATATTGGTAAGTTCTTATTTTGGGGATTCATTATAATATTTAAAATTTTAATTAATTATGCCATGAATTTTATAATCTACTAAATTATAATATATATATATATATATATATATATATATATATATATATATATATATATATATTTAGAGAGAGAGAGAGAGAGAGATGAAAGAAGAGGGATAAACATGTACGAATGACAAATTTATTTCAACTTCGATTGTTCAATGCAAGGTGTACTCGGTAAAAACATGTTTATTATTCTTTCCTTAAGCCAAGGCTTTTCAAAGATTAAAATCTTATCATCCGAGGAATTACACAGATAGATAAGTTGACAGTGGAAAAGACAAAATTACAAAATTTGAAAAATATTATTGGTTTAATGAAAGAATAATAAACATGTTTTTACCGAGTACACCTTGCATTGAACAATCGAAGTTGAAATAAATTTGTCATTCGTACATGTTTATCTCTCTTCTTTCATCTATCCTTATAATTGCTCTATCTCGTAAATTGAGCTTAAACCATTTCACTATAGGTTCTATATACTAAAATTATACTTTTAGTTTCATGTTTTATTTTATTATATATATATATATATATAAAGAGCATAACATAGCTACACATTTTGGAATATGTTTCAGTCGTAGCTATACGATCGACTTACTCAGGCTCAAAAAGGTCCGTTTTTTTATGAATGGCGTAAAATTGGACATTTTAGGGGCATGAGGATGTTGAACTTATTATAGCGACGACTGAAACATGTTCCGAAATGTGTAGCCATGATATGTTTGTATAAATAAAGCATTTTATTATAAATAAATAACTCTATTTATAATTGAGCACTATTATATAAACACATTGAAGATTCTCCGAATTTTTACCCTGTGGATACAAACCGTACCTGGATTACTATATAAGTCCCTCTTCTCGGGTCGAGCACTATCGTTTGGTGATGTCTCCGGCTGCTTCTTATCGTAATGCAAAGTTCTTTGTGAATAAACAAATTGAGCACGGTGGAAGCGGCGGCCGGTGTTTATATAAATAGACATTGTAGATATCTCTGGTGACCTAATGGATAGAGCAACCGACTAAATGGTTGAAGGTTCAATCTCTGGATAGTGACATGTTCTAGTCTAGCCGCACTGAGAGCTGTGATACAGCGAAACAATCTGTCTGTGGATCACACACACACACACATACACACACACACACACACACACATATATATATATATATATATATATATATATATATATATATATATATATATATATATATATATATAACTCAATGTGTATGTTTGTGTGTTCCCTATAGAAAGAAAGGTAAAAGAATCTAAAAGTATATTCTTATGTAAAATTAACCGGGGAAGATAATGGAAGTGTTCCTTAACCTCTAAGTGCACTTCTAAGAGGCTATGGGGCAGATTTAGTCGGGGGTTGGTCAAGTTTTTCAGCTATAATTTGTAAAGAAAACACTGTAATTTCAATGTAATTATGTAGTTTCAAAATTATTAAAAGTTTCTTAAACTTCTCTTTTCGGACTAGGCAGGGTGCAAGCAACTCGGAAAAGGTTGGTTTCAGTAGTGCTCTGGAGGCATCCTTAATTTCATTTGTGTGGTTTCAGTAGTGCTCTGGAGGCATCCTTAATTTTATTTTGGTAGTTTCAGTAGTGCTCTGGAGGCATCCTTAATTTTATTTGGGTGGTTTCAGTAGTGCTCTGGAGGCATCCTTAATTTTATTTGGGTGGTTTTAGTAGTGCTCTGGAGGCATCCTTAATTTTATTTGGGTGGTTTCAGTAGCGCTTACCACCAATATCTAACAAGGGGACAAAGGGTTCATCAGACGTTCGTAATCGTTAAAAAGTCAAATTACAGTATTACATTTGGTAAGTAGTACATAGTAATCAAAAAGTGCTCAACATCCTAGATAGAGCAGATGTGTTCAAACGCAGCGTTACCTGGGAGAAAAGAACTTCTTTTGTTAATTCGGTGTTGCCCGGGAGTATTATATCTAGTAAATGGTATAAGTTACCCCAAAGTGTTCAATATCCTAGATGGAGTATGTGTGTTTACTCGTAATTGCCCGGAAGTCATAATAGTAATATTACAGTATTATATTTGGTAAGTAGTATAAGTTAATCCAAAGGGATGAATAACCTAGATAAGCAATCCCACATGAAGCAAGTGTTTTTAAACGCTGCGTTGCTTGGAAGAAAGATGTTCACTGTATTTTATTATTTTACTATTGTGTCTTAGAACAGATACTCTAAGTTACTCGTGGGTCAGTGCTCAATATCCTCGAAAACTCGGTGTTCACGGGTGTCATAAATAAATAATGCGGTAGGACACTTGATAAGCGGTATATGCTGAATCAAATAGTTCTCAATACTCTAGATAGAGCAGGTCTGTGTAATTATACAGTAGGACACTTGGAACATTGTATACAATATTACACTTAGTAAGTTGTATATGTTAAATCAAATAATGCTCAATACCCTGGACAGAGTATGTTGGTGTAATAATATGATATTATATTTAGTAGGGGATATATATTGGATAGGAAAGTGCTTGATGTTGCACACCTTAGATTTCTCCCTCTTGTGTAGAGGGTAGTCGTGTCGTCTAGTCGATGTATTCTTTGTTCTCTGCTTCCTGTCGTGAACCACGCCGTCCGTGTCTGCAACAAAAGCCCCATGACGCACTCCGAAGACAAACTCTTCTTTTAAATTTAATTAATTTTATTACAAGCGTTGTTATTTCAACTGGGAGTCATTCACTACGTCGAGAGAGAGGGAGAGAGGGGGGGAAGGATTTCTCTCGCTTGTATTCCTTTAAAGGGAAATATTTTCCTTATTTTTACATCGTGAATCGCATGTCCTGCTCGGTTCGCCTTCCGAATCAGACTGACGAAAACTCGCTTCCCACGAGAACGAGTGACGTCACAGAGCCCCTCACAGGCGCAGACTAACCCTCGATCTGGGGTCTCGCCACACGGTTACCCCGTCACGTCTGTTAGCTCTGACTGTGAGAACAAGCCCCATCCGGAGAAGGGGAAGACAATAAACTCAGCGTTGCCCGAAAATACACTAAAATAAATATTAGTTTCATTATATTATTAAGAGGGAGGGAGAAGATAAGAAACTCGGCGTTGCCCGGGAATAAATTAAAATAAATATATATTTTATTATATTTCTCAGTAAGCTGGGGGGGGGGGGCTCGGTGTTACCCGGGAGCAATAACTTTAAAATGGAAACTTTACATTATTATTATTTTCAATACATTAAAAACATGTAGAGAGAAATGGGGTGAGTGGAAGTATAAGAGGGGTGGGGGAGAGGGATATGGAAAATGGGGAAGGGAAAGAGAGACAGAAAGAAAGCGACAGATAGAGAGACAGATAGAGAGACGGATTGAGAAAAGTAGATAGATACGAGTTTTAATATAAAGATGTGGCACACATTTTTTAACCTCTTCTGCTTTGTTTTTTTATGGCCCCGGGCAACGCCGGATAACTCTGATAGTATATATATATATATATATATATATATATATATATATATATATAATGTGTATGTGTGTATGTGTGTGGTGAGAGAGAGAAAGCGGGAGAAGGAATGTTTATTTTTGTTCGTAATGTATTTATGATTCGACGCCATAATCAAGTCTAAACAACGTGAGTTTTGTTAACTTTTCCCCGTATACGTTGACATCTAACACCCGCCAGTCACTTTCTTCCCCATCATTCGTCCGTCCTCCTACTCCTCTTCCTTCTCCTCCTCTTCCTTCTCCTCCTCTTCATCCTCCTCCTCCTCCTCCTCCTCCTCATCATCATCATCATCGTTACCATTCCCCGTGTCTCCCGACCACCCCCCGAGCCGCATCCCATCCTCTTCCCCATCTCCCACATGTACACCTCTGTATCCTTCCCGTTCTATTTCCTCATCATTTTCTGTTGGAATTCTCCTCGTCAAATCCCTCCCACCCCACCCACTTACATCATTTTCGTTATGACAGCCTTGCTCCGTCTGACACAATGGTAGTCAGTTCACGTCCAGCCAATCGTAGAATGCGAGAGTCTTTATATTATTCGCCGCTGTGAAAAAAAAATTATACAAAAGGCATAGTGTTGCTTGTCTAAAACAAAATAAGCACACATCTAAAATATAAATAAAATAAATGTCACGTTGACAAAATCTTAAATCCACTTTTGACACTTCGTCTCCCGTTTCACACTTTTCCTTTCTAGCCGGTTCGGTTTAGTGTAAATCTGTTCTATACCAAGACACTTCTTTTCAGGGTCGATACGAGACTGTTTATTACTGTTGGATAATGGTCTTGTGGGAACGGACGCATCTTGAGGTGGGCGTATGCGGGAGATCGTTTGGTTTGGCTTGCGCGATTTAGTGCGGGTAGACCCGTACAGTCGAGTGCAGAATAAACTGGTTCTCACAGTTGGAGCTCACAAGCGTTGACAGGGTCACCACGTTGACGAAACCTCAGATCAAGTGTCAATGTGCACCTGCGATAGGGGCTCTGTGACGTCACGGGCTTTTGTGTGGGATGCAGAGTTTTGCCAGTTTGGGTTTTGGAAGCAAGCCGAACGGACGTGTTTCACTATGTAGTCTTCAACATGATTAGGGGATTTAAATTCCCTAAGAGAATACAGGCAGAGATTTCTTCGTTCCACCCTCCTCGAATGACTAAGGACTTAAGTAGAAATTAACTACGATAAAGTAGGAATTTGGTCTCTCCCTCGGTGTTAGTGGGGCATCTCCATCGACAGAAATCCAACGCCTGAAATAAACAAATGAAGATTTAAAAGATTGTTGCCTCGTGAATTTTGTATTATAAAGGTTTTGTTGCAGACAACGGACGGCGTGGTTCACGGCAGAAAGAAAGAAGAAATAGTTCAACCACTAGATGACATCGAGACGGCGCCCCTCCGCGACGAAGAAAAAGAAGGTACGAGAAATTAAAGATATGCAACATATTCTTTTTTGGTGTAAAAATGACCAGTGGTTTAAGCGAGAACTGCCACGGCCGGTTCCGGGACGGGTATACAAAACGAGAACTGCCACGGCCATTTCCGGGACGGGTATACGGAGCGAGAACTGCCACGGCCCATTCTGGGACGGCTATGCAACATTACCAGTGACTGTATATTTGGCAACTTCTCTAAATTCGTTGTCTGTCGTTAATAAAACTTAATTTATATTTGAATAAATCGACTTTGTCATTCATTTTTATATCGCCTTCCTTCTACAAGCCAGGTTATGACCTTAATATCGCTGGGTGACAGGTCTGTCTGCTTTAGGTGGTCCTACAAAAAGTCTTGACACTTTAGGTGCTAGTCTTATCAGAGTGTTAAGATCAACTCCTATATATAATTTGTAAGTAAAGAAAACCGCCGCACGAAAGGAAAACCACAACCTTTTTTTATAATATGGTAGTAATGATTTATATCACTCTAAAATCTCGTCCCAACGCTGATGAGCCGATGTTGCTCAAAACAACGAGATACTACAAGCGGGCTGATAGGGAATCCATCAGAGATCATATCAGAGACGCCCCATGGAGTTAAACTTTTTTCTCTCCTTGCTGATCAGTGCGAAAACGTGGTAACCGAATGAGTCAAAGTAGACATTGAAGCACATGTCCCCATGCGAAAAGCCCCACTCTCCACAATGGTTCACCTCGAACTGTGCAGCTGCTATGGCTGAGAGGCAGCAAGCATTCCGACAATTGAACCGCCAAAAGTCAACTACAAATAGACAGAAACTTATAGCGTCAAGAAATCACTGTAAGGCTGTAATAGATGAAGCAAAGAGAATTATGCAGAGATGACCAGAAAACGCATTGAGTCACAGAAATTAGGTGCTCGCAATTTCTGGAAAATACTCAATAGTGTGGTGAATAATGGGAAATCAACAATTCCCCCGCTATCCAACCACAATTATATCGTTTGCACGGCAACTGATAAGGCTGAACTACTTGCCCAGCTTTTAGCCTTAAACTCCACTTTTGAATCAGCAAACCACTCTCTCCCAAATTTCCAATTGCGGACTGAAGCCACACTTGATGACCTGACCATCACCTCATCTCATGTCCGAGACATCATATAAAACCTTGACACCTCCAAAGCGTGTGGACCTTATCTTATATCAGTAATAGTAATAGAGAAATGCTCTGCTGAACTGGCCCCTGTCCTCTCCAAACTCTACAACAAATGCCTGACCGAATCTTGCTTCCCTGATAGCTTGTAAATTGCCTCTTGGTACCAATTTTCAAGAATTCTGGAGAATTATCGCCCCATTAGTCTACTCTCGCTCTTTTGCTAAAATCTTTGAATCCTTAATCAATCTAGCGATAGTCCAGCACTTCGTTAATGCTAAACTTCTTTCTGACCATTAATGTGGATTTAGGCAAGCACGATATATTGCGAACATCCTAACGGTAATCTCTGAACGCATATACCATATACTGGACAAGACAGGTGAAGCTAGGACGGTAGCGCTTGATATATCCAAAGCCTTTGACAAGCAAAAGAGCGGGAGTAGACTAATGGGGCGATAATTCTCCAGAATTCACTAGACCAACCCGACAATCTGCCAAATCCCATCCATTCACTGTGGAGGTCCCCAGATGCCGAAGAGCTTTCTACTCCAAAAGCTTTTTTCCTCGTGCCCCTTACGTCTACAGTGGTGGCCTGCCTTGCTTGGGGTGAACTATATATATATATATATATATGTATGTATATATATATATTAGTCAAGTTCATTTTATATTCCAATAACCATGTTTTTATTTTTTATTTTTTTGCACATTTCCAAAAGAAATATAACATTTCTGTGAGATGTATTTTTACGGTCCGTTTCATTTGCCGTGAAGCATGTCAATATTGTCTCTGCAACACTACAAAATCATCAGAAAAATCAACAAATGGCGTAATAGTGAGTTTCCCGACATATGAGTTTGCTCTTTTCTTTGTTTTTTAATTTGTTTTCGCCCCAAAAGGACCCACTGTATAGTGTAGGTTTTTTTCAAGACATTTTAATCCAAGAACTATTTATTCTTTGTGGATTTGTCTCCTTCAATTTATTAACGGGCCTAAGGGTTATTCAGTGATCTTTATTTCCTGAACAATATCGGTAATCTGTGCTGGATCGGCAACCCCATTGTAATGTCAAAATTTAGGTCTCTGTTTTTCTCGGTTCATAGTTTACCACTAAATTATAATCGATAAGGCTTTATTCAACTGAACGGGAGATATTGGTGAGTAGTATTAATCAAGATTCAAAAGTTACTTAATTGTTATACATCCCCTGAATTTATTAAAGGCTGTAAGGGTGATTCAATGATTTCAACTCTTGAATTTATTAAAGGCTGTAAGGGTGATTCAATGATTTCAACTCTTGAATTTATTAAAGGCTGTAAGGGTGATTCAATGATTTCAACTCTTGAATTTATTAAAGGCTGTAAGGGTGATTCAATGATTTCAACTCTTGAATTTATTAAAGGCTGTAAGGGTGATTCAATGATTTCAACTCTTGAATTTATTAAAGGCTGTAAGGGTGATTCAATGATTTCAACTCTTGAATTTATTAAAGGCTGTAAGGGTGATTCAATGATTTCAACTCTTGAATTTATTAAAGGCTGTAAGGGTGATTCAATGATTTCAACTCTTGAATTTATTAAAGGCTGTAAGGGTGATTCAATGATTTCAACTCTTGAATTTATTAAAGGCTGTAAGGGTGATTCAATGATTTCAACTCTTGAATTTATTAAAGGCTGTAAGGGTGATTCAATGATTTCAACTCTTGAATTTATTAAAGGCTGTAAGGGTGATTCAATGATTTCAACTCTTGAATTTATTAAAGGCTGTAAGGGTGATTCAATGATTTCAACTCTTGAATTTATTAAAGGCTGTAAGGGTGATTCAATGATTTCAACTCTTGAATTTATTAAAGGCTGTAAGGGTGATTCAATGATTTCAACTCTTGAATTTATTAAAGGCTGTAAGGGTGATTCAATGATTTCAACTCTTGAATTTATTAAATGACGTTTAAGTGATTTGACCCTGTTGAATGTATTAGTTATTTGATGCTTTAACTTACAAAAGGGCCCAAGAATGATTCGGTGATTCACTTCTTTGAATTTACAAAAGTATCAAAAAGTCATGCAGTTCCTTTAACGAACACAGATCAATATTTGCCATAAATAACTGGCGATACAGAATTAAGTATTTACTTTGAATTAAAAAAAAAAACTATTTATTAATCACAAAAAAAAAAAACGGAGAACAGACTGGCGTTACTTTATATATTAGATACAGGATGACAGAGCGAATTTTTTTTTTTTAGCTCTTCTCAAAAAAATATCTATTTATATAAAGTTATGTATGTGTATATGTTTATATATTTGTATGTACAGGATTCACTCCTAAACTAATTAATTGAACATTCTGGATTTTAGAACACAGCTGTTCGGCGTAAGGGATTCAAATGTGTGCTATATTTAGTCTAATTTAGTTTTATGCAAAGGGGCCAAGAGGAGGTTGAAGCCCTTCGTAGAAATTAAGATATCTCCAATTTTTGCGAAATTTTAAAAATAGATATTAGACATCAATTAATAACTATTCCCGAAATTTCAGTTTCTTTTGAGTATTCAAAAAAAAATGGCTGCATATGCACACAATCTCTATTTCAGATTTGCATTAAATTTTATTCATAGTCATTAAACACCAATTAAGTCAGATTCTCCGAATTTCAATTTCTTCTTAATGCCGTTTAAGCTTAAACCTTAAATTTTAGACATTTTCTAAAATCAAGATCATTTAATTGATTTTGATCAAAATTAGAACAAGGATTCTAGATAAAGGTTTAGTATCATTATATGATTATTTTATGTTTCGTAAGGGAACATAAAAGTGGTGCAAAACTGTTTTGTTGGGTAAATTAATCTTATCTATCCTGGGACGAGTATCCTTATAGTATATATATATATATATATATATATATATATATATATATATATATATATATATAATCCAGGTAAAACATCCACAGGGTAGTAATCCAAAGAATTTTAACCGGGTTTATAAAAAGTGCTCAATATCAAATAGAGCTTTTATATATGATTATTTTTATTTACACAGACATGTACAAAATCTGCGACACTGGCA
Organism: Sepiola atlantica; assembly: GCA_963556195.1. Classification (NCBI taxonomy): domain Eukaryota; kingdom Metazoa; phylum Mollusca; class Cephalopoda; order Sepiida; family Sepiolidae; genus Sepiola; species Sepiola atlantica. Next base: position 16,274,197 of record OY744546.1, read on the forward strand.
TGTCGATGTTATCGATCAACAGCTATTATAAACTAAGATCTCATCAGGCAGAGTTAGAATTCGATCTTAACCTTAGATCATATTTGGAAAGAACCAAATATGATCTAAGGTTAAGATCGGATTCTAACTTTTCCTGGTGAGATTTAAGTTTATAATAGCTGTTGATCGATAACATCGACAGGCCAGTGTCGCAGATTTTGTACATGTCTGTGTAAATAAAAAATAATCATATATATATATATATATGATTATTTTTATTTATTTTATTTATATATAGTATAAACAGTATACAAATGTATATAAAATTATATATAGTAAACGGATACAAATGAAACAATTTATTTATACTAGCATACAGACTAATATTTATACTTGTGTTGTTAATTGGTTTCTATATGCATTCATCGTTCACCCATCAACCGATTAAGTCATCTCTCATAATTTGTGAACAGATCGTCTAACATATGTTGATGGTGTGGTGAGAAAGGTACGAACCTTTTACCCTCTGCTTCCACTAACAACCAAAGGGGGACCAATTCACGTCGAGGAACACCACAGATAGAAAGAAAATGGCGCTGGAAGGCAAAACCACATAAAAAAAGAGGCCAGGAGAAAGAAAAAAAAGGAAAAGTTTTACACGGAATTCAGAAGTCTTGTGATGAGGTTCTTGTCTAAAAAGTTTTATTTAAACAGCTGTTAAGAATAGAATAAGACGGGGTTCTAAACTGTCAAACTGACAGTATGAGATTATGAGACTATGAGTCAAAAATAGGAAAGTTTGTAAATGTTGTTACATTAGATATAACGGCACCAAATGAGAAAATATTGGATATCAACCCTCTGTTTCTAATATTGTTACTCATGAAAGAATTAACAGTTTAAATCTAATTCAAAACATACCTTGTTTTTCTGCGGCTGGCTTCTCGGTGTTCACGCTTTGGTTGTCAGCTTCAATCAAAAGTCGGTTGAATTCTTCTTACACTAGTTTATCACTATTAACGTAACGCGTTAATACAGCACAACTGGTGCTTTATTCGGTCATGTTTTCTAGTACACAACAGATACCACACTTTGATCCTAGCCCCAAAATCTGTACATTATATATTGTTTGTCGGTATTAAATAACCCCAAAAGGGTCGATATGCCGTAAACTAGAGAAACCAAATAAAAAACTTTGATCGACCAAAAAGATACACAGTTTTCATTAATAATTCAAAAACATTAATACATTTATAAATAACTGCATTGAATACCCGAGAAAAAACACACATAAAAAAACAAACAAACAAGCAAACAAAAAAACAACACATCTTCGTCAATATCAACATCGCCCATTAAGTTCGTGGAGTCGTCTGGGCGCCATCTTGATGAATACTTTCTCTTCGTCCATTGTGTGTCAGTTTCGAACGCCGCATAAATATCTAATCAACTCGACACGTTCTTACAGAGAGGCAAAAAGGGGGAGAGCAGAGAGAGAGAGAGAGAGAGAGAGAGAGGGAGAGAGAGTTAATTGGAAGCGCATGGCTTTGTTACTTTTAACACTATTCAAAACATCTCAAAACACGTCTTTCCGAGTCGGTTGCTTTTCTCAACTCTCGCCTATTCACATTCTCAAATCAATGTTCCGACGTCGATTCCGCTAAACTTGTTGTTTATAATACATCCTGTTTATGATTTACTTTGTTAATTTCTCCAGACGAATATTTTTCACCCACATTAAACCTAGCTGATGTAGCCACCAATATCTAACAAGGGGACAAAGGGTTCATCGGACGTTCGTAATCGTTAAAAACGTCAAATCAAGTCGGAATATCTTCAGTCTGCAAATGAAAAAGAATTGAGATTAATTCTACGGTAAACAAAATGTATATTTCTCCCCATAAAATAATGTGCATATGTTGAATTGTTCAAGCCTTATATATCTTGAATAAAATTTAAAAATCTTCTGTGAAGTTACTCTGTCTGTCTGTCTGTCTGTTTGTCTGTCTGTCTCTATCTATCTATCTATCTATCTATCTATCTATCTCTTTTCCTTCATAGCAACAGTAGTTGTAGTTGTCGCAAGTATAGAGTATTTTTTAATGTACTCACGAGTCACTGCTTATCAAGGCCCAAAGGCCACTCGAGGATAAGAGTTAATGGGTTTGTCAGGTGGGCAGTGAGACAACACCATGAGGATTGGTAACGATGGTTGAAACTGGGCAGAACTTGATTACTTAAGAGGACATTGAGACAAGAATTTGTTAACATTGGACTTGAAAATGAGCATGTTGTACTCAGCTGGGAAGCACATCCGTGGTATTGTGTTCCATAGATGGATAGTTCTAGGAAAGAAACTTTGCCCATGGAAGTTCTGTTTAGTTTTCGATATACAGAGGAAGAAAGTAAAAATTATTTACAGCAGTTGTTGTTAGACAAGGTTTTGTTGTGAATATTTTACAAGGGGGGGGGGGGCATAGATTGGAGATCAGTCGAGCACCTACCATAAAAATAACGATAGAGTAGAGAAAGACTAGCAACGTATCTCATGTGAGAAAGAGGCAGTAGAGAAAAGAAGAGATTTCGAAGTCGATTTTGTACTCTATCAAGGCAGGAAAGAAGGCTCTGAGCGGCACCTCCCCAGATGTGACAACAGTACCTCCCCATCTGAGGGCGTATTTGACTCTTATAAAGGTAATGCATGTGCCACGAGTGAGATACTTTCTGGGACGGTAGAATAATCCAACTATTTTTCCAGCGACCTTAGCAACGGATTTGACTTAACCATTTCAGGTCTGGAGTGAAGATTAGAGCTAGAAGTTCATCAAAGTAGGGGTGGGACGTAATGGGTGAAAATTTCAGATTCATGCGAGTAGTATTTTTTTGTGTTCATTTATACATAAATAACACTAAACAATCAAACATTTTGAAAATTTTGCAAAATTCAGAAGGTGCAGGCCACTAGTTTTTGGCTATTTTACATTTATTAAAACCCTTTCACAGCCTGAAAATGGTCCTAAATTAAAGTACTATATCAGATTTAACCATCTATATCCATTCATAGCTTTTGAGGATGTTTTAGGACCTGCAATGTCGCATGAAACCTCTTTTTCACCGAAAAATGATAGATTTTGAGTCCCGTGGAGCCCTAACGGCTATTTTTGGCCTGCACCTTCTGAATTTTGCAAAATTTTCAAAATGTTTGATTGTTTAGTGTTATTTATCTATAAATGAAAACAAAAAAATACTACTCGCATGAATCTGAAATTTTCACCCATTACGTCCCACCCCTAATCAAAGTAGGCACCTTCTTCAAAGAGAGAGTCATTTATTTCAAGTGGGGCAAAGTGAGTATCTAAGCGTTGGTGGTGAAAGGAGAGACGCTTGGTTTTAGATGTATAAAAGTAACCAGCCACAGTTGCGTCTCTCTTCCAGCTATGTGTAGAATGTAGCAGCAGCAGCAGCAGCAACAATATAAATAGAAACCATAACACACATTTATCCGGTGTGTAACACAGTTATTTTGTTATTTTATTTTAATCTATTTTTCTATATAGTAATATTAGATTCTTTGCAGTATACATTAATATTACATAGCTTTATTTCCTACCATCCACCCCTCATAAGAAGTGAGACATGGGCCCCAAACACATCTGATCTGCAAGGGCTTCGGCGTAATGGTCGTACTATGATCAACTGGGTGTGAAGCAGCAATCTGGAAGAAAAGATCCAATCAATTATGATTGGTGCTTCTGTATTATTGGGGACAGATGAATTTTTTAATTTTTATTTGAGAAGAGTCAGTTGAAAGGGGAGATAATTCAAATTGCTTTTTCAACGTATCCTCTGAAGTTTTATTTGATTTCGTATTAAAAAGCCAGTGCCGAATCGCCCCGAGCGTTGTTATTGATTGATTGATAAATAATCCTTTTACGTATCTTTTTTTGGTGCTTATGCAGTTTACGGACTGGGCTATTTTTTAGATAGGATTTTCAAGTCGAATTCAATTTTTACGGTATCTTTTGTTTATTAAATTGTTAGGTAGAAGTACAGAATAGTTAATCACCCCCCCCCCCATCTCCCTATGTTAAGAATGGCTTTCTAATTTATATCGTTATTATTTCTGCACGGTCCGTAAACTGCATAAGTATCCTTTTTTAAAATTTATTTTGTTACTAATTCTCTCGATTTTCCTTATGATTTATTGTTACAAAAAAAAAATAGTTTGAATTATCTCCCCTTTAAACTGACTTTTCTAAATTAAAGTTGAAAATTTAATCTGTCCCCAATAATGCAGAAGCACCTTATGATTTATCAGAAAATTGATATTGGTGAGATTATGGATGTCTTACGTTCTGTGTCTCAGCTGGTTCAGCCATGTATGACATGCCACGTTGTGCATCAACTCCGGAACATATGTGGATATCCCAGGTACTAGGTAGCTTAGTAGATCAGGTTTGGTTTGGCTGTTTTGTTTTACGACATATCAACCCTTTTCAGGTTATTTAATGCCGAATCCGGTTATTTTGGTAAAAGTTTTTATGCTTCAAGTTATTTATATCTTCAAATATTTATTCATGATTTTTAGTTTGGTTGTTTTGTTTTACGACATATCAACCATTTTCGGGTTATTTAATGCCGAATCTGGGTATTTTGGTAAAATTTGGTTGTTTTGTTTTATGGCATATCAACCCTTTTCAGGTTATTTAATGCTGAATCTGGTCATTTTGGTGAAGGTTTTTATGCTTCAAGTTCTTTATATGTTTAAGTATTTATTCATGGTGTTTGGTTTAGTAAAAGAGGGGAAGGGAGAGAAAGGGGAGAGAGAATGAGAGGGGAGGGAAAGGAGAAGGGGGAAATTGTTGTTTTTTCTTTTGGATTTTGCAGAACATGATTGAGTTTTGCAAAGAAAAAACAATAAAACATCAATGTTTGGTGCATTTTGAGTCAGGAAGTCAATAACTTCAGACAGCCTGATCTGATAGTGCCAGTAGGTCCTATTTGACCCATAGATGGGGGCCTTTCAGGTACTAACACACCGGGTCAGAGTGGACCTGGGAGAAATGGGAACTAAGGGGCAACTCCATATTCCAGACAGCTCCCAAATGGAGGCCTCACTATTGGATGTCTTTTAAGGTCATACACAGGACCAGTAGATCAGGGAAGACATGACTCGAATGGATAAGAAATAATATGATTGAATGTGAGCTGGCTGGTTCGAACTCTTTGGACCGGATTGCACGGAGAGGAGGCATGAAATGTTGCCTGGTGTTGCCCATCTCGAAGTTCAGGGTACTTGCAGCATCTTAAGACATGTGCACTGATCTGCAACGGTTTCGGTGTAATGATCATGCGGTGAATGTGCAGCTGCAAACTAGAAGAAAAAGCCCGGCAGTTGTGATTCATCAGAAATTAGATATTGGTGAGATTATGGATGCTTTACGGTCTGTGTTTCAGCTGGTTCAGGTATATACAACGTGCCACGTTGTGCATAAACTTCAGGTACTATGGAGCATGACAGATATCGGAAGAAGACATGACTTGAGTGCATAAGAAACGATATGACTGAATGTAACTTGGCCGATGACAACCCTTTGGACCGGACTGCATCGAGGGACGGACATGAGATGTTGCCCATCCCAGAGTCCGGGACACTTGCAACACCTTAAATACCAAAACCACATAAAGAAAAAGAGACACAAACGAAACGACAACAACATTGTAATGACATCTATTTTACTTTTACTTTTTTTTTTTTAAAGTGATGATGATTTGCATCCGGGTTTTATTGTTTCAACTCTCCTCTTTCCTGTCCCAGATGAAGAGAGAGAGAAAAAAACATTCAAGTGTAACCATATGCTTATCTTGATTGACACAAAAGTTTGTTTAGTTTGATTCGTCCGAGGAATTTGGGAACGACCCATTTCGGAGGAAGAAAAATAATTTGTGTTTGTGTCCAACGATGAAACTGTAGGAAACTAATTCCCGGAAAATATAACGTAAAAACTAGTAATGGGACGATTCCAATGTTTTTTCCCAATTCCGATACAATTACCGATTCTGTTCTAAATTCCCGATTCCGATACAATTACCGACTCTGTTCTACATTCCGATTCCGATACAATTACCGATTCTGTTCTAAATTCCCGATTCTGATACAATTACCGATTCTGTTCTAAATTCCCGATTCCGATACAATTACCGACTCTGTTCTACATTCCGATTCCGATACAATTACCGATTCTGTTCTAAATTCCCGATTCTGATACAATTACCGATTCTGTTCTAAATTCCCGATTCCGATACAATTACCGATTCCGATTCTCATTCTTTTAAAATCTCTAAACATTTAGCTATAAAGTTGTTGTTTTTTTTTAAATTTTCGGATTACCATAAAAACCTATGTAATAATATGTGTATATATTTTCGCAAACCTAAAAATAGACTTGTGTGTGTGTGTGTGTGTGGGGGGGGGGGGTAATTTATAGATTTTAGTTTTACCGGTAGTTTAAAATCAATAAATATTTATCATTTTATCATTAGTACTAACAATGGTAAATTAAGTTTTAAACAAAAACAAAAAAGGAAAAGACAATTAAAAGAATCGTTTTTGGCATCGTAAAATAGCCACAAATTTATCCGATTCTGATACCCCCAAAAGTTCCGATTTTTCCGATTCCTGATTCGGATTCCGATTAATCGTTCCAACACTTGTTTAAACCATATTACAGATTTCTATACGTCTGAAAATTTTTTTAAAAAGTAGAAAGTAAGTCAAATTCTCAAAGTTAGATTTAAATAGGTTCCGTCCTTAAATATAAATATTTTATTCTAAATAGCCATTTCATTTTCTTTAGCGTTGGTCCATGTTGTTAGAAAAACATTGTAATTTGATTTAATTTAAAAACAAATTTTTTTTTAACATAGTTCACCCCAAACAAAGCAGGTCGCCACTGTAAACGTAAGGGGCTACTGAGAAAAAAAAGGGAGAAGGTTTTTTTTTTTTTGGGGGGGGGGGGGTCAACCTAAATTGGGATCTGCGCAGCGAGATGTCTGTTTACATTAGTTTTAAATTTCTGCATGTCAGTACCGTCGGGGAAACAATGGGCAGGGAGGGAGTTCCAGAGGCCAGCAGCAGGAGGAAAGAAGCTATTGGAGTAGAAAGCTCTGGGGATCGCCACAGTTTAGTTGATTGTCGAGTTGGTCTAGTGAATTTACGTCGAGTAGCCAGTTCATCAGAGCACAATCCATTGAAGTATTTGTAAAACAAGCACAAGGATGCTACATTGTGGCGATGGGACAGGGACTGGAGCTTGGTTGACAGTGAGGGACCTATTAGGTTGGCGACTCTTTTTTTGGACCTTGTCAAGGAGGGAGAGACTAGTAGATGAGGCACCAACCCAGATGTGGCAACAATACTCCATGCATAGGCGGATGGTAGCTTTGTAGAGATACAGGATAATGTTAGGTGTGAGAAGTTTACTAGCACGGTAAAGGGAGCCCACCTTCTTTGCTGCGGCCTTGGCAATGTCTTCAATGTATTTGTTCCAATTTCGTTCGTTGCAAATACAATTATTTTTACTCAGAATATTTTTCGCATAGAAGCCATCTTTCTTTTCAGCGGCAAATGTATTTTTTTGCTTTCAGTAGCGAATGTACCTATTATTACAGAATTGTAACACTGATGCATTGTTTCGTTTATTAATACTAAATAACTGTTGAAATGTTCATATTTTCATTCGGATAGAAACTTTTGTGGAAGGAAATAGAAATTTCAATATTGAACCAGGTCACATGACACAGCATTTATAAACTGGTTTTTATTTCTAAGCATAACTCAAATAATGTAAGGGGGATAACTCATATTTTTATGTGAAGATTAAAATAGTAGTTATGCCCCTTAATAAGCATTTGTCTTTTCTATCTCTTATCTATATTAATAACATTATATAACTTTTTTCATGTTTCTGTGTAAATGTGTGTTTCTCGCCTATACGTGACTTAATTTTTTGATTTAATATTAATCGTATATTATTTGAAATTTAAAAAAAATACAATGTAAAGTTTTATTTCTTTTTGTGTATAACATTAGAAATGTGCAAACAAAAAAGATTTTAAAAATAAAATGGCATTACTGCAACGCCGAGTCGGGGCAGCTAGTGTCTTATACAGAATAGACGTTTTTACAAACAAAGAAGTCCTTATTTATTTGTCTCGGCCAAGTTAGACACATGGTCAGTTTTTAATGTGAGGAAAATGCAGCTGCCTCAAAAGCAGCACTGGATGGGAAGAAGAATTCCGGTATAGCCCTGTCCATGCTCCCTTGCAAATAAGAGTGCCTCAAGTGACAGGCAATAAACCAACTCTCTCCGAAAGGCGGACGTTATGCCTGGGAGTATTGTCTCTTAACACGGAACAGATACTACAGTTTAATCGTAGCCTGAAGGCCAGATGAATTACTGTCCCCATCTTCTTGCCCCCCACGAGAACAAAATTAGACAGGAGGAGTTTGTTTTTAATGTGGGGAGAATTCAGCTGCCCAAAAAGGGCCAATCTAGATTGGGAACAAAAATAAAAATTGCAAGGCAGATTTCCTCTCCTCTGACAGAACTGGGAGTGTCAAAATAGTGTCAAAACGGTATTTCTCACATAAGGTTAAATTAAGTAAAAGAATGAAAAATTCCATTAGAAGTAAAAAAAAAAATTTTTTAAAAGAGTCAAAACTATGTGCCAAGATATGACGTCATGGAGAGGAAGTCCGAAATCATCCGTGGTGAAGAAGAGAGAAAGATATTCCTCTTTGGTCTGTGAGCTCATTGTGTGCAGACGTGTTTTTTAAAGCTCTATCTTCATTCGCCCTGCCCCGAAAAGCGGGCAAGGGAAGCTCACATAATGTGTAAAAGAATAAAACATTAAAAAAATACATGACGTGATTGAGCAAAGATGTTGGCGTTTTTTTCTTTATTTTGTTATTATTGCAGCTACTCTTGATAAGATAACACTACCCCTTCGGCGGCTGCATCACCACTACGACCACTTTTACAACTAGACGTCACGATGCAATGAGTCAACTACTTATGTGTTAGAGAGACGAACAGCTGTTTCTGTCAACGCGGCAGCCAATCTATGGAGATCGGAGAATGTTCCAGAGTGAGATAGAGAGAGAGAGAGAGAGAGAGAGAAAGAAAAAAAGAGAGAGAGAGAGAGAGAGGGGTGTGAGGAATACCAATGGTCTGGAAATATGGAATCTACGCAACAACACAGGAAATTCTGAATAAAGGATATTTTAGGTAAAGTCAAAATTAGAACACAGTGAGTTGAGAAGCGAACACCTGATTTTCGGAGGAGTAATTATCATGCCAAATAAGAGAGATGTGTAAAGAGTGGAATATGTTAAAAACTGGAAAGCAACAAAGAATAAAGGATGTGTTAGGCAATGTCAATCATTCTTGGGGTCCTGGTATTTCGTCATCTTTTTGCGTTTAGCTCTATTGAGACCATAATCATTCGGGACGGTTACATCAGGTTTGTTCCATATAACAACGTATGGCTTGACGACCTTATCTTTTATGTATCTGATCGCCTGTATGTCTTTATCATAGAACAGTGTCACCTTTCCGTTTGATGTTATCGGTGGAGGTTCATGTTCCTAAATGGTCGATGGTCCAACTAAAAGTCAAAAACTACAAAATGAAGAACCACAAACTTGGTATATTCTTGATCAGTGTTTCCCCGGAACGAGTAATATCTAAAAATAAAAAAATTAAAATTCATTTTTTAGGGGTCAACTGACCAAGGTTTCATTAGGGGGTGCGGGGCTTGGTTTTTCAGTCATTTTATTCGGCCATTTTATTTACTAAAGGGAAGTCACTTTGATTTTTTATCAAGGAGTTAATTATCTTATACTGACTCATTCCTCGAAGCATCTATATCAGGAAGAGTTGTCTGTGTGTATGTGTGTATGTGTGTATGTCCAGCTAGAGAGGAATGGGCTGGACGGAGGAGAAAGAGGGGAGTTTGGAGGAGATGGGGAACACGGGGGCGGGGAAAGAGAAAAAGAGAGATGCGGCTACAGAGGGATAGAAGTTTTAATAATGCTAGTAATAAAGAAATGAAAGAAGAATTACGTATGCAAATTTAATTTTTATAAGCACAGAAGATAACTTAATAACAGATAATAAAAAATAAAGGAAATAATTTCTTTCTCTTAAATTTTTGTGATTTTAACACACGAATGATTTATTTACAGATTCGAGAAAGTGAGCAGATTAGTTTATTTTAAAAAAATAAAACTTAGCTTGCATATTTTCTTGGTAAAACTTTACACACGTATTTGATCTTTAAGTAAAAATTAACTTTTAATTTTTTTTTTTTTGCGCAAGTTATACTTTGATTAGTTGTAACATTTATCTCGCGTGTGTCAATAATAGGAAATCACTTGTTATTGATAAAAATGAATTAACTTACTACTCTCCCGGGCAACGCCAGATAGCCCTGCTAGTTAGAAATGAATAACAAAAAATGATATAAGTATGACAGATAAAAGAAGGGTGAAAATCAAAACAGTGTGAAAGTATTGGAAATCTGGGGAGAATTGTTGTCACTCAGACTCCAGAGAACACCACTTGTTTCTGCCAGTGAGCGATCACTAGTAATGTATCATGTAAGAACCGCTAATGACTAATAACTAAGAAATAATAATGATAATAATAATAATAATAATAATAATGATAATAATAATAATCTTTCCTCCCTCTCAAACATTAAAAAACACTAACATCGGTTGGTACCGAGGAGAGAAAGTACTATCCAGACATCAGAATGGAAGAGTATAGAGAGTATTGGAATCCCAAAAAGGCTTATTATCACTCGAATTTCAGAAAATGTCACCCGTCATCAATGATAAACGTCTGGTACGATAACGCAAAGTGAAGTGCAGATCATCATACTCATCACCACCACCACCACCACCACCACCACCACCATCATCATCATCATCATCATCATCATCATCATCATCATCATCATCATCATCATCACCGCCGCCGCCGCCGTCGTCGTCGTCGTCGTCGTCGTCGTCGTCGTCGTTGTCGTCGTCGTCGTCGTCGTCGTCGTCGTCGTCGTCGTCGTCACCACCACCACCATCATCATCATCATCATCATCATCATCATCATCATCATCATCATCATCATCATCATCATCATCATCACCACCACCACCACCACCGCCATCATCATCATCATCATCATCATCACCGCCGCCGTCGTCGTCGTCGTCGTCGTCGTCACCACCACCACCACCACCACCACCACCACCATCATCATCATCATCATCATCATCATCATCATCATCATCATCACCACCACCACCACCACCACCATCATCACCACCACCACCACCACCACCATCATCATCATCATCATCATCATCATCACCGTCGTCGTCGTCGTCGTCGTCGCCGCCACCACCACCACCATCATCATCATCATCATCATCATCATCATCATCATCATCATCATCATCATCATCATCATCATCATCATCATTATCATCAACTATTTCTGGACATATTTTTTTTATTTATCCCCCTTTTTTTCAAGTCCATTTTTATAACTCGCTCCCATGTTTTCCTTGGCCTTCTCTATGTGAACTGAACCTGCTACCTCAACTGTTCTATATCTACTGACACAAGAACCCTCGTTCAGTCTTTCAATGTGACCATACCTCTTCTGCATATATTTCCTCATATTGTCAAAATTGAATCTTTTTTTTTAGTGATTTTTTTACGGATCCATATCATGAATGTGGCCAAGCTTTTAACCCCCAACACCTAATGCTCTGCCAGAATAACTGCCCATCTAAACCCAAATCGCATCGGTTAGCCCATCTAAGGCCCATTTGAGGGCTCCCGAGTACCAGGATCGTCCCCTATCTTTCTATGCTAGCCTCTATGAGCCATGCATTTTTCCAATAAGTTAAATCCTAGATAAATGAAAGATGTATTTGGTGAAATAATTCCTATTTCAGTAACGTAATTCATTTAGAGTTGACAGAAATGCCGGTTTTAATATTCAAAACGGAGCCCCGATCTTTTTGTCCCCTCCTTTTTACCATCACAGTCACCACACTGCTTCCCCCTCTCAGCAGAAGTCGTAGTTCTCGTGTGTTCTCTCTCCAACAACACAGGACTTTGTTCCCAGCATCAGCAACAGTGTTTCTTCTTTTCACATAATCAAGCGGCCATCGTCTTCCTGGAGCGTGCACACACCAGCTGTTTCTCTCCCCCCCCCACCCCACTCATCTCATGATCACAAAGGCGGTATCCCGGCGGCGGTCGTTTTTGTCGAGTGCTCCTTGGCAAAAGCAGGACTTCTTCGAAGGCGTGGGCTTCCACTTCCAGGGTTCGGGTAAGTCGTCCAACTCTGTCTTTGTTTCGTCGTCACATATTAGATTCTCTGACCTGCTCTCTGAAGAGGCTGTGCTGCCAAAACCTTCTTCTGATGAGAGGACACTGCAGTGGGGGCACAGGTCCTTCACATGTCGGGGTATTCCATTCACCAGGACGGCCTGTGGACTGATTATTTCTGTTACCTAACCCTAACTCTGTTCAAATTTCGTGGTGCAGCTATTCTCTGGTGCCTTCACATACACGCAGTCTCCAACCTGGTAAGGACTGTGTTCAGGACCTACCGATGGGGGCACAACATCAACCCCTTTTACCATAAGAGTAAATTGCATTGATTGGTGCAGTCAACTGCGACTCATCATCTTTTGGAGTTACTTTGTATGGAACAGCGCATCTGTTTTACGGTACGGTGGTATCATTCTGCTATACCATTCCTGGCCAGAGCATATGAGCAACGAAATCTCAGGTTCACGCCACACCTATCTGCGGACGTCCTAAATTCCTTACTGTGAAAAGCTGTGTGATTATCCGTAAGCAGCTCCCGCGCCGAGTCCTGCCGTGCCAACTGCGGCCACACAGGAAACCGTGTAGGGCCACAATCTATGATCGTTAAGAAAATGGTAAGTACCGTAATGTGTAATGTCCATCCCTAACCTCTTCCAGTTGTTGCTCACCTCCAGTTTTCCGTTCTCCCACTGGACTTGCGCCGGATCTATCGATTGGCATTCGACACACATCTGTATAGACAGACTACTTAACTGTTGCTTTCGCCGTCGCTGGGCAATGCAACCTTCGTCACGTCCACCGAGAGCTTATACTCCTTCACAAAGGCAGCCAGTGAGATGATCATTAAGAGTCGGTTGAGCAAACTCAAGGAGCTGGTTAAGGAGTACGTGCTCTCGATGGACCTGACAATGGTTGCATCAATTCAACACATAGCCGACCAATTGACGCGGGTTCCACAGCGGTGGATCGACTCAATGAAGAAGGAAAATATACCCCTTATCGGTACTGTACACATAGTTGAGCTGAACGTTGCCAGAATCATCGCTATTCACAAAAGCAGTGTTTCTTCTCTTCACGTAATCAAACCGTTCTAGGTTCGCGACCACGAGCGACCACCATCTTGCAGCGTGTGTATGCCAGCCGTGGCTGCCCATCCCTCGGTCTCTCCGCACCGTCACCACAATAAATTATCTCCCTAAGTAAATAGTCATATGTCTTTAAAAACGCTATCTGGGCCGGAAGTAGGTGATCATTACTGCCAGCTATATATTATTAAATATAAATTTATATGCGAAAGTGATCCCTACTTTAACGTCTAAATTATGTTTTTTTTGTTTGATTTCATTTTACCGCCTACTTTTTCAGGCTGTTTACATGTAATCGCCTAAAAAAAGAAGAATCGAGGAATAGCCTAGCATGCAGGGCTCCAGTTTTACCCATTTTAGCCACCGTATTTATAGATTGAGAAGTTAAGTAGAAGATTCCTACTCTGTCATGGCCGCCAAAATCTGAAATCAGAAATTTTGACCGGTGTTTACCCAAAAGAATCACCCAGTATATTTTTGCCCGTTTTTTTTTTGGCAAATAATAATTTGTTTTCAACAATTTGTTTAATTATTAACAAATAATAAAATCAAACTGTTTTTTATAATTGGAATTTTTGTTAAAATATTTTTTTAATAGTTTAATGGGCATTTTCAAGTGTAACTAACAGAACACAAGAGGGGTGGAAAACAAAAAACAAATATGCAACAATAAATGTTACCAAAGGCAAGATAAGTTACTCTTCTACCTACCTGGATAAGTTTATTTGTGTTTTAAGTCACTTTAAAAGTTTTTTTCTTTGTAAAAACAAACATACTGTATACTAGTGTTCAGTTAGAACGAACACAAAAGATGGCGTCGATAAGCAATGCACATGTGCCCCTGGACCCCTGATAATCCCTTAGAAATCGAAAAGTAAACAAAATACTGATAGAAACACATCTACTGAATGTCACCAATCGTGTGGAAATGTAATTTTCTAACAGTATTTTGTTTAATTTTCGATTTTTGAGCGATTATCAGCGGCCCAAGGATACACGTGCATTGCTTATCGACGCCATCTTCTTTTTCGTTCCAACACTAGTGGACACTACGTTTGTTTTTACAACAAACAAAAAAACGCTTTAAAATAAGTTTAAACACAAATAAATTTATCCAGGATGGAAGAAGAGTAACTTACTTTGTCTTTGGTAACATTTATTTGTATTATTTACTCCTCTCCAGGAGTTAGGCACAAGGCCAGTTTTATCCTACTCCCACAAGTAAGATGTGACCCAAGGTCGGGTCGGAAAGTGGGATTAAAAGCCAGCGCTCGAGAGGTGAGCACTCTGGCCATTTAAAAATTGCCTGGGCAGCCCCGTCGGCATTCCCCGGTAGGGGCGCCTCAGACAGTAAGCAATAAACTTACTCCTCCCCAAAGAGGGGAGGCAAAGCCATGGAGGGTGGACCTCCTAGAACTGCACAGGACAGGCGTGCAGTATCCATCGGAACAGATACTACACTTTGATCTTAGCCAAAAGACCAAGAAAAATTTGTGTCATATTTTTGTTTTGTTCTGTTAACTACACTTGAAAATGCCTAGTTTAATTATTAATTATTGTCGAAAAAATCTTTCGACTGGTTGAAGTGGAAGAATAGTAGAAGTGCTGTTGTCTTGCGAAACACTGCCGATTCGCGACTTCCCACCGAAATCGGGGAGTCAGTTAACAAGTAACTAAAGATGGGGAAGGGGGTAGCTGTAAGCTTGGTAACAAATCAAACGATTAACTGATAACTGGTTAACACAGAAGCAAGTCCAAAATGTTAATGCACTCTCCTATATAAGAGGAAGACTTTATAACCACTGAATGCCTTCCCTATTAGTATAAATAGATGGAAGGCATCGGGTTTTACCTTCCGGTCCTCTGATTTTCTTCACGTGAGTATCGTCACCTCTTTTTTTCACATTATAAACGAAATATAATTATGTTACAAAGTTTAAAAAAAAAACAAAAAACAAACAATTATTAACAAATAATAAATTCAAACTGTTTTTTATAAATGGAAATTTTTCTTTAGAAATTCACATTTTTATAAAGCCTAACAAATTAAACACCAGAGTATAACGTATCCAATACAGAGTACAGCAGGAAATAGAAATTCCGTCAGAAGCTATGCGGCGAAAAATATATTAGGGATTTTCTTTTTTTATTAACACCGGTAGAAATTCCGATTTGGCGGCCATGAAGGAGTGGAAATGTCTATTTAATCGACTGAAGTTAACATAGCATCACTCTTTCCCATGGCGTCTGTTAAAATATACATTTTAAACCAGTCTACACGAAAAGAGGTAGAGAGTGTGTTGTATCTGGTGGAATAAGTACTGTAAGAAAAAAAAGGAAAGTGCTACATACCGTGGCTGTTGCCGACCTTCAAGTGGGGTGGGGAAAAGCCAATAAGAGCACAGATAAAGACCTGATATTTATATGTGTTAAGATGGGGGTGGCAGGTTGTTAGAAACCTATAAAAAGAGGTTCTACCTCTCAGTTGTTCGATTCTATTGGGTGGTTCTCAGTTGTGGTGTTCAGAGTGAACAGGTTCAGTTGATAAGAGTGTTCAGCTGTGTTCAGTCCAGTTGATGAGAGCTGAAGTGTTATTGTGTTCCAGAGCTTGGAGGAGACCAGAATTAGTACAGAATTCGACTCACTATAGACCAGACACTGGATCGTTACTCCTGCAGAGAAAACCGTTCTCTGCCCCATTACATATTGTTACCGGACCTATTGGTTGGGTCGCTAAGGGAGCAATTCCTTTTGCAACCCACCCCCAACTGCTGCCTCGGCCCCTTTCAGGGTATTGACTTTGAAGTGGATCTTTTCTTACATAGGGACTTATAATCCCGACACATTGCAAAAGGAAACTGGTTTTTGACTAAAAAAGGATAGTTTGGATTTGCAACCAACGGAAAAGAACGTTGCTGTGATACGAACTTGCCTTTCCCTTTAACAACCAAATGGCGGACCCAGTCAGCATGAGGGAGATAGAGAAACGAAGGACTCATCTTCAACGGAAGATAAGATCGACCATAAGGTGTCTAGAAAAGAAAAAACAAGATGCCTACTGTCAATTGTGTAAGAAACAATTTAGTACAGAGAAGGCGTTTCAGAATCATGAACAGTCCAAGAAGCATCAGGAAGCGGCATCGAAAATGACAGCAAACATGGTCGAGAAAAACAACCAAAAGAATTTGGCTATGAATGCCACTGGCGCAGCGGCTAACTCGTCCCAAGATGAACTGACCAAACATTTGGCCAATTTGAAAACCAAGAATTTGGAAAATACCAATAGTCTAAGAGAAAGAAATCTCAGGTTATCAGGCCCTTCTTTTGAGAACATGATCAAGAAGAGTGATATAGTGTTAATAAAGGACCCCCTCAAGACTAGGCCATTTTGGTCTATAGGCGAAGTCCTTGAACTGATCGAAGGTAGTGACGGATTGGTACGTTCCGCCAAAGTGAGAAAGGGGAACAGTTCTGTACTTATTCATTCCATTAAGCACCTGTTTCCACTGGAAATCTATCCGCAATCAATGGAACCTGCAGAGGAAGTCTTAAATGAAGAACCAGTTGACTCACAAGACCAAACCCTATCTTCCCAACCACATGAAAGCACCAGGATCTGGATATGTCCAACTTGCAACAGACCTGAAGATTCGAGATCAATGATTGCCTGTGATCAATGCAATGATTGGTTCCATTTTAACTGCGTGGGCTTAATAGTTGCACCACCTGAAGAGGAACAGTGGTTCTGTAAATTTTGCAGGCCTCGGCGACCGAGTAGACCCAGTTTATTAGGGGTCTAAAAAGAAACCAAAATTTACTTGTGGAAGTTTTAAGAGAGGACTTTAAACTGACTAAAAAGTTAAAATTAGAGTTTGTATACGATTAGCGTTCCTCTCGACAGCGGGCAGTTCTGTTGTGTGAACATGACCCCAGAGAGCCGTTTTGCATGGCTTACATTTTTATTTTTTCGCAGACCAAGATTAGAGTTTGAAAGTTGAAAAATCGAGGATTTCGATACTTTCTTTTTTTTCTTCTTACTTTTTATTTTGTCTTTTGTTGGGAGTGTGTAAGAAAAAAAAGGAAAGTGCTACATACCGTGGCTGTTGCCGACCTTCAAGTGGGGTGGGGAAAAGCCAATAAGAGCACAGATAAAGACCTGATATTTATATGTGTTAAGATGGGGGTGGCAGGTTGTTAGAAACCTATAAAAAGAGGTTCTACCTCTCAGTTGTTCGATTCTATTGGGTGGTGCTCAGTTGTGGTGTTCAGAGTGAACAGGTTCAGTTGATAAGAGTGTTCAGCTGTGTTCAGTCCAGTTGATGAGAGCTGAAGTGTTATTGTGTTCCAGAGCTTGGAGGAGACCAGAATTAGTACAGAATTCGACTCACTATAGACCAGACACTGGATCGTTACTCCTGCAGAGAAAACCGTTCTCTGCCCCATTACATATTGTTACCGGACCTATTGGTTGGGTCGCTAAGGGAGCAATTCCTTTTGCAACCCACCCCCAACTGCTGCCTCGGCCCCTTTCAGGGTATTGACTTTGAAGTGGATCTTTTCTTACATAGGGACTTATAATCCCGACAGTACTCACTAAAGTGGACATAACTCTTGTTGGCAATTAGTACATCCAGCAGAGTTATGTCCCTTTGATAAATTTGCTCTCTGGATATTAAAAAAAACTACGGCGACCTTTTCATACCAGCCGGAATACATATTCTGTAGCAGCCATCACGCAGGTCCGGAGGGAAAGAAAGTGAGGGTTGCATTATGCAAATCAGGTGCGGCAAAGAACGCTAAATAAAAGGCGGTGTTTTTTGGGTTGACGGCAGTTGTGGAGAGAACGTCTCGAAGTTCGCATGCGTTTGGATAATACGGTTAAAAGAAGGAAAAACGTGTTGCCCGGAAGAAAAAAGAACACAAGTCATTGTTTCATATTCTGATTCGAGGATCTGGTTCACTAGGGGCTCACAAGTCTTTTCTTTGAATGATTTATGGTTCTGGTCGGCCACAGTAGGTCATTATCCCAGGCATTACCTCCTCTTTTGGGAGGAGGGTTATTACTGGTCACCTGACGCGCCCCTACTGGTGGGATGCCAACAGGTCTGTTCACAGCTATTTTTGTACCCTTCCAGATTGTCGCTTCGAGAGTGAGGGTGAATTTAACGCTCACGTTAAACTGATTTCGTGTCTAACGCAAGTACAGAACAAGTAATATTTGTTATTTTTTAATCGACATGACGTCTAACTTTGCCTTCGTGGAGAGGCAGATAAATAGGGCACGAATTGATTCTAACTAACTTCTGGGCTAGGATCTAAGTGTAGTATCAGATCCCCGAAGGTGATCACTCTCCATTTTTATTTGTGCATATGGCAACCCCCGATTTGTTTTTTTTTTGTTTTTTTTTTTTTTTATCCTGAGAGGACATCATCAACTCCCAAACTGTATCCCTATCCCGTTTACTCCAACTTAAACCCCACTCCCACTTAGAGATTGACCTGATTGTTTTCGGTTCAAACAAACCGTAAAACAATAGGTGGTCTACTCTTAGAAAGGAGGTCTTATTAACTTCCCCTGATTTGATTTGATTCCTTTGGTTTTTCTTTCTTTTGAAGTATTTTTGTTGTCCCACGCCCCATCGTTTTGTTCCAATGAAATTGTTAATATCTTTTGTAAATAAAAATTACTTTGAAACCAACATTTTAAGTTAGGTAAACCATAGAGTAAATGTAGTATTGTGGTGACTGCTGAAGTGAAAGCGATAGAAAAATGATGAAAGAATAAACAGAAGACAGCTTTGGCGGATAGGTCAAGATGTGTCTAGTTAAGAGTAGGATAGACAAAAGATAAACCCACCGTCTCTCCTGCCGACCCACTCCGAGTCCCTGCTTCGTGTCTGTCTGCATGCATGTGCGGTAAGTGGTTTAACTTTCAAGGGTGCTCTTAATTGAGTGGCTGCAGTGGCCGGTACATTTACTTTGAAAAAATTAGCGCGCTAAGAGTGAACTCTTCAAGCTTGCACGACATGATGGGAGACTTTTGATAAGCATGGAATGATGGGAGACTTTTGATAAGCAGTAAATGATGAGAGACTTTTGATAAGCAGTAAATGATGGGAGACTTTTGATAAGCATGAAATGATAAGAGACTTTTGATAAGCATGAAATGATGGGAGAATTTGGATAAGCATGAAATGATGGAAGACTTTGGATAAGCATGAAATGATGGGAGACTTTTGATAAGCATGAAATGATGGCAGACTTTGATAAGCATCAAATGATCGGAGACTTTTGATAAGCATGAAATGATGGGAGACTTTGGATTAGCATGAAATGATGGAAGACTTTGGATTAGCATGAAATGATGGAAGACTTTTGATAAGCATGGAATAATGGGAGACTTTTGATAAGCATGAAATGATGGGAGACTTTTAATAAGCAGTAAATGATGGAAGACTTTTGATAAGCATGAAATGATGGGAGACTTTGGATAAGCATGAAATGATGGCAGACTTTTGATAAGCATAGAATGATGGCAGACTTTTGATAAGCATGAAATGATGGAAGACTTTTGATAAGCATTAAATGATGGAAGACTTTTGATAAGCAGTAAATGATGGCAGACTTTAGATTAGCATTAAATGATGGGAGAGTTTGGATAAGCATGAAATGATGGGAGACTTTTGATAAGCATGGAATGATCGCAGACTTTGGATAAGCATGAAATGATGGGAGACTTTTGATAAGCATGGAATGATCGCAGACTTTTGATAAGCATGAAATGATGGAAGACTTTGGATAAGCATGGAATGATCGCAGACTTTGGATAAGCATGAAATGATGGGAGACTTTTGATAAGCATGAAATGATGGAAGACTTTTGATAAGCATGAAATGATGGAAGACTTTTGATAAGCATGGAATGATGGGAGACTTTTGATAAGCATGAAATGATGGAAGACTTTTGATAAGCATGAAATGATGGAAGACTTTTGATAAGCATGAAATGATGGGAGACTTTTGATAAGCATGAAATGATGGAAGACTTTGGATAAGCATGGAATGATCGCAGACTTTGGATAAGCATGAAATGATGGGAGACTTTTGATAAGCATGAAATGATGGAAGACTTTTGATAAGCATGAAATGATGGAAGACTTTTGATAAGCATGAAATGATGGGAGACTTTTGATAAGCATGAAATGATGTCAGACTTTGGATAAGCATGAAATGATGGGAGACTTTTGATAAGCATGAAATGATGGGAGACTTTGATAAGCATCAAATGATCGGAGACTTTTGATAAGCATGAAATGATGGGAGACTTTGGATTAGCATGAAATGATGGAAGACTTTGGATTAGCATTAAATGATGGAAGACTTTTGATAAGCATGGAATAATGGGAGACTTTTGATAAGCATGAAATGATGGGAGACTTTTAATAAGCATTAAATGATGGAAGACTTTTGATAAGCATGAAATGATGGGAGACTTTGGATAAGCATGAAATGATGGCAGACTTTTGATAAGCATAGAATGATGGCAGACTTTTGATAAGCATGAAATGATGGAAGACTTTTGATAAGCATTAAATGATGGAAGACTTTTGATAAGCAGTATATGATGGCAGACTTTTGATAAGCATTAAATGATGGCAGACTTTTGATAAGCATGAAATGATGGAAGACTTTGGATTAGCATGAAATGATGGGAGACTTTGGATTAGCATGAAATGATGGGAGACTTTTGATAAGCATGGAATGATGGGAGACTTTTGATAAGCATGAAATGATGGGAGGCTTTTGATAAGCATGAAATGATGGGAGACTTTTGATAAGCATGAAATGATGGGAGACTTTTGATAGGCAGTAAATGATGGAAGACTTTTGATAAGCATGAAATGATAGGATACTTTGGATAAGCATGAAATGATGGGAGACTTTTAATAAGCAGTAAATGATGGAAGACTTTTGATAAGCATGAAATGATGGGAGACTTTGGATAAGCATGAAATGATGGCAGACTTTTGATAAGCATAGAATGATGGCAGACTTTTGATAAGCATGAAATGATGGAAGACTTTTGATAAGCATTAAATGATGGAAGACTTTTGATAAGCAGTAAATGATGGCAGACTTTAGATTAGCATTAAATGATGGGAGACTTTTGATAAGCATGAAATGATGGGAGACTTTCGATGAGTATGAAATGATGGGAGACTTTTGATAAGCATGAAATGATGGAAGACTTTGGATAAGCATGGAATGATCGCAGACTTTGGATAAGCATGAAATGATGGGAGACTTTTGATAAGCATGAAATGATGGAAGACTTTTGATAAGCATGAAATGATGGAAGACTTTTGATAAGCATGGAATGATGTCAGACTTTGGATAAGCATGAAATGATAGGAGACTTTTGATAAGCATGAAATGATGGGAGACTTTGATAAGCATCAAATGATCGGAGACTTTTGATAAGCATGAAATGATGGGAGACTTTGGATTAGCATGAAATGATGGAAGACTTTGGATTAGCATGAAATGATGGAAGACTTTTGATAAGCATGGAATAATGGGAGACTTTGGATAAGCATGAAATGATGGGAGACTTTTAATAAGCAGTAAATGATGGGAGACTTTTGATAAGCATGAAATGATGGGAGACTTTGGATAAGCATGAAATGATGGCAGACTTTTGATAAGCATAGAATGATGGCAGACTTTTGATAAGCATGAAATGATGGAAGACTTTTGATAAGCATTAAATGATGGAAGACTTTTGATAAGCAGTATATGATGGCAGACTTTTGATAAGCATTAAATGATGGAAGACTTTCGATGAGTATGAAATGATGGAAGACTTTGGATAAGCATGGAATGATCGCAGACTTTGGATAAGCATGAAATGATGGAAGACTTTGGATAAGCATGGAATGATCGCAGACTTTGGATAAGCATGAAATGATGGGAGACTTTTGATAAGCATGAAATGATGGAAGACTTTTGATAAGCATGAAATGATGGAAGACTTTTGATAAGCATGGAATGATGGGAGACTTTTGATAAGCATGAAATGATGGAAGACTTTTGATAAGCATGAAATGATGGAAGACTTTTGATAAGCATGAAATGATGGGAGACTTTTGATAAGCATGAAATGATGGAAGACTTTGGATAAGCATGGAATGATCGCAGACTTTGGATAAGCATGAAATGATGGGAGACTTTTGATAAGCATGAAATGATGGAAGACTTTTGATAAGCATGAAATGATGGAAGACTTTTGATAAGCATGGAATGATGGGAGACTTTTGATAAGCATGAAATGATGGAAGACTTTTGATAAGCATGAAATGATGGAAGACTTTTGATAAGCATGAAATGATGGGAGACTTTTGATAAGCATGAAATGATGGAAGACTTTGGATAAGCATGGAATGATCGCAGACTTTGGATAAGCATGAAATGATGGGAGACTTTTGATAAGCATGAAATGATGGAAGACTTTTGATAAGCATGAAATGATGGAAGACTTTTGATAAGCATGAAATGATGGGAGACTTTTGATAAGCATGAAATGATGTCAGACTTTGGATAAGCATGAAATGATGGGAGACTTTTGATAAGCATGAAATGATGGGAGACTTTGATAAGCATCAAATGATCGGAGACTTTTGATAAGCATGAAATGATGGGAGACTTTGGATTAGCATGAAATGATGGAAGACTTTGGATTAGCATTAAATGATGGAAGACTTTTGATAAGCATGGAATAATGGGAGACTTTTGATAAGCATGAAATGATGGGAGACTTTTAATAAGCATTAAATGATGGAAGACTTTTGATAAGCATGAAATGATGGGAGACTTTGGATAAGCATGAAATGATGGCAGACTTTTGATAAGCATAGAATGATGGCAGACTTTTGATAAGCATGAAATGATGGAAGACTTTTGATAAGCATTAAATGATGGAAGACTTTTGATAAGCAGTATATGATGGCAGACTTTTGATAAGCATGAAATGATGGAAGACTTTGGATTAGCATGAAATGATGGGAGACTTTGGATTAGCATGAAATGATGGGAGACTTTTGATAAGCATGGAATGATGGGAGACTTTTGATAAGCATGAAATGATGGGAGGCTTTTGATAAGCATGAAATGATGGGAGACTTTTGATAAGCATGAAATGATGGGAGACTTTTGATAGGCAGTAAATGATGGAAGACTTTTGATAAGCATGAAATGATAGGATACTTTGGATAAGCATGAAATGATGGGAGACTTTTAATAAGCAGTAAATGATGGAAGACTTTTGATAAGCATGAAATGATGGGAGACTTTGGATAAGCATGAAATGATGGCAGACTTTTGATAAGCATAGAATGATGGCAGACTTTTGATAAGCATGAAATGATGGAAGACTTTTGATAAGCATTAAATG
The DNA here is from genome assembly GCA_963556195.1 of Sepiola atlantica. Lineage (NCBI taxonomy): Eukaryota > Metazoa > Mollusca > Cephalopoda > Sepiida > Sepiolidae > Sepiola > Sepiola atlantica. The sequence continues at coordinate 16,298,123 of OY744546.1, forward strand.
ATGGAAGACTTTTGATAAGCAGTAAATGATGGCAGACTTTAGATTAGCATTAAATGATGGGAGACTTTTGATAAGCATGAAATGATGGGAGACTTTCGATGAGTATGAAATGATGGGAGACTTTTGATAAGCATGAAATGATGGAAGACTTTGGATAAGCATGGAATGATCGCAGACTTTGGATAAGCATGAAATGATGGGAGACTTTTGATAAGCATGAAATGATGGAAGACTTTTGATAAGCATGAAATGATGGAAGACTTTTGATAAGCATGGAATGATGTCAGACTTTGGATAAGCATGAAATGATAGGAGACTTTTGATAAGCATGAAATGATGGGAGACTTTGATAAGCATCAAATGATCGGAGACTTTTGATAAGCATGAAATGATGGGAGACTTTGGATTAGCATGAAATGATGGAAGACTTTGGATTAGCATGAAATGATGGAAGACTTTTGATAAGCATGGAATAATGGGAGACTTTGGATAAGCATGAAATGATGGGAGACTTTTAATAAGCAGTAAATGATGGGAGACTTTTGATAAGCATGAAATGATGGGAGACTTTGGATAAGCATGAAATGATGGCAGACTTTTGATAAGCATAGAATGATGGCAGACTTTTGATAAGCATGAAATGATGGAAGACTTTTGATAAGCATTAAATGATGGAAGACTTTTGATAAGCAGTATATGATGGCAGACTTTTGATAAGCATTAAATGATGGAAGACTTTGGATAAGCATGAAATGATGGAAGACTTTGGATTAGCATGAAATGATGGAAGACTTTGGATTAGGATGAAATGATGGGAGACTTATTATAAGCATGAAATGATGGGAGACTTTTGATAAGCATGAAATGATGGGAGACTTTTGATAAGCATGAAATGATGGAAGACTTTGGATTAGCATGAAATGATGGAAGACTTTTGATAAGCATGAAATGATGGGAGACTTTTGATAAGCATGAAATGATGGGAGGCTTTTGATAAGCATGAAATGATGGGAGACTTTTGATAAGCATGAAATGATGGGAGACTTTTGATAGGCAGTAAATGATGGAAGACTTTTGATAAGCATGAAATGATGGGAGACTTTGGATAAGCATGAAATGATGGGAGACTTTTGATAAGCAGTAAATGATGGGAGACTTTTGATAAGCATGAAATGATGGAAGACTTTGGATAAGCATGAAATGATGGGAGACTTTGGATAAGCATGAAATGATGGAAGAATTTTGATAAGCATGAAATGATGGGAGACTTTTGATAAGCATGAAATGATAGAAGACTTTTGATAAGCATGAAATGATGGGAGACTTTTGATAAGCATGAAATGATAGGAGACTTTTGATAAGCAGTAAATGATGGGAGACTTTTGATAAGCATGGAATGATGGAAGATTTTTGATAAGCATGAAATGATGGAAGACTTTTGATAAGCATGAAATGATCGCAGACTTTTGATAAGCATGAAATGATGGAAGACTTTGGATAAGCATGGAATGATCGCAGACTTTGGATAAGCATGAAATGATGGGAGACTTTTGATAAGCATGAAATGATGGAAGACTTTTGATAAGCATGAAATGATGGGAGACTTTTGATAAGCATGGAATGATGGGAGACTTTTGATAAGCATGAAATGATGTCAGACTTTGGATAAGCATGAAATGATGGGAGACTTTTGATAAGCATGAAATGATGGGAGACTTTGATAAGCATCAAATGATCGGAGACTTTTGATAAGCATGAAATGATGGGAGACTTTGGATTAGCATGAAATGATGGAAGACTTTGGATTAGCATGAAATGATGGAAGACTTTTGATAAGCATGGAATAATGGGAGACTTTTGATAAGCATGAAATGATGGGAGACTTTTAATAAGCATTAAATGATGGAAGACTTTTGATAAGCATGAAATGATGGGAGACTTTGGATAAGCATGAAATGATGGCAGACTTTTGATAAGCATAGAATGATGGCAGACTTTTGATAAGCATGAAATGATGGAAGACTTTTGATAAGCATTAAATGATGGAAGACTTTTGATAAGCAGTATATGATGGCAGACTTTTGATAAGCATTAAATGATGGAAGACTTTGGATAAGCATGAAATGATGGGAGACTTTGGATTAGCATGAAATGATGGGAGACTTTGGATTAGCAGGAAATGATGGAAGACTTTTGATAAGCATGGAATAATGGGAGACTTTGGATAAGCATGAAATGATGGGAGACTTTTGATAAGCATTAAATGATGGGAGACTTTTGATAAGCATGAAATGATGGAAGACTTTTGATAAGCATGAAATGATGGGATACTTTGGATAAGCATGAAATGATGGGAGACCTTTAATAAGCAGTAAATGATGGAAGACTTTTGATAAGCATGAAATGATGGGAGACTTTGGATAAGCATGAAATGATGGCAGACTTTTGATAAGCATAGAATGATGGCAGACTTTTGATAAGCATGAAATGATGGAAGACTTTTGATAAGCATTAAATGATGGAAGACTTTTGATAAGCATGAAATGATGGGAGACTTTTGATAAGCATGAAATGATCGGAGACTTTTGATAAGCATGAAATGATGGGAGACTTTCGATGAGTATGAAATGATGGGAGACATTTGATAAGCATGAAATGATCGGAGACTTTTGATAAGCATGAAATGATGGGAGACTTTTGATAAGCATGAAATGATGGAAGACTTTTGATAAGCATGAAATGATGGCAGACTTTTGATAAGCATTAAATGATGGAAGACTTTGGATAAGCATGAAATGATGGGAGACTTTGGATTAGCATGAAATGATGGGAGACTTTGGATTAGCAGGAAATGATGGGAGACTTTTGATAAGCATGGAATGATGGGAGACTTTTGATAAGCATGAAATGATGGGAGGCTTTTGATAAGCATGAAATGATGGGAGACTTTTGATAAGCATGAAATGATGGGAGACTTTTGATAGGCAGTAAATGATGGAAGACTTTTGATAAGCATGAAATGATGGGATACTTTGGATAAGCATGAAATGATGGGAGACCTTTAATAAGCAGTAAATGATGGAAGACTTTTGATAAGCATGAAATGATGGGAGACTTTGGATAAGCATGAAATGATGGCAGACTTTTGATAAGCATAGAATGATGGCAGACTTTTGATAAGCATGAAATGATGGAAGACTTTTGATAAGCATTAAATGATGGAAGACTTTTGATAAGCATGAAATGATGGGAGACTTTTGATAAGCATGAAATGATCGGAGACTTTTGATAAGCATGAAATGATGGGAGACTTTCGATGAGTATGAAATGATGGGAGACATTTGATAAGCATGAAATGATCGGAGACTTTTGATAAGCATGAAATGATGGGAGACTTTTGATAAGCATGAAATGATGGAAGACTTTTGATAAGCATGAAATGATGGAAGACTTTTGATAAGCATGGAATGATGTCAGACTTTGGATAAGCATGAAATGATGGGAGACTTTTGATAAGCATGAAATGATGGAAGACTTTTGATAAGCATGAAATGATGGAAGACTTTTGATAAGCATGGAATGATGTCAGACTTTGGATAAGCATGAAATGATAGGAGACTTTTGATAAGCATGAAATGATGGGAGACTTTGATAAGCATCAAATGATCGGAGACTTTTGATAAGCATGAAATGATGGGAGACTTTGGATTAGCATGAAATGATGGAAGACTTTGGATTAGCATGAAATGATGGAAGACTTTTGATAAGCATGGAATAATGGGAGACTTTGGATAAGCATGAAATGATGGGAGACTTTTAATAAGCAGTAAATGATGGGAGACTTTTGATAAGCATGAAATGATGGGAGACTTTGGATAAGCATGAAATGATGGCAGACTTTTGATAAGCATGGAATAATGGGAGACTTTGGATAAGCATGAAATGATGGGAGACTTTTGATAAGCATGGAATAATGGGAGACTTTGGATAAGCATGAAATGATGGGAGACTTTTGATAAGCATGGAATAATGGGAGACTTTGGATAAGCATGAAATGATGGGAGACTTTTGATAAGCATGGAATAATGGGAGACTTTGGATAAGCATGAAATGATGGGAGACTTTTGATAAGCATGAAATGATGGGAGACTTTTGATAAGCATGAAATGATCGGAGACTTTTGATAAGCATGAAATGATGGGAGACTTTCGATGAGTATGAAATGATGGGAGACATTTGATAAGCATGAAATGATCGGAGACTTTTGATAAGCATGAAATGATGGGAGACTTTTGATAAGCATGAAATGATGGAAGACTTTTGATAAGCATGAAATGATGGAAGACTTTTGATAAGCATGGAATGATGTCAGACTTTGGATAAGCATGAAATGATGGGAGACTTTTGATAAGCATGAAATGATGGAAGACTTTTGATAAGCATGAAATGATGGAAGACTTTTGATAAGCATGGAATGATGTCAGACTTTGGATAAGCATGAAATGATAGGAGACTTTTGATAAGCATGAAATGATGGGAGACTTTGATAAGCATCAAATGATCGGAGACTTTTGATAAGCATGAAATGATGGGAGACTTTGGATTAGCATGAAATGATGGAAGACTTTGGATTAGCATGAAATGATGGAAGACTTTTGATAAGCATGGAATAATGGGAGACTTTGGATAAGCATGAAATGATGGGAGACTTTTAATAAGCAGTAAATGATGGGAGACTTTTGATAAGCATGAAATGATGGGAGACTTTGGATAAGCATGAAATGATGGCAGACTTTTGATAAGCATAGAATGATGGCAGACTTTTGATAAGCATGAAATGATGGAAGACTTTTGATAAGCATTAAATGATGGAAGACTTTTGATAAGCAGTATATTATGGCAGACTTTTGATAAGCATTAAATGATGGGAGACTTTGGATAAGCATGAAATGATGGAAGACTTTGGATTAGCAGGAAATGATGGAAGACTTTGGATTAGCAGGAAATGATGGGAGACTTTTGATAAGCATGAAATGATGGGAGACTTTTGATAAGCATGAAATGATGGGAGACTTTTGATAAGCATGAAATGATGGAAGACTTTGGATTAGCATGAAATGATGGAAGACTTTTGATAAGCATGAAATGATGGGAGACTTTTGATAAGCATGAAATGATGGGAGGCTTTTGATAAGCATGAAATGATGGGAGACTTTTGATAAGCATGAAATGATGGGAGACTTTTGATAGGCAGTAAATGATGGAAGACTTTTGATAAGCATGAAATGATGGCAGACTTTGGATAAGCATGAAATGATGGGAGACTTTTGATAAGCAGTAAATGATGGGAGACTTTTGATAAGCATGAAATGATGGAAGACTTTGGATAAGCATGAAATGATGGGAGACTTTGGATAAGCATGAAATGATGGAAGAATTTTGATAAGCATGAAATGATGGGAGACTTTTGATAAGCATGAAATGATAGAAGACTTTTGATAAGCATGAAATGATGGGAGACTTTTGATAAGCATGAAATGATAGGAGACTTTTGATAAGCAGTAAATGATGGGAGACTTTTGATAAGCATGGAATGATGGAAGATTTTTGATAAGCATGAAATGATGGGAGACTTTGGATAAGCATGAAATTATGGGAGACCTTTGATAAGCAGTAAATGATAGAAGATTTTTGATAAGCATGAAATGATGGGAGACTTTGGATAAGCATGAAATGATGGCAGACTTTTGATAAGCATAGAATGATGGCAGACTTTTGATAAGCATGAAATGATGGAAGACTTTTGATAAGCATTAAATGATGGAAGACTTTTGATAAGCAGTATATGATGGCAGACTTTTGATAAGCATTAAATGATGGAAGACTTTGGATAAGCATGAAATGATGGAAGACTTTGGATTAGCATGAAATGATGGAAGACTTTTGATAAGCATGGAATAATGGGAGACTTTGGATAAGCATGAAATGATGGGAGACTTTTAATAAGCAGTAAATGATGGGAGACTTTTGATAAGCATGAAATGATGGGAGACTTTGGATAAGCATGAAATGATGGCAGACTTTTGATAAGCATAGAATGATGGCAGACTTTTGATAAGCATGAAATGATGGAAGACTTTTGATAAGCATTAAATGATGGAAGACTTTTGATAAGCAGTATATGATGGCAGACTTTTGATAAGCATTAAATGATGGAAGACTTTGGATAAGCATGAAATGATGGAAGACTTTGGATTAGCATGAAATGATGGAAGACTTTGGATTAGGATGAAATGATGGGAGACTTATTATAAGCATGAAATGATGGGAGACTTTTGATAAGCATGAAATGATGGGAGACTTTTGATAAGCATGAAATGATGGAAGACTTTGGATTAGCATGAAATGATGGAAGACTTTTGATAAGCATGAAATGATGGGAGACTTTTGATAAGCATGAAATGATGGGAGGCTTTTGATAAGCATGAAATGATGGGAGACTTTTGATAAGCATGAAATGATGGGAGACTTTTGATAGGCAGTAAATGATGGAAGACTTTTGATAAGCATGAAATGATGGGAGACTTTGGATAAGCATGAAATGATGGGAGACTTTTGATAAGCAGTAAATGATGGGAGACTTTTGATAAGCATGAAATGATGGAAGACTTTGGATAAGCATGAAATGATGGGAGACTTTGGATAAGCATGAAATGATGGAAGAATTTTGATAAGCATGAAATGATGGGAGACTTTTGATAAGCATGAAATGATAGAAGACTTTTGATAAGCATGAAATGATGGGAGACTTTTGATAAGCATGAAATGATAGGAGACTTTTGATAAGCAGTAAATGATGGGAGACTTTTGATAAGCATGGAATGATGGAAGATTTTTGATAAGCATGAAATGATGGAAGACTTTTGATAAGCATGAAATGATCGCAGACTTTTGATAAGCATGAAATGATGGAAGACTTTGGATAAGCATGGAATGATCGCAGACTTTGGATAAGCATGAAATGATGGGAGACTTTTGATAAGCATGAAATGATGGAAGACTTTTGATAAGCATGAAATGATGGGAGACTTTTGATAAGCATGGAATGATGGGAGACTTTTGATAAGCATGAAATGATGTCAGACTTTGGATAAGCATGAAATGATGGGAGACTTTTGATAAGCATGAAATGATGGGAGACTTTGATAAGCATCAAATGATCGGAGACTTTTGATAAGCATGAAATGATGGGAGACTTTGGATTAGCATGAAATGATGGAAGACTTTGGATTAGCATGAAATGATGGAAGACTTTTGATAAGCATGGAATAATGGGAGACTTTTGATAAGCATGAAATGATGGGAGACTTTTAATAAGCATTAAATGATGGAAGACTTTTGATAAGCATGAAATGATGGGAGACTTTTGATAAGCATGAAATGATGGGAGACTTTTGATAGGCAGTAAATGATGGAAGACTTTTGATAAGCATGAAATGATGGGATACTTTGGATAAGCATGAAATGATGGGAGACCTTTAATAAGCAGTAAATGATGGAAGACTTTTGATAAGCATGAAATGATGGGAGACTTTGGATAAGCATGAAATGATGGCAGACTTTTGATAAGCATAGAATGATGGCAGACTTTTGATAAGCATGAAATGATGGAAGACTTTTGATAAGCATTAAATGATGGAAGACTTTTGATAAGCATGAAATGATGGGAGACTTTTGATAAGCATGAAATGATCGGAGACTTTTGATAAGCATGAAATGATGGGAGACTTTCGATGAGTATGAAATGATGGGAGACATTTGATAAGCATGAAATGATCGGAGACTTTTGATAAGCATGAAATGATGGGAGACTTTTGATAAGCATGAAATGATGGAAGACTTTTGATAAGCATGAAATGATGGAAGACTTTTGATAAGCATGGAATGATGTCAGACTTTGGATAAGCATGAAATGATGGGAGACTTTTGATAAGCATGAAATGATGGAAGACTTTTGATAAGCATGAAATGATGGAAGACTTTTGATAAGCATGGAATGATGTCAGACTTTGGATAAGCATGAAATGATAGGAGACTTTTGATAAGCATGAAATGATGGGAGACTTTGATAAGCATCAAATGATCGGAGACTTTTGATAAGCATGAAATGATGGGAGACTTTGGATTAGCATGAAATGATGGAAGACTTTGGATTAGCATGAAATGATGGAAGACTTTTGATAAGCATGGAATAATGGGAGACTTTGGATAAGCATGAAATGATGGGAGACTTTTAATAAGCAGTAAATGATGGGAGACTTTTGATAAGCATGAAATGATGGGAGACTTTGGATAAGCATGAAATGATGGCAGACTTTTGATAAGCATGGAATAATGGGAGACTTTGGATAAGCATGAAATGATGGGAGACTTTTGATAAGCATGGAATAATGGGAGACTTTGGATAAGCATGAAATGATGGGAGACTTTTGATAAGCATGGAATAATGGGAGACTTTGGATAAGCATGAAATGATGGGAGACTTTTGATAAGCATGGAATAATGGGAGACTTTGGATAAGCATGAAATGATGGGAGACTTTTGATAAGCATGAAATGATGGGAGACTTTTGATAAGCATGAAATGATCGGAGACTTTTGATAAGCATGAAATGATGGGAGACTTTCGATGAGTATGAAATGATGGGAGACATTTGATAAGCATGAAATGATCGGAGACTTTTGATAAGCATGAAATGATGGGAGACTTTTGATAAGCATGAAATGATGGAAGACTTTTGATAAGCATGAAATGATGGAAGACTTTTGATAAGCATGGAATGATGTCAGACTTTGGATAAGCATGAAATGATGGGAGACTTTTGATAAGCATGAAATGATGGAAGACTTTTGATAAGCATGAAATGATGGAAGACTTTTGATAAGCATGGAATGATGTCAGACTTTGGATAAGCATGAAATGATAGGAGACTTTTGATAAGCATGAAATGATGGGAGACTTTGATAAGCATCAAATGATCGGAGACTTTTGATAAGCATGAAATGATGGGAGACTTTGGATTAGCATGAAATGATGGAAGACTTTGGATTAGCATGAAATGATGGAAGACTTTTGATAAGCATGGAATAATGGGAGACTTTGGATAAGCATGAAATGATGGGAGACTTTTAATAAGCAGTAAATGATGGGAGACTTTTGATAAGCATGAAATGATGGGAGACTTTGGATAAGCATGAAATGATGGCAGACTTTTGATAAGCATAGAATGATGGCAGACTTTTGATAAGCATGAAATGATGGAAGACTTTTGATAAGCATTAAATGATGGAAGACTTTTGATAAGCAGTATATTATGGCAGACTTTTGATAAGCATTAAATGATGGGAGACTTTGGATAAGCATGAAATGATGGAAGACTTTGGATTAGCAGGAAATGATGGAAGACTTTGGATTAGCAGGAAATGATGGGAGACTTTTGATAAGCATGAAATGATGGGAGACTTTTGATAAGCATGAAATGATGGGAGACTTTTGATAAGCATGAAATGATGGAAGACTTTGGATTAGCATGAAATGATGGAAGACTTTTGATAAGCATGAAATGATGGGAGACTTTTGATAAGCATGAAATGATGGGAGGCTTTTGATAAGCATGAAATGATGGGAGACTTTTGATAAGCATGAAATGATGGGAGACTTTTGATAGGCAGTAAATGATGGAAGACTTTTGATAAGCATGAAATGATGGCAGACTTTGGATAAGCATGAAATGATGGGAGACTTTTGATAAGCAGTAAATGATGGGAGACTTTTGATAAGCATGAAATGATGGAAGACTTTGGATAAGCATGAAATGATGGGAGACTTTGGATAAGCATGAAATGATGGAAGAATTTTGATAAGCATGAAATGATGGGAGACTTTTGATAAGCATGAAATGATAGAAGACTTTTGATAAGCATGAAATGATGGGAGACTTTTGATAAGCATGAAATGATAGGAGACTTTTGATAAGCAGTAAATGATGGGAGACTTTTGATAAGCATGGAATGATGGAAGATTTTTGATAAGCATGAAATGATGGGAGACTTTGGATAAGCATGAAATTATGGGAGACCTTTGATAAGCAGTAAATGATAGAAGATTTTTGATAAGCATGAAATGATGGGAGACTTTGGATAAGCATGAAATGATGGCAGACTTTTGATAAGCATAGAATGATGGCAGACTTTTGATAAGCATGAAATGATGGAAGACTTTTGATAAGCATTAAATGATGGAAGACTTTTGATAAGCAGTATATGATGGCAGACTTTTGATAAGCATTAAATGATGGAAGACTTTGGATAAGCATGAAATGATGGAAGACTTTGGATTAGCATGAAATGATGGAAGACTTTTGATAAGCATGGAATAATGGGAGACTTTGGATAAGCATGAAATGATGGGAGACTTTTAATAAGCAGTAAATGATGGGAGACTTTTGATAAGCATGAAATGATGGGAGACTTTGGATAAGCATGAAATGATGGCAGACTTTTGATAAGCATAGAATGATGGCAGACTTTTGATAAGCATGAAATGATGGAAGACTTTTGATAAGCATTAAATGATGGAAGACTTTTGATAAGCAGTATATGATGGCAGACTTTTGATAAGCATTAAATGATGGAAGACTTTGGATAAGCATGAAATGATGGAAGACTTTGGATTAGCATGAAATGATGGAAGACTTTGGATTAGGATGAAATGATGGGAGACTTATTATAAGCATGAAATGATGGGAGACTTTTGATAAGCATGAAATGATGGGAGACTTTTGATAAGCATGAAATGATGGAAGACTTTGGATTAGCATGAAATGATGGAAGACTTTTGATAAGCATGAAATGATGGGAGACTTTTGATAAGCATGAAATGATGGGAGGCTTTTGATAAGCATGAAATGATGGGAGACTTTTGATAAGCATGAAATGATGGGAGACTTTTGATAGGCAGTAAATGATGGAAGACTTTTGATAAGCATGAAATGATGGAAGACTTTGGATAAGCATGAAATGATGGGAGACTTTGGATAAGCATGAAATGATGGAAGAATTTTGATAAGCATGAAATGATGGGAGACTTTTGATAAGCATGAAATGATAGAAGACTTTTGATAAGCATGAAATGATGGGAGACTTTTGATAAGCATGAAATGATAGGAGACTTTTGATAAGCAGTAAATGATGGGAGACTTTTGATAAGCATGGAATGATGGAAGATTTTTGATAAGCATGAAATGATGGAAGACTTTTGATAAGCATGAAATGATCGCAGACTTTTGATAAGCATGAAATGATGGAAGACTTTGGATAAGCATGGAATGATCGCAGACTTTGGATAAGCATGAAATGATGGGAGACTTTTGATAAGCATGAAATGATGGAAGACTTTTGATAAGCATGAAATGATGGGAGACTTTTGATAAGCATGGAATGATGGGAGACTTTTGATAAGCATGAAATGATGTCAGACTTTGGATAAGCATGAAATGATGGGAGACTTTTGATAAGCATGAAATGATGGGAGACTTTGATAAGCATCAAATGATCGGAGACTTTTGATAAGCATGAAATGATGGGAGACTTTGGATTAGCATGAAATGATGGAAGACTTTGGATTAGCATGAAATGATGGAAGACTTTTGATAAGCATGGAATAATGGGAGACTTTTGATAAGCATGAAATGATGGGAGACTTTTAATAAGCATTAAATGATGGAAGACTTTTGATAAGCATGAAATGATGGGAGACTTTGGATAAGCATGAAATGATGGCAGACTTTTGATAAGCATAGAATGATGGCAGACTTTTGATAAGCATGAAATGATGGAAGACTTTTGATAAGCATTAAATGATGGAAGACTTTTGATAAGCAGTATATGATGGCAGACTTTTGATAAGCATTAAATGATGGAAGACTTTGGATAAGCATGAAATGATGGGAGACTTTGGATTAGCATGAAATGATGGGAGACTTTGGATTAGCAGGAAATGATGGAAGACTTTTGATAAGCATGGAATAATGGGAGACTTTGGATAAGCATGAAATGATGGGAGACTTTTGATAAGCATTAAATGATGGGAGACTTTTGATAAGCATGAAATGATGGAAGACTTTTGATAAGCATGAAATGATGGGATACTTTGGATAAGCATGAAATGATGGGAGACCTTTAATAAGCAGTAAATGATGGAAGACTTTTGATAAGCATGAAATGATGGGAGACTTTGGATAAGCATGAAATGATGGCAGACTTTTGATAAGCATAGAATGATGGCAGACTTTTGATAAGCATGAAATGATGGAAGACTTTTGATAAGCATTAAATGATGGAAGACTTTTGATAAGCATGAAATGATGGGAGACTTTTGATAAGCATGAAATGATCGGAGACTTTTGATAAGCATGAAATGATGGGAGACTTTCGATGAGTATGAAATGATGGGAGACATTTGATAAGCATGAAATGATCGGAGACTTTTGATAAGCATGAAATGATGGGAGACTTTTGATAAGCATGAAATGATGGAAGACTTTTGATAAGCATGAAATGATGGCAGACTTTTGATAAGCATTAAATGATGGAAGACTTTGGATAAGCATGAAATGATGGGAGACTTTGGATTAGCATGAAATGATGGGAGACTTTGGATTAGCAGGAAATGATGGGAGACTTTTGATAAGCATGGAATGATGGGAGACTTTTGATAAGCATGAAATGATGGGAGGCTTTTGATAAGCATGAAATGATGGGAGACTTTTGATAAGCATGAAATGATGGGAGACTTTTGATAGGCAGTAAATGATGGAAGACTTTTGATAAGCATGAAATGATGGGATACTTTGGATAAGCATGAAATGATGGGAGACCTTTAATAAGCAGTAAATGATGGAAGACTTTTGATAAGCATGAAATGATGGGAGACTTTGGATAAGCATGAAATGATGGCAGACTTTTGATAAGCATAGAATGATGGCAGACTTTTGATAAGCATGAAATGATGGAAGACTTTTGATAAGCATTAAATGATGGAAGACTTTTGATAAGCATGAAATGATGGGAGACTTTTGATAAGCATGAAATGATCGGAGACTTTTGATAAGCATGAAATGATGGGAGACTTTCGATGAGTATGAAATGATGGGAGACATTTGATAAGCATGAAATGATCGGAGACTTTTGATAAGCATGAAATGATGGGAGACTTTTGATAAGCATGAAATGATGGAAGACTTTTGATAAGCATGAAATGATGGAAGACTTTTGATAAGCATGGAATGATGTCAGACTTTGGATAAGCATGAAATGATGGGAGACTTTTGATAAGCATGAAATGATGGAAGACTTTTGATAAGCATGAAATGATGGAAGACTTTTGATAAGCATGGAATGATGTCAGACTTTGGATAAGCATGAAATGATAGGAGACTTTTGATAAGCATGAAATGATGGGAGACTTTGATAAGCATCAAATGATCGGAGACTTTTGATAAGCATGAAATGATGGGAGACTTTGGATTAGCATGAAATGATGGAAGACTTTGGATTAGCATGAAATGATGGAAGACTTTTGATAAGCATGGAATAATGGGAGACTTTGGATAAGCATGAAATGATGGGAGACTTTTAATAAGCAGTAAATGATGGGAGACTTTTGATAAGCATGAAATGATGGGAGACTTTGGATAAGCATGAAATGATGGCAGACTTTTGATAAGCATGGAATAATGGGAGACTTTGGATAAGCATGAAATGATGGGAGACTTTTGATAAGCATGGAATAATGGGAGACTTTGGATAAGCATGAAATGATGGGAGACTTTTGATAAGCATGGAATAATGGGAGACTTTGGATAAGCATGAAATGATGGGAGACTTTTGATAAGCATGGAATAATGGGAGACTTTGGATAAGCATGAAATGATGGGAGACTTTTGATAAGCATGAAATGATGGGAGACTTTTGATAAGCATGAAATGATCGGAGACTTTTGATAAGCATGAAATGATGGGAGACTTTCGATGAGTATGAAATGATGGGAGACATTTGATAAGCATGAAATGATCGGAGACTTTTGATAAGCATGAAATGATGGGAGACTTTTGATAAGCATGAAATGATGGAAGACTTTTGATAAGCATGAAATGATGGAAGACTTTTGATAAGCATGGAATGATGTCAGACTTTGGATAAGCATGAAATGATGGGAGACTTTTGATAAGCATGAAATGATGGAAGACTTTTGATAAGCATGAAATGATGGAAGACTTTTGATAAGCATGGAATGATGTCAGACTTTGGATAAGCATGAAATGATAGGAGACTTTTGATAAGCATGAAATGATGGGAGACTTTGATAAGCATCAAATGATCGGAGACTTTTGATAAGCATGAAATGATGGGAGACTTTGGATTAGCATGAAATGATGGAAGACTTTGGATTAGCATGAAATGATGGAAGACTTTTGATAAGCATGAAATGATGGGAGACTTTTGATAAGCATGAAATGATGGGAGACTTTTGATAAGCATGAAATGATGGGAGACTTTTGATAAGCATGAAATGATGGAAGACTTTTGATAAGCATGAAATGATGGAAGACTTTTGATAAGCATGGAATGATGTCAGACTTTGGATAAGCATGAAATGATGGGAGACTTTTGATAAGCATGAAATGATGGAAGACTTTTGATAAGCATGAAATGATGGAAGACTTTTGATAAGCATGGAATGATGTCAGACTTTGGATAAGCATGAAATGATAGGAGACTTTTGATAAGCATGAAATGATGGGAGACTTTGATAAGCATCAAATGATCGGAGACTTTTGATAAGCATGAAATGATGGGAGACTTTGGATTAGCATGAAATGATGGAAGACTTTGGATTAGCATGAAATGATGGAAGACTTTTGATAAGCATGGAATAATGGGAGACTTTGGATAAGCATGAAATGATGGGAGACTTTTAATAAGCAGTAAATGATGGGAGACTTTTGATAAGCATGAAATGATGGGAGACTTTGGATAAGCATGAAATGATGGCAGACTTTTGATAAGCATAGAATGATGGCAGACTTTTGATAAGCATGAAATGATGGAAGACTTTTGATAAGCATTAAATGATGGAAGACTTTTGATAAGCAGTATATTATGGCAGACTTTTGATAAGCATTAAATGATGGGAGACTTTGGATAAGCATGAAATGATGGAAGACTTTGGATTAGCAGGAAATGATGGAAGACTTTGGATTAGCAGGAAATGATGGGAGACTTTTGATAAGCATGAAATGATGGGAGACTTTTGATAAGCATGAAATGATGGGAGACTTTTGATAAGCATGAAATGATGGAAGACTTTGGATTAGCATGAAATGATGGAAGACTTTTGATAAGCATGAAATGATGGGAGACTTTTGATAAGCATGAAATGATGGGAGGCTTTTGATAAGCATGAAATGATGGGAGACTTTTGATAAGCATGAAATGATGGGAGACTTTTGATAGGCAGTAAATGATGGAAGACTTTTGATAAGCATGAAATGATGGCAGACTTTGGATAAGCATGAAATGATGGGAGACTTTTGATAAGCAGTAAATGATGGGAGACTTTTGATAAGCATGAAATGATGGAAGACTTTGGATAAGCATGAAATGATGGGAGACTTTGGATAAGCATGAAATGATGGAAGAATTTTGATAAGCATGAAATGATGGGAGACTTTTGATAAGCATGAAATGATAGAAGACTTTTGATAAGCATGAAATGATGGGAGACTTTTGATAAGCATGAAATGATAGGAGACTTTTGATAAGCAGTAAATGATGGGAGACTTTTGATAAGCATGGAATGATGGAAGATTTTTGATAAGCATGAAATGATGGGAGACTTTGGATAAGCATGAAATTATGGGAGACCTTTGATAAGCAGTAAATGATAGAAGATTTTTGATAAGCATGGAATGATGGCAGACTTTGGATAAGCATGAAATGATGGGAGACTTTTGATAAGCATGAAATGATGAGAGACTTTTTATAAGCATGAAATGATGGGAGACTTTTTATAAGCATGAAATGATGGGAGACTTTTGATAAGCATGGAATGATGGCAGACTTTGGATAAGCATGAAATGATGGGAGACTTTTGATAAGCATGAAATGATGGAAGACTTTTGATAAGCATGAAATGATGGGAGACTTTTGATAAGCATGAAATGATGGAAGACTTTGATAAGCATGAAATGATGGAAGACTTTTGATAAGCATGAAATGATGGGAGACTTTTGATAAGCATGAAATGATGGGAGACTTTTGATAAGCATGGAATGATGGCAGACTTTTGATAAGCATGAAATGATGGGAGACTTTTGATAAGCATGAAATGATGGAAGACTTTGATAAGCATGAAATGATGGAAGACTTTTGATAAGCATGAAATGATGGGAGACTTTTGATAAGCATGAAATGATGAGAGACTTTTTATAAGCATGAAATGATGGGAGACTTTTGATAAGCATGAAATGATAGAAGACTTTTGATAAGCATGAAATGATGGGAGACTTTTGATAAGCATGAAATGATAGGAGACTTTTGATAAGCAGTAAATGATGGGAGACTTTTGATAAGCATGGAATGATGGAAGATTTTTGATAAGCATGAAATGATGGGAGACTTTGGATAAGCATGAAATTATGGGAGACCTTTGATAAGCAGTAAATGATAGAAGATTTTTGATAAGCATGGAATGATGGCAGACTTTGGATAAGCATGAAATGATGGGAGACTTTTGATAAGCATGAAATGATGAGAGACTTTTTATAAGCATGAAATGATGGGAGACTTTTTATAAGCATGAAATGATGGGAGACTTTTGATAAGCATGGAATGATGGCAGACTTTGGATAAGCATGAAATGATGGGAGACTTTTGATAAGCATGAAATGATGGAAGACTTTTGATAAGCATGAAATGATGGGAGACTTTTGATAAGCATGAAATGATGGAAGACTTTGATAAGCATGAAATGATGGAAGACTTTTGATAAGCATGAAATGATGGGAGACTTTTGATAAGCATGAAATGATGGGAGACTTTTGATAAGCATGGAATGATGGCAGACTTTTGATAAGCATGAAATGATGGGAGACTTTTGATAAGCATGAAATGATGGAAGACTTTGATAAGCATGAAATGATGGAAGACTTTTGATAAGCATGAAATGATGGGAGACTTTTGATAAGCATGAAATGATGAGAGACTTTTTATAAGCATGAAATGATGGGAGACTTTTGATAAGCATGAAATGATGGGAGACTTTTGATAAGCATGGAATGATGGCAGACTTTGGATAAGCATGAAATGATGGGAGACTTTTGATAAGCATGAAATGATGGAAGACTTTGATAAGCATGAAATGATGGAAGAATTTTGATAAGCATGAAATGATGGGAGACTTTTGATAAGCATGAAATGATGAGAGACTTTTTATAAGCATGAAATGATGGGAGACTTTTGATAAGCATGAAATGATGGGAGACTTTTGATAAGCATGGAATGATGGCAGACTTTGGATAAGCATGAAATGATGGGAGACTTTTGATAAGCATGAAATGATGGAAGACTTTGATAAGCATGAAATGATGGAAGACTTTTGATAAGCATGAAATGATGGGAGACTTTTGATAAGCATGAAATGATGAGAGACTTTTTATAAGCATGAAATGATGGGAGACTTTTGATAAGCATGAAATGATGGGAGACTTTTGATAAGCATGGAATGATGGCAGACTTTGGATAAGCATGAAATGATGGGAGACTTTTGATAAGCATGAAATGATGGAAGACTTTGATAAGCATGAAATGATGGAAGAATTTTGATAAGCATGAAATGATGGGAGACTTTTGATAAGCATGAAATGATAAGAGACTTTTGATAAGCATGAAATGATGGGAGACTTTTGATAAGCATGAAATGATGGAAGACTTTTGATAAGCATGGAATGATGGCAGACTTTGGATAAGCATGAAATGATGGGAGACTTTTGATAAGCATGAAATGATGGGAGACTTTGATAAGCATGAAATGATGGAAGAATTTTGATAAGCATGAAATGATGGGAGACTTTTGATAAGCAGTAAATGATTGGAGACTTTTGATAAGCAGTAAATGATGGGAGACTTTTGATAAGCATGAAATGATGGGAGACTTTTGATAAGCATGAAATGATGGGAGACTTTGGATAAGCATGAAATGATCGGAGACATTTTATAACCTTGTTCCTAATTAGTAAAATTCTTTTTTCTTTTTTTTTGCAAATAAATTTTTTAAAAGTGTAATATCTGTTCTGTCTTCGGTTAGAGGAGGGAAATCTTTCTAGACTGAAGCAGTTTTAATTTGTCTTTTCCCCTACATTAAAAACCGACTTTATATCTAACTTTACCCTCGTGAGGAGGTAAGTAACTCGTGACTTTACGAATGCAAGTATCGTTATTCAAATCTGAATGAAAATACTGATATTTTTCAATCTTGACTGAGAGAAAGAGTCGGAGAAATAGTTTGAAATTGTGCGTAAGTTAAAGAAGCGGAAGAACCCATTGACGGTTTATATATTTATTTGATAAAATAGAAAGTATCCATTTCATAATGGTCACCGTATCTGAAATTGGAAATTGCGAACCGGTGTTAATCTCTCCCAAATCCCCAATTATTTTTATACAACTTTGAAGTTGTATATCATTCTCCTGCTAGATTCAATAAACATCTAAAAATGCAGGGTGGCCCATTTTACTCCGGTCACTTAAATCTAAGAAAAATCTTGCTTCATAACAAGAAATTAAAAAAGGACTTTGCAATTATACTTGCATGTCCATCTCACTTCAAGAAAACCATACACTAGAATTCTCAAGTGACATAAATAGAAATCAATGAAAGTCCTGTAAAAGATTAGCATCACTTGGTAACACACAGGGCACACATATCATAAGGTCACAAATGGGAAACAAACCTGGAATATGTCAAAACAACTAAATCTCTGTATTGGCAGAGTTTGGGTTGGGAATCATTATGCAACTCTGGGGTTATATACCACTCTTTTGCTAGATTCGATAACTATGGGGAAATGCAGGGTGGCCCACTTCATCTTGGTCATTTAATTCTAAGAAAAATCTTGCTTCCCCTCAAAAAATTTAAAAAGGGCTTTGCAATTATACTTATATGGTCTTCTCACTTTAAGAATATCATACACTAGAATTCTCAAGTGACATAAATAGAAATCAGCCAAACGTTAGATAATGAAAAAGAGCATCACCTTGGCATCCACACTTGCTTCTTCATCAGAGTACAGAGCAGAAAGAATGATGCAGTTCTAATGGTAATATCATAAAGACAATGCCTGATGCAATCCATAATGGAAGTATCAAGCTCTGGGAAAAACGAAGTTGGGAGAAAATAGGGGTAATCATTCGCGGCTCACTACACGTCGAGTTACCCTATTCTTCAATTTAAAATGAGTTATCACCCTTGCTGATTTTTTTAGGTGATTATTTAAAAATGTTTTATATTAATTGTTAAATAACTTATAGAGTATAGGTTATATTGCCAATAAGACGGTACAACAATAACAAATGAAAGTTGTTTAGTCAAAAGTTTCATTTGTCAGCTTAAATGCTATTTGGGAAAATAGGAGTAATCATTCGTGGCTCATTTCAACTTGATGACCCACTTCACCCCGGGTTACCCTACTTTCTATTATTTATTTGTTGTTGTTTTTTCTGTGCCTCTTTGGCCATCCCCTCAACCTTTTAATTATCATCTTATTTTGCCGTCCAACACATGCCCGCATGTAAAATGGACGTTAAACCGATGATGATGATGATGATGATGATTCTAAATGAAACTCTTAAAATAGATTTCACCAAACTTTAAAACTATTATTACAATATCAAACCAAATTCTGTCAAATATTTCATCCGATAGTCTCCAAAAATGCTCTTCTAATTCCTTATTTTTACAGTTATATCTGAATTTTTCGAATTCTATCTTAAAATATTTGGCAAGCCAGAAGTGTACCCAACTCAAAGCCAACAGCAAACGGTATTCTGTCAGATTTAGTTCCTGATATTTAACTTCATCAGTAATATCCCTTCCGGCAAAAGTTTCAGTTTCCCAAATTTATTAATTTATTTATTAAATTGTTAGGTGAAAGTACAGAATAGTTAACAAAGCCCCTTCCCTATAACCCTATTATTTCAGCACAGTCCGTAAACCGCAGAAGATTATTTAAAAAAAAACATTCTTAACATGGGGAGGGGGGCTTTGTTAACTATTCTGTACTTTCACCTAACAATTTAATAAACAAATTAATAAATAAATTAATAAATAAAAACGAGTACAAAACTTGGAACACAAGAATAGTAAGCAACCCAAACCAGGAACTAAATCTGACAGAACACCGTTTGCTGCTGACTTTGAGTCGGGTACTCTTCTGGTTTACCAAATAGTTTCCGTTTTTGCTGTTCTTAATCTGGTCTGACAGTTTGTTAAAAAATACTTTATTGTTATTTTCATGGAAAGTGCTCGACCGAGCTCCAATCTCTGATTCCTCTTTGTACGACATTCACAGCAAAAACTCGTCCCTCTGCCACAACTGACAAAAAAGTCCTCCCCATGTACCTAGCATAAGGCAGAATTTCCATGAACAAATTTTCTGTCCAAAAACTTCCCGTCTGTGGAACACATTACCATGGAACTACTTCCCTGCAGACTACAATATGGTCGTCTTCAAATCCAATGTCAACAATTACTTGTCATAAATCGTTCCCATAAGTAATCAAACTTGGTTTATTGCATTCATCATTTTCAATCGTCTCATCATATTCTTCATCATTTACGATTCATCCATCTCATTAACATTTATCCTCAAGTGGCTTTTGGCTTTGTTAAGTGGTGACCCATTAGTAAAAAACGGTCAATTAATTAATTAATCGAGCTTTTTAAATCAGACTTTCCAAATAACTTTCCGGATAAAAGAGTAATATTTAAAAAAAAAAATGCCTATCAGAGTTATCGCCCTTTCCCCCAATTGAAATACGTCTTTTTGTTGTCGTTTATTAAGTTAACGAACAACCTGCAGATACGGCCACCGTCTCTCCAGTGTTAGAACCTGCAGACACGGTCACCGTGTTTGCAGTGTTAGAACCTGGAGACACTTTAAATTCGTTTCGTTTTCGCTTTCGTCAGACACCGTTTTTTTTTTCGCTTTCGTCTTGTTAAGTTAGTGTATTTCACGAGTTTTACATTAGCGTATTTTAATCGGGCTATTTTATGAAAATGTAAGTTGGAGATACATTTTTAAATTATGCGGAATATAAGGCACAACGTTGAGTTGTGCCTTATATTCCGCATAATTTAAAAATGTATCTCCAACTTACATTTTCATATGAGGAAGAAAAAAGAATTTGGAAATTATTTTTTTTTTAATTCTTGGAATAATTCTGCTTTTGTTTTTCTTTTCGTAGTCATTGTTTTTGTTTGTTTTTTGTTAGTTTTTGATAATAACCATTGGTGCTTATTTGTTTTATGGTGCTAATTTACTGTAGGACCCGCGCTACCGTTTTTTTTTTCTTTACCCCCTTTTCGTCTGTTAGCTGTTATTATAAATGTCCTACAGTAAATTAGCACCACAAAACAAATAAGCACCAATCGTCATTTGCAAAAACTCAAAATCGCACTGAACAAAAAACAAAAAAAAACAACAGCTAACAGAACGAAAATGGGGTAAAGAAAAAAACGGTAGCGCGGGTCCTACAGTAAATTAGCACCATAAAACAAATAAGCACCAATGGTCATTATCAAAAACTAACAAAAAACAAACGGGTATCTTTTACGACGCTCAGCAGAGTAAAAACGCTAAAAACGCTAAAAACAAAAACAAATATACAACAAATAAAAGTAAATGTAGGCTGTAAAAGTTATTTTCAAACTTGCCTGTGGCATTTGTTTGTATTTTTAGACCGTTACAACCGCTATTCATTAGAAATCAATAGTTTTGTCACTGGAACTTGAAAATAAAAATTGCCGATTTTTTTTTTTTTTTGGGGGGGGGGGGGGGGAAAGCTTTGGTAAAAAATGCACCTGAATCGGCCATATTGAATTTTGTGAAAAGTCGTGGGAAAAAAAACAAGACATTTTTTTTTTACATCTAATAAAAACACATTTATAATACGTAAAAATAAAAACAAATTACATAGGTAAGTAGAAAAATATCTATTCTCGTCGCAGGTCAACTTCACTTGTTGCAAATTTATGTTTTTGGACCCCGTTCGCGACTCTGCTGAGCGTCGTAAAAGATACCCCCTAATTCTTTTTTCTTCAATAATAGTTCTATGAAATGAAAAAAAAAATCCTTTTCGGAAAAATTACGTACTTAAAAAAAAGCGAAAGAGAGCGTTAGCAATTTTCTGGAGGTTTTCTTTCCAGATTTAGCGGGTTTTCAAAATCGCTAGCGGGTTTTGAAAAGTAGCTCATTCACCGATTACTATTCTATACAATTACCAAAAGTTGTCATTCATTGTGTAATTAGAAAACCACGTCGTATTATTTCTGCAATGTTATTTAATTCGAGAGCTTAATTTTTCTTAGAGTTATACTGATTTAATCAATGCGGAATTAAGGGATTTCTTTTTCATAAAATATGATAACTATATTTTAAAAGATATTTTTTACGAAATAATACATTTGCACTGGGCTTTCTAATAAAGTAATAGCTTAATCATATTCTGTGATGGTTACTGAATACTTTTGATTATTTTATTATATAAATAGACAAATTTATAAAAAAATAAACTGTATTCTAATATAATATCTGCTAATATAACACGTCTATGTCTTCTATTATAGCAAGTCTTCTTAAAACGCGTTAAAATACGCTAAAGAAATACTGGCGGTGTCGTAAACTGAATGAGTTTTATTTTGTGTACATGTCACCGTGTCTCTAATATATAACGCGGCTGACACTGCAGACACGGTCACCGTATCTGCAGTGTTTGAACCTGTAGATACGGTGGCCGTGGCTACAGGCTCTGCCTTAAGTTAATCATTTGAAATTGTCCCTATTTATTTTCCTCCGCACAACGACAAAGTTAGAGACAACGTCGATTTTTATGTGGGAAAAATCGGTGCTTTTGCATAAGCCGTCACTGATGAAAGGAAAATAACTCCGTTTAACTAAGAGATTCTTAAAAAAAATGTTCAAAAGAGAATTTGGGACGCTGAAACCTACACAACTTATAAATTAGGCGTATCCAATACAAGGGAAATAACTCAATTTGACTATCTTAGTTAAACTGAGTTATTACCCTTGTATTGGATACGCCTAATTTATAAGATTCATAAAAATAATGTTCAAAAGATGCATAAATAAAAAATTCAAAAGAGAATTTGGGACGCTGAAACCTACACAACTTATAAATTAGGCGTATCCAATACAAGGGAAATAACTCAATTTGACTATCTTAGTTAAACTGAGTTATTACCCTTGTATTGGATACGCCTAATTTATAAGATTCATAAAAATAATGTTCAAAAGATGCATAAATAAAAAATTCAAAAGAGAATTTGGGACGCTGAAACCTACACAACTTATAAATTAGGCGTATCCAATACAAGGGAAATAACTCAATTTGACTATCTTAGTTAAACTGAGTTATTACCCTTGTATTGGATACGCCTAATTTATAAGATTCATAAAAATAATGTTCAAAAGATGCATAAATAAAAAATTCAAAAGAGAATTTGGGACGCTGAAACCTACACAACTTATAAATTAGGCGTATCCAATACAAGGGAAATAACTCAATTTGACTATCTTAGTTAAACTGAGTTATTACCCTTGTATTGGATACGCCTAATTTATAAGATTCATAAAAATAATGTTCAAAAGATGCATAAATAAAAAATTCAAAAGAGAATTTGGGACGCTGAAACCTACACAACTTATAAATTAGGCGTATCCAATACAAGGGAAATAACTCAATTTGACTATCTTAGTTAAACTGAGTTATTACCCTTGTATTGGATACGCCTAATTTATAAGATTCATAAAAATAATGTTCAAAAGATGCATAAATAAAAAATTCAAAAGAGAATTTGGGACGCTGAAACCTACACAACTTATAAATTAGGCGTATCCAATACAAGGGAAATAACTCAGTTTGACTAAAAAAAAGAAAATTGCAGAACAATTGTAATTTAGAAAACTGCGACGACTGTTTTTTTTTTATGTAACAAAGTTTATAACACATTAATAAAGTTTTAAGGTCTTTTAACAGTACAAAAAAGGGATCAAGGGAAGAATAAGGACCCCAGATCATTAACACAAGACGCGGGACATATTTTCAAATCACCGGTTGACCTCGCAATACACGTGGTCTCTATTTACAAAACACTTGTAAATAGATCTTTTATTTATGTTAATATTTATTTTAAGGCAGAGAGTTCATAAATAAAACAAATAAATATTAACATGTTTTCTTTTCTTTTAACATGTATACGCTTTTTTAAAAATCGGCTGACTTGTAATCTGTCGTTTTGCAATAAACAAAACAATTTATCATTTTTTTTTTTACTTTTATTTACTAAATAAAAAACAAATTTTAAACGCAATTCTATATTTCGTGTTGTGTACTTTTTTTTCTTTTCGTAGGGAGGCGAGTAGCGAAGTTTTATATATTTGTTTATAATTGTTGCTTACAGAAAAAAAAGGAAAAAACTTCACGAGGGCAGAAATGGGGGGGGGGGGGTATGAAATATTTATCACCGTACTTAAGTAATCTTTCGTTTTGTAGGGAAAAATCAAGCTTCCCAAAAAGGGGCACTATGGATCTTACCTCAGTTTAGAAGGATTTTTCCATACTACACATTGCTCCTAGCCCGAGGAGGCAAAACGGATGATTACGCAAGTTATTTTAATAAATAAACGAAATATATACGCCTTTTAAAAAATCGGCTGACTTGTAATCTTTCGTTTTGCTTCCCCACGAGGGCGGAGTTAGACTTCAAAAATCAGTTTCCAAACGGAAGCAATTTAAAATTTATGAAGTTTTTTCCTTTTTTTTCTGTAAGCAACAATTACAAACAAATATATAAAACTTCGCTACTCGCCTCCCTACGAAAAGAAAAAAAAGTACACAACACGAAATATAGAATTGCGTTTAAAATTTGTTTTTTATTTAGTAAATAAAAGTAAAAAAAAAAATGATAAATTGTTTTGTTTATTGCAAAACGACAGATTACAAGTCAGCCGATTTTTAAAAAAGCGTATACATGTTAAAAGAAAAGAAAACATGTTAATATTTATTTGTTTTATTTATGAACTCTCTGCCTTAAAATAAATATTAACATAAATAAAAGATCTATTTACAAGTGTTTTGTAAATAGAGACCACGTGTATTGCGAGGTCAACCGGTGATTTGAAAATATGTCCCGCGTCTTGTGTTAATGATCTGGGGTCCTTATTCTTCCCTTGATCCCAAAAAAGAAAGAAAATGCGACGATGGTCGCAGAGGAATTGTAATTCTTATAATGCTATAGACTTTTTTACATAAAAAAAAAACACACGTCGCAGTTTTGTTTAATAAAAATTCCAATTCTTCTGCAACTATCGTCGCATTTTCATTCGTTTTATAACCTTAACATTTTTTGAATTAGTGTTTTAAACCTTTTTTACATAAAAAACAGTCGTCGTAGTTTTCTTTATTACAAATGGCAATTCCTCTGCAACTATCGCCGCATTTTCCCTTTTTTTTTTGTAATGTTAAATACCATAATATTTTTAAAATAAAAAGTACAATTCCTCTGACTAAAAAAAAGAAAGAAATGAAAGTGTGACGATTGTTGCAAACTGAGTTATTTCCCTTGTATTAGATACGACTAATTTATAAATTGCGTTGGTTTCAGCGTCTAAAATTTTCTTTTGAAAAAAAAGAAAGAAAAAAAAGACGAATCTCTTAGTCAAACGGAGTTATTTCTCTTGCATCGGTAACGACTTGTGCAAAAGCGCCGGAATATCCACCCCCTCCCTGAAAAGGGGCACTGTGTAGACAAGAATAAAACTGGCACCAGTCTAGAAGGATTTTTCTGCGTGCTTGTAGATCGCAGCACGGATGAAAGGGAAATAACTCTCGTCGACTAAGAGATTTATAATTATTATTCTTTTGTTCAGAAGAGAATTTGGGACGCTAAAACCAACAGAACTTAGAGGAATTGAACTTTTTATTAAAATGTTGAAAATACGACGAAGAGGAATTGGATTTTTAAAAAATTTAAACTGCCAATTTTTTTAAACAAAGTTTATAACATTAATAGCAACAAATGTTAATGTTTATTAATGTTATAAAGTCAGAAGTTTTGATTAAAAATAACATCCAATACCTCTGAAACTATCCTCGCATTTGTCACATTAAAAAAAAAGTACAATTCCAAATTCTTTTTTTAAAAATGAACATGAATCTCGTAGTCAACGAGAGTTATTTCCCTTGCACCAGTGCCGTGATCTCTTGTACGTGGTCGTCGTCGTTCATCTTCATCTTTATCTTCGTCACCTTCAGCAGCATCGTCATTGTCATCGTCATCATCAGTTAAACGTCCGTTTAACGTGCTGGCATGTGTTGGACGGCTTTAAGAAATTGAGTTCCAAACTAACTTAGTATTAAAAAATAGTGGTTGTAGTATTAAAAAGTAGTTGGTTGTAGTATTAAAACGTAGTTGGTTGTAGTATTAAAAAGTGTTGGTTGTAGTATTAAAACGTAGTGGTTGTAGTATTAAAAAGTTGTAGGTTTAGTATTAAAAAGTAGTTGGCTTAGTATTAAAAAGTAGTTGGTTTAGTATTAAAACGTAGTAGTTGTAGTATTAAAAAATAGTGGGTGTAGTATTACAAAGTAATGGTTGAAGCATTAAAAATAGTGGGTGTAGTATTACAAAGTAGTGGTTGTAGTATTAAAAAGTAGTGGTTGTAGTATTAAAAAGTAGTGGTTGTAGTATTAAAACGTAGTTGGTTTAGTATTAAAAAGTAGTGGTTGTAGTATAAAAAATAGTGGTTGTAGTATTAAAATGTAATGGTTGTAGTATTTAAAAATAGTGGGTGTAGTATTACAAAGTAGTGGGCGTAGTATTAAAAAGTAATGGTTCTAGTATTAAAAAATAGTAGTTGTAGTCTTTAAAAGTAGTGGGTTTAGTATTAAAAAGTAGTGGGTTTAGTATTAAAATGTAGTGGGTGTAGTATTAAAAAGTAGTTGGTTTAGTATTAAAAATAAAAGTTAAAATTAAAATTAAAATTTATTTTTTCATCGTTGTTCTTTTTTGTTTTTTAATTTTAACTTTTATTTTTATTTTTTTCTTCTTCTCTTCTTAAGTGACCTCAACTATTGCAACGCCACATTGTGTATTGTCGGCAGTTGAAACCCTTATTCCAGACATTTAATTTCCCTGATGATCTGCCAAGCAAGTACCTGCTTGGTAGTGAAACACGTGTAGGAAAAAAAACATTGAATTTGAATAAATAATATTTGTAAGAAAAAATATCTTTAATGGTGATCATTGGTGTCTTGAAAGGAATGCTTTGGTAAGCCTTCATAAAAGTCGCATATATATATATATATATATATATATATATATATATATATATATATACATATATATATATATATATATATATATATATATATATATATATATATATGAGAGAGAGAGGGGAGAAGGATCTGGGTAAAAGAAGAAGAAAGAGGGGGATGAAGAAAGAGAAGGAGGCGAAGAAGAAAAAGAAGACAGGGAGAGGCGAAGAAAAAGAAAAAGAACAAGAACACGGATGAGACGAGGGAGAAGGGAAACTGTTATGTTTAAAAATCAAATAAGTGTCTGGATCGACAAGAAAAAAGACAAAAACAAAAGTTGTAGAAGAAAAAGAAAAAGCGAAAGAAGGAGAAGGCTGAGGAAGAGAGGGATGAAGATGAGTCACCACTTATCAAGGCCCTAACGCCACTCGAGGATAAGAGTTAATGAGTGTCAAGTTGACGGTGAGGCAACACCGTGATGATTGTTAATGATGGTGGAAATTGGGAACAATTTGATTATTTAAGAGGACGGCTCAACAAGAATTTGTTTACATTGGACTTGAAAACGACTATGTTGTAGTGAACGAACCAGCTGCGCGGTATTGTGTTCTGCAGACGGGTAGCTCTATCAAAGAATCTTTTGTAGAGAAAAAAAATAACGAAATAATCTTTAAATAGAGATGTCGCCAAGATCAAGTCCAAATGGCAGGAAAAAAAAACCGTCTCTCTCAACTGTATAAAAAAAAACCGTCTCTCTCAACTGTATAAAAAAAAACCGTCTCTCTCAACTGTATAAAAAAAACCGTCTCTCTCAACTGTATAAAAAAAACCGTCTCTCTCCACTGTATATAAAAAAAACCGTCTCTCTCAACTGTATAAAAAAAAACGTCCTTCAAATCAACATGAAAGAAAATCTAGCACTCTTTTTTTTCTTTTGCTCGCTTTCCAATACGCGTTCAGAACGATATCCACGACAAAAACTGACTGATTCTTTACTTTCGCTCTCTTATTGAAACGAAAATCCCACGCATGCAAACAACCTAATTTGCATGAACAAATAAAATAATTAAAATCTTATTTCACTTTCTGACGCCTTTCTCCTCCCACTCCTCTTTCTTTTTATGTCGGCAACGAGTGTTTTCGGGTTCGCCCCACACACACAGCATAGCAGACGCTGCCTCTTTGAACGGCGCCGACAAGTGTCTGCATCTACATCAATCGGCCGCTCTCCGTTACATCTTTGCTCATGGAAGTTTCGTTTTGTTTACGTAGAGAGAAAGAGAGAGAGAGAGAGAGAGAGAGAGAGAGAGAGAGAGAGAGAGAGAGAGAGAGGGGGGATTTATTGACAGTGGTTGTCGTTAGACGAGTTTTGTTGCGAATGTTTTACAGGTGGGGGATCATAGATCGAAGGTCAGTCGAGCACCTGCCATATCACTAGTCAAAGAGTGTGTCTGTTTCGGCACCTTACTTGGACGTCAGTTCACGAACTTTGCGCACAAAACGATATCCTAACGATCGCGATTTTAAAGGTTAATAAAATGAACAAAAATGAAGAGTATTTCAAGAGAGAAAACTCATGATAAACCCTAACCCTAACTCAGGCAACCAAAATCGATCAATTAAAACAAAAAGGATTGATTTATATAATATGAATTTGTCGTTTACTGAGTGAAACGAATTGGAAAAGAGTTCAATATTGTCTAAGTTAGTTTGGGGTTGTTTAAGACTGTTAAACTATGCGTGTTAGAGTGAGACATAGTGGTGGGCAGTGAACCACAAACACGAGGAAGAAAAGACAAGAATCAATGAGAAAAAATTAATACGCGTGCACGAGGCACAAACTTTTATTGCGAACTAAATATAAAACAGTTGAATCTCTTTTGCCGCCTAATCTGGCACTGTTTACATGTCACGTGGTAGTTCCTGTAGCGTAGTGAGTTCATCACGTGATATTAAGATTAGAGTCACTGACCTCGTCACTACTCGATCAGGTGGAACTATATTCAGTTGATTAAACTCAACATAGACATTTGTCAGAAAGTAATATGTAATGTATAGAAATATTTTAGTCATAGTTTTTCTTCACGTAAGTTCGTGAAAGCAGACATCGCTTTTTGGTTGTGTTTCTCCTTTCGCGAAAAGTAAAGTTTAGCAATCGTGAACCGACGGCTGCTGCTGATGAAGTGTTGTAGTCAGTTATACTTGTATTTGCGTAGATAGAAAAAGTTGTGTTCGTTTTGTCATTTTATTATACATGCGTAATGGTGTATTAAGTTAAAGGTCGCTATTTTATTTTAATTTTTGAGAGATTGTTGTGCATTCTTCGTTTGGGCGAACTCAGTTAACAGACAGTAGAAGAACAAAGAGAAGAGAAGAGAAGAGAAAAAGAAGAAGAAGAAAAAGAAGGGTGTGGATCGTAAAGAAAAGAAAAGAATGAGAATTTTACAAGAAGACGATGACGTCGACGACGACGACGAAGAAGAAGAAGAAGAAGAAGAAAAAGCGACAGACGACGAGGAAGAAGACGAAGAAGAAGAAGAAGAAGCAACAGACGACGAGGAGAAGACGAAAAAGAAGAAGAAGAAGCAACAGACGACGAGGAAGAAGACGAAGAAGAAGAAGAAGCAACAAACGACGAGGAAGAAGACGAAGAAAAGACAAAAATGAAGAAGAAAACGACAAAGTGGAAGACAATGAAGAAGATGACGACGGAGAAGAAGAAAAAAAGAAGACGCACATGAAAAAGACGAAAAAGAAAAAGAAAACGAAAAAGATTATGAAAAAGAAGATGAACAAGAAGAAGACTACAAAAAAGAAGAAGACGTAAAAGAAAAAGAAGAAAAAGGTCATGAAATGTGTCGAATGATAAGATTGAAAAACGAAACAATGGCGTCAAAAGATAGCGATGTAAAACAAATAAGTTGTTATGCAATTGTCAAAATTTAGACGAACATTTTTTTAACTTCTGCTTATCTCCCTTGATAGCCAACCTGTCTCCAGGTTATTTACAGTAATTTATTGCTGCGCACGTTCGAGTAACAAACTGTCTATTACAAATAATAAAATAAACACATATTCCGTTAAGTGCAAAATAAAGTTTAAATTCTTTCGTGTTTTTTTTTTTACAATAAAGTGTAGAATTTTTTTTACATTTAACCGACCAAACAGATATCATACCTTCCCCCCCTGCCACCACGCTACTGGTTACATTCGTCGGAATGTTGTGAAAATAACAACTAAGACCCATTTCCAATCACCTATTTCCATGACTGATAGCATTCTTCCCGTGAGTCCAATATTCCAGCTTTTCGGCCTAACATTCACAGGAAAAAATGGAATAGTAATAAATACATAGAAGATGCTGCCAAGTCTGCTGCAAGGAAAGTGGGCTCCCTATACCGGGCTAGAAAACTTTTCACACATGCCAGTAATTTATATATCTATAAAGCCACCATTTGTTCATGCAATGATTGTTGCCAGATCTGGGCTGGTGCACCAACCACTAGTCTCTCCCTCTTAGACAAGTTAAATAAAAAGCGCCTCTAATTAAATAACTCTCACACTGTCTACCAAGCTTAAACCTCTGTCACATCGCCGCAATGTTTCACCCCTGTGGATTTTTTTCAAGTACTTCAATGAATGTGTTCTGACGCAGTTGTTGCACTTGTGCTTCCTCAAAGTAAATACTCCTGACCAACGCGCCAATCAGCTAAATCTCACCTCTTCACTGGAGAGGTTCCCAGATGTCGGAAAGTTTTCTACTTTAATAGCATCTTTCCTCGAATAACTTGCCTTTGAAATTCTCTTCCTGCTCCCTTTTTTCCAGAATGCAGAAATTAAAATGTAATGTGAATAAATATCTCGCTGCACAACTCCCTACTTAGAATGTCCTATAAATCTGGCCTCTAATTCACAATCGCTACTTATGTCTTAGTGGCAATGCGCCTTGTTTTGGAGTGAATATAAGTAAAAGAAAAACTATATCAAAGCTAAGATAGACAAAACTCAGGCAAACAGTAAATCTAGACTCTGTGGACAAAGAGACGAAACTGTAAATCACATAAGTGAATGTAGCAAACTAGCCCAAAAGAATACAAAAATACACACGATTGCGAACTATGGAACGAATGCATTTTGAACACGCAAACAAATGGAACAGACACAAACTGGAGGGAACACTAGAAAACGAACATCACAAAATCCTTTGCGACATAGAGGTACAATCAGATAAATTTATCTAAGCAAGGAGACCACATGTCATAATAATTAACAAGGAGGAAAATAAATGCTAAATCGTAGATTTTTCCAGCCAGCTGACCACTTGGTGTGGGTCAATGGAGACAAAAAAAAAACGAAGCAAATTCATGGAACTTGTCAGAGAACTGAAAGGGATATGGAACATGAAGAAAGTCAAGATAATACTAATAATTGTAGGAGCACGAGGAACAGTCCTGAAAAGCCTGAGGAAAAGACAAGGATAAAACGGAATCAACAGGAAAGACTGAGACTATAGAACAGAAGGCAATGACGAAAACAGTTGAAATCTTAAGGAAAATCCTCGAATGCGGAAACCAACCCACATAAACTATGAACGCTAACCAGTCACATAGAAGTTGCAATAGAAATAAGATAAGGTACTGATATCGATCCTGAGCCAGTTTTCGTGAGGTTCGACTTGGAAGCGTTCGGCTGTCCTACGCAGACGCCCGAGTGTTGACGAGCCGATTTGTACCAGACGACAATTTTGATACGGTTCTGCGTCCTGTGATTGTAAGTTATATTTTCAAGAAATTTTCTAAAAGAAACAAAAAAAACAACAAAAAAAACAAGCAAAACATAGCGAAGTTACTGTTATCAAATAAATATTTTTTTTATTTTGATACGTTGCTGCGTCCTATAATTTTTAGTTATAGTTGCAAGAAATTTTTTAAACAACAAAACAAATAAAACAAGCAAAACAGAGCGAAATTACTATTATCAAATAAATATTTTTAACCCTAACCCTAAACCCTAACACTAACCCTAACCCTAAACTCTAACCCTAACCCTAACCCTAACCCTAAACCCTAACCCTAACCCTAACCCTAACCCTAACAACAACAAAAAAACAAAACAAGCAAAACATTATTATCATAGGACGCACCACCGTATCAAAATTGTCGTCTGGTACAAATTGGCTCGTCAACTCTCGGGCGTTTGCGTAGGACAGTCGAACGCTTCCGAGTCGAACCTAACGAAAACTGGTTCAGGATCGATATCAGTACCTAAAATAAAAACATAGAAAGAACACCACGTGAACTAAAAAGAACTGAAACTGTAAAAAGTCTTATGAACTGCCCCCCCTAAAAATACACACACACAGTGAGGGCACCCGCGTCGTCTGATACCGCCACACATAATTGTGAAGGGTGTCAAGGAAGATGGAAAGTCCGGGGAGGGAGAGCAT
Source organism: Sepiola atlantica (assembly GCA_963556195.1). Taxonomy (NCBI): domain Eukaryota; kingdom Metazoa; phylum Mollusca; class Cephalopoda; order Sepiida; family Sepiolidae; genus Sepiola; species Sepiola atlantica. Next base: position 16,331,243 of record OY744546.1, read on the forward strand.
TAAGCAAATCTCCACCGGAAGGGTGTGGATAGTACTGGAGCTTTGGAGAGGCTTATTGCCACCCAAATCTTAAAGACGGCCAATAGTCGCTACCAACGCGAAATCAATAGTAAACGGCTGATGCGATGACACAAAACGATTTGCAATTGTTATCGAAAGAGGTGGAAAATACTGGAAATCTGGGAACACTTTTTTGTCACTCATATTCCAGGGACACCACCTGTTATTTTCAGTGAGCAATCACTGATGACGACGTGTATAGGAACTTCCAGCGAGTAAATTATAATAATAATCATATAGATTAACAAATTATGGTGTTTTGATAGTTTGTCTGTCCGTATGCAAATACAGGGAGGGCCTGTGGACGAGTGGTTATAGCACTGTCTTTGGGCTGGACGACCCGGGTTCGATCCCACTCACGGCATGCGAATTTTCGGGTCTGAAAACTCCCTTTGTCCACCCAGCAGTAAATGGGTACCTGACTAAAACTCAGGGAAGGTTCAATGCAGCGGAAGGAGAGGGATGGGCTACGCCTTCCATATGCTGTGCCCTAGACACAGTGATTCTTAACAAATCACCGCCGCTATGGCTATGGGCAGTGTGCGATGTCGGCAACAACACTCGTGCGCGTCCAGGCTATGCGACCTTTACCTTTACGTTTTATGCAAATAGAAACGTGATTGGTTGCCAAAACAGAATACGCAGAGTATACATAACTAAGGCAGTCATTTCCGTTTGGTAAGATGATATATATATTTAAAAGTAAGTGGCTCTTTTTGGATCATCCGCAAAAATGTAGACATATAGGTAGTTCAAAGCGAATAATTTTTGCTTAAACCATAATTACAAATGTTTTTTTGACCACTAAAACAATACAAATGTTTTTTGGCAACTAAAACATAATTACTAATATTTTTTGACCAATTACTTACTCTTTCCTGCAAATAATAAATAGTGTATTTTTTTCCACTAAATTTCACAAATATTTTTCGTCTTAAAGCGATAAAAGCTAGACTTTTACTGGCTGTATGATACATTCTTTGTTGTAAGTGCAACACAGAAACACATAGCAGGCAATTTAGGGTCTTCTTTGGAGATGTCGCTACCATAGGGCAATTTAGGGTCTTTTTTGAAGATGTCGCTACCATAGGGCAATTTAGGGTCTTTTTTGGAGATGTCGCTACCATAGGGTAATTTAGGGTCTTCTTTGAAGATGTCGCTACCATAGGGCAATTTAGGGTCTTTTTTGGAGATGTCGCTACCATAGGGTAATTTAGGGTCTTCTTTGAAGATGTCGCTACCATAGGGCAATTTAGGGTCTTCTTTGGAGATGTCGCTACCATAGGGACTTTTAGGGTCTTCTTTGGAGATGTCGCTACCATAGGGCAATTTAGAGTCTTCTTTGGAGATGTCGCTACCATAGGGCAATTAGGGTCTTCGTTGAAGATGTCGCTACCATAGGGCAATTAGGGTCTTCTTTGAAGATGTCGCTACCATACAGCAATTTAAAACCTTCTTTGAAGATCTCGCTACTACATAGAAAGCAAAAAATGGGCAAAATGTGAAACATTGTCAGAAGGTGGAAACTAAATGTGAAGATGTGACACAAGGTCAAAAAGTGGGAATTAAATAGGAAGATTTGACACGAGGTCAGAAGGTAGAAATTAAATTAGAAGATGTGACACGAGGTCAGAAAGTGGAAATTTAATGGGAAGATGTGACACAATGTCAGAAAGTGGAAATTAAATGGGAAGATGTGACACGAGGTCAGGAGGTGGAAATTAAATGGGAAGATGTGACACAAGGTCAGAAAGTCCAAATTAAATGGGAGAATGTGACACAAGGTGAGAAAGTTGAAATTAAATGGGAAGATGTGACACGAGGTCAGAATGGAGAAATTAAATGTGACGATGTGACACGAGGTCAGAAGGTGGAAATTAAATGGGAAGATGTGACACAATGTCAGAAAGTGGAAATTTAATGGGAAGATGTGACACGAGGTCAGGAGGTGGAAATTAAATGGGAAGATGTGACACAAGGTCAGAAAGTCCAAATTAAATGGGAGAATGTGACACAAGGTGAGAAAGTTGAAATTAAATGGGAAGATGTGACACGAGGTCAGAATGGAGAAATTAAATGCGACGATGTGACACGAGGTCAGAAGGTGGAAATTAAATGGTAAGATGTGACACAAGGTCAGAAGGTAGAAATTAAATGGGAAGATGTGACACAAGGTCAAAAAGTGGAAATTAAATGGGAGGATGTTAAACGAGGTCAGAAGGTAGAAATTAAATGGGAAGATATGACACGAGGTCAGAACGTGGAAATTAAATGGGAAGATGTTACACAAGGTCAGAAGGTGGAAATTAAATAGTAAGATTTGACACAATGTCAGAAAGAAGAAATTAAATGGGAAAATGTGACACAAGGTCAGAAAGTCAAAATTAAATGGGAAGATGTGACACAAGGTCAGAAGGTGGAAATTAAATGGGAAGATGTGACACGAGGTCAGTAGGTGGAAATTAAATGGGAAGATGTGACACGAGATCAGAAGGTGGAAATTAAATGGGAGGATGTCACACAAGGTCAGAAGGTGGAAATTAAATGGGAAGATGTGACACGAGGTCAAAATGTGGAAATTAAATGGAAAGATGTGACACGAGGTCAGACAGTGGAAATTAAATGGGAAGATGTGACACAAGGTCAGGAGGTGGAAATTAAATAGTAAGATTTGACACAAGGTCAGAAAGTGGAACTTAAATAGGAAAATGTGACACGAGGTAAGATAGTGGAAATTAAATGGGAAAATGTGACACAAGGTCAGAAGGTGGAAATTAAATGGGAAGATGTGACACAAGGTCAGAAGGTGGAAATAACATGGGAAGATGTGACACGAGGTCAGAAAGTGGGAATTAAATAGGAAGATTTGACACGAGGTCAGAAGGTAGAAATTAAATTAGAAGATGTGACACAAGGTCAGAAAGTAGAAATTAAATGGGAAGATGTGACACGAGGTCAGAAAGTCGAAATTAAATGTGAAGATGTGACACAATGTCAGAAGGTGGAAATTAAATGGGAAAATGTGATACGAGGTCAGAAAGTGAAAATTAAATGGGAAGATGTGACACAAGGTCAGAAGGTGGAAATTAAATGGGAAGATGTGACACGAGGTCAGAAGGTGGAAATTAAATGGGAGGATGCGACACAAAGTCAGAAGGTGGAAATTAAATAGGAAGATGTGACACGATGGCAAAAAGTAGAAATTAAATGGGAAGATGTGACACGAGGTCAGAATGGAGAAATTAAATGTGACGATGTGACACGAGGTCAGAAGGTGGAAATTAAATGGGAAGATGTGACACAATGTCAGAAAGTGGAAATTTAATGGGAAGATGTGACACGAGGTCAGGAGGTGGAAATTAAATGGGAAGATGTGACACAAGGTCAGAAAGTCCAAATTAAATGGGAGAATGTGACACAAGGTGAGAAAGTTGAAATTAAATGGGAAGATGTGACACGAGGTCAGAATGGAGAAATTAAATGTGACGATGTGACACGAGGTCAGAAGGTGGAAATTAAATGGTAAGATGTGACACAAGGTCAGAAGGTAGAAATTAAATGGGAAGATGTGACACAAGGTCAAAAAGTGGAAATTAAATGGGAGGATGTTAAACGAGGTCAGAAGGTAGAAATTAAATGGGAAGATATGACACGAGGTCAGAACGTGGAAATTAAATGGGAAGATGTGACACGAGGTCAGTAGGTGCAAATTAAATGGGAAGATGTGACACGAGGTCAGAAGGTGGAAATTAAATGGGAGGATGTCACACAAGGTCAGAAGGTGGAAATTAAATGGGAAGATGTGACACGAGGTCAAAATGTGGAAATTAAATGGAAAGATGTGACACGAGGTCAGACAGTGGAAATTAAATGGGAAGATGTGACACAAGGTCAGGAGGTGGAAATTAAATAGTAAGATTTGACACAAGGTCAGAAAGTGGAACTTAAATAGGAAAATGTGACACGAGGTAAGATAGTGGAAATTAAATGGGAAAATGTGACACAAGGTCAGAAGGTGGAAATTAAATGGGAAGATGTGACACAAGGTCAGAAGGTGGAAATAACATGGGAAGATGTGACACGAGGTCAGAAAGTGGGAATTAAATAGGAAGATTTGACACGATGTCAGAAGGTAGAAATTAAATTAGAAGATGTGACACAAGGTCAGAAAGTAGAAATTAAATGGGAAGATGTGACACGAGGTCAGAAAGTCGAAATTAAATGTGAAGATGTGACAATATGTCAGAAGGTGGAAATTAAATGGGAAGATGTGTGACGAGGTCAGAGGATGGAAATCAAATAAGAAGATGTGACAAAAGGTCAGAAGGTAGAAATTAAATTGGAAGATGTGACACAAGGTCAGAAAGTAGAAATTAAATTGGAAGATGTGACACGAGGTCAGAAAGTCGAAATTAAATGGGAAGATGTGACACTAGGTCAGAAGGTGGAAATTAAATGGGAAGATGTGACACGAGGTAAGAGGATGGAAATCAAATAAGCAGATGTGACAAAAAGTCAGAAGGTGGAAATTAAATGGGAAGATGTGACACGGGTTCAGAAGGTGGAAATTAAAAGGGAAGATGTGACACAAGGTTAGAAAGTTGAAATTAAATGGGAAGATGTGACACAATGTCAGAAAGTGGAAATTTAATGGGAAGATGTGACACGAGGTCAGGAGGTGGAAATTAAATGGGAAGATGTGACACGAGGTCAGAAGGTGGAAATTAAATGGTAAGATGTGACACAAGGTCAGAAGGTTGAAATTAAATGGGAAGATGTGACACAAGGTAAAAAAGTGGAAATTAAATGGGAGGATGTTAAACGAGGTCAGAAGGTAGAAATTAAATGGGAAGATGTGACACGAGGTCAGAACGTAGAAATTAAATGGGAAGATGTGACACAAGGTAAAAAAGTGGAAATTAAATGGGAGGATGTTAAACGAGGTCAGAAGGTGGAAATTAAATAGTAAGATTTGACACAAGGTCAGAAAGAGGAAATTAAATGGGTAAAATGTGATACGAGGTCAGAAAGTGAAAATTAAATGGGAAGATGTGACACAAGGTCAGAAGGTTGAAATTAAATGGGAAGATGTGACACGAGGTCAGAAGGTGGAAATTAAATGGGAGGATGTGACACAAAGTCAGAAGGTGGAAATTAAATAGGAAGATGTGACACGATGGCAAAAAGTAGAAATTAAATGGGAAGATGTGACACGAGGTCAGACAGTGGAAATTAAATGGGAAGATGTGACACAAGGTCAGAAGGTGGAAATTAAATAGTAAGATTTGACACAAGGTCAGAAAGTGGAACTTTAATAGGAAAATGTGACACGAGGTCAGATAGTGGAAATTAAATGGGAAAATGTGACACAAGGTCAGAAGGTGGAAATTAAATGGGAAAATGTGACACGAGGTAAGAAGGTTGAAATTAAATGGGAAGATGTGACACGAGGTCAGAATGGGGAAATCAAAATGCAGGATGTCACACAAGGTCAGAAAGTAGAAAATTAAATAGGAAGATGTGACACGAGATCAGAAAGTGGAAATTAAATGGGAAGATGTGACACGAGGTCAGAAGGTGGAAATTAAATGCGAAGATGTGACACGAGGTCAGAAGGTGGAAATTAAATGGGAAGATGTGACACGAGGTCAGAAGGTGGAAATTAAATGGGAAGATGTGACACGAGGTCAGAAGGTAGAAATTAAATGGGAAGATGTGACACAAGGTCAGAAAGTAGAAATTAAATGGGAAGATGTGACACGAGGTAAGAAAGTCGAAATTAAATGGGAAGATGTGACACGAGGTCAGAAGGTGGAAATAAAATGGGAAGAATTGACACAAGGTCAGAAAGAAGAAATTAAATGGGAAGATGTGACACGAGGTAATAAGGTGGAAATTAAATGGGAAGATGTGACAAAAGGTAAGAAGGTGGAAATTAAATGGGAAGATGTGACACAAGGTCAGAAAGTGGAAATTAAATGGGAAGATGTGACACGAGGTCAGAAGGTGGAAATCAAATGAGAAGATTTGACACGAGGTCAGAAAGAAGAAATTAAATGGGAAGGTGTGACACGAGGTAAGAAAGTCGAAATTAAATGGGTAGATGTGACACGAGGTCAGAAGGTGGAAATTAAATGGTAAGATGTGACACAAGGTCAGAAGGTGGAAATTAAATGGGAAGATGTGACAAAAGGTCAGAAGGTGGAAATTAAATGGGAGGATGTGACAAAAGGTGAGAAAGAAGAAATTAAATGGGAGGATGTCACAAATGGTCAGAAGGTTGAAATTAAATGGGAAGATGTGACACGAGGTCAGAACGTGGAAATTAAATGGGAAGATGTGACACGAGGTCAGAAGGTAGAAATTAAATGGGAAGATGTGACACAAAGTCAGAAAGTAGAAATTAAATGGGAAGATGTGACACGAGGTCAGAAAGTCGAAATTAAATGGGAAGATGTGACACGAGGTCAGAAGGTAGAAATTAAATGTGAAGAATTGACACAAGGTCAGAAAGATGAAATTAAATGGGAAGATGTGACACGAGGTTAGAAGGTGGAAATTAAATGGGAAGATGTGACAAAAGGTAAGAAAGTTGAAATTAAATGGGAAGATGTGACAGGAGGGCAGAAGGTTGAAATTAAATGGGGAGATGTGACACGAGGTCAGAAAGTGGAAATTAAATGGGAAGATGTGACACGAAGTCAGAAGGTGGAAATTAAATGGGGAGATGTGACACGAGGTCAGAAAGTGGAAATTAAATGGGAAGATGTGACACGAGGTCAGAAGGTGGAAATTAAATGGTAAGATGCGACACAAGGTCAGAACGTGGAAATTAAATGGGAAGATGTGACACAAGGTCAGAAGGTCGAAATTTAATGGGAAGGTGTGACACGAAGTCAGAAGGTGAAAATTAAATGAGAAGATGTGACACGAGGTCAGAAGGTAGAAATTAAATGGGAAGATGTGACACAAGGTCAGAAAGTGGAAATTAAATGGTAAGATGTGACACGAGGTCAGTAAGTCGAAATTAAATGGGAAGATGTGACACGAGGTCAGAAGGTGGAAATAAAATGGGAAGAATTGACACAAGGTCAGAAAGAAGAAATTAAATGGGAAGATGTGACACGAGGTCAGAAGGTGGAAATTAAATGGGAAGATGTGACAAAAGGTAAGAAAGTTGAAATTAAATGGGAAGATGTGACATGTGGTCAGAAGGTGGAAATTAAATGGGGAGATGTGACAAAAGGTCAGAAGGTGGAAATTAAATGGGAGGATGTGACAAAAGGTGAGAAAGAAGAAATTAAATGGGAGGATGTCACAAATGGTCAGAAGGTTGAAATTAAATGGGAAGATGTGACACGAGGTCAGAACGTGGAAATTAAATGGGAAGATGTGACACGAGGTCAGAAGGTAGAAATTAAATGGGAAGATGTGACACAAAGTCAGAAAGTAGAAATTAAATGGGAAGATGTGACACGAGGTCAGAAAGTCGAAATTAAATGGGAAGATGTGACACGAGGTCAGAAGGTAGAAATTAAATGTGAAGAATTGACACAAGGTCAGAAAGATGAAATTAAATGGGAAGATGTGACACGAGGTTAGAAGGTGGAAATTAAATGGGAAGATGTGACAAAAGGTAAGAAAGTTGAAATTAAATGGGAAGATGTGACAGGAGGGCAGAAGGTTGAAATTAAATGGGGAGATGTGACACGAGGTCAGAAAGTGGAAATTCAATGGGAAGATGTGACACGAAGTCAGAAGGTGGAAATTAAATGGGGAGATGTGACACGAGGTCAGAAAGTGGAAATTAAATGGGAAGATGTGACACGAGGTCAGAAGGTGGAAATTAAATGGTAAGATGCGACACAAGGTCAGAACGTGGAAATTAAATGGGAAGATGTGACACAAGGTCAGAAGGTCGAAATTTAATGGGAAGGTGTGACACGAAGTCAGAAGGTGAAAATTAAATGAGAAGATGTGACACGAGGTCAGAAGGTAGAAATTAAATGGGAAGATGTGACACAAGGTCAGAAAGTGGAAATTAAATGGTAAGATGTGACACGAGGTCAGTAAGTCCAAATTAAATGGGAAGATGTGACACGAGGTCAGAAGGTGGAAATAAAATGGGAAGAATTGACACAAGGTCAGAAAGAAGAAATTAAATGGGAAGATGTGACACGAGGTCAGAAGGTGGAAATTAAATGGGAAGATGTGACAAAAGGTAAGAAAGTTGAAATTAAATGGGAAGATGTGACATGTGGTCAGAAGGTGGAAATTAAATGGGGAGATGTGACACGAGGTCAGAAAGTTTAAATTAAATGGGAAGATGTGACACGAAGTCAGAAGGTGGAAATTAAATGGGAAGATGTGACACAAGGTCAGAAAGTTGAAATTAAATGAGGAGATGTGACACGAGGTCAGAAAGTGGAAATTAAATGGGAAGATGTGACACGAGGTCAGAAGGTGGAAATTAAATGGTAAGATGCGACACAATGTCAGAAGGTGGAAATTAAATGGGAAGAAGTGACACAAGGTCAGAAGGTCGAAATTTAATGGGAAGGTGTGACACGAAGTCAGAAGGTGGAAATTAAATGAGAAGATGTGACACGAGGTCAGAAGGTGGAAATTAAATGGAGAGATGTGACACGAGGTCAGAAAGTTGAAATTAAATGGGAAGATGTGACACGAAGTCAGAAGGTGGAAATTAAATGGGGAGATGTGACACAAGGTCAGAAGGTAGAAATTAAATGGGAAGATGTGACACAAGGTAAAAAAGTGGAAATTAAATGGGAGGATGTTAAACGAGGTCAGAAGGTAGAAATTAAATGGGAAGATGTGACACGAGGTCAGAACGTAGAAATTAAATGGGAAGATGTGACACAAGGTCAGAAGGTGGAAATTAAATGGGGAGATGTGACACGAGGTAAGAAAGTTGAAATTAAATGGGGAGATGTGACACGAGGTCAGAAAGTGGAAATTAAATGGGAAGATGTGACACGAAGTCAGAAGGTGGAAATTAAATGGGGAGATGTGACACGAGGTCAGAAAGTGGAAATTAAATGGGAAGATGTGACACGAGGTCAGAAGGTGGAAATTAAATGGTAAGATGCGACACGAGGTCAGAAAGTGGAAATTAAATGGGAAGATGTGACACGAAGTCAGAAGGTGGAAATTAAATGGGGAGATGTGACACGAGGTAAGAAAGTTGAAATTAAATGGGGAGATGTGACACGAGGTCAGAAAGTGGAAATTAAATGGGAAGATGTGACACGAAGTCAGAAGGTGGAAATTAAATGGGGAGATGTGACACGAGTTCAGAAAGTGGAAATTAAATGGGAAGATGTGACACGAGGTCAGAAGGTGGAAATTAAATGGTAAGATGCGACACAAGGTCAGAAGGTGGAAATTAAATGGGAAGATGTGACACAAGGTCAGAAGGTCGAAATTTAATGGGAAGGTGTGACACGAAGTCAGAAGGTGGAAATTAAATGAGAAGATGTGACACGAGGTCAGAAGGTAGAAATTAAATGGGAAGATGTGACACGAGGTCAGAAAGTCGAAATTAAATGGGAAGATGTGACACGAGGTCAGAAGGTGGAAATAAAATGGGAAGAATTGACACAAGGTCAGAAAGAAGAAATTAAATTGGGAAGATGTGACACGAGGTCAGAAGGTGGAAATTGAATTGGGAAGATGTGACAAAAGGTAAGAAGGTGGAAATTAAATGGGAAGATGTGATACAAGGTCAGAAAGTGGAAATTAAATGGGAAGATGTGACACGAGGTCAGAAGGTGGAAATCAAATGAGAAGATTTGACACGAGGTCAGAAAGTCGAAATTAAATGGGAATATGTGACACGAGGTCAGAAGGTGGAAATAAAATGAGAAGATGTGACACAAGGTCAGAAAGAAGAAATTAAATGTGGAAGGTGTGACATGAAGTCAGAAAGTCGAAATTATATAGGTAGATGTGACACGAGTTCAGAAGGTGGAAATTAAATGGTAAGATGTGACACAAGGTCAGAAGGTGGAAATTAAATGGGAAGATGTGACACAAGGTCAGAAGGTGGAAATTAAATGGGAAGATGTGACACGAGGTCAGAACGTGGAAATTAAATGGGAAGATGTGACACGAGGTCAGAAAGTGGAAATTAAATGGGAAGATGTGACACGAGGTCAGAAGGTGGAAATTAACTGGTAAGATGTGACACAAGGTCAGAAGGTGGAAATTAAATGGGAAGATGTGACACAAGGTCAGAAGGTGGAAATTAAATGGGAAGATGTGACACGAAGTCAGAAGGTGGAAATTAAATAGGAAGATATGACACGAGGTCAGAAAGTGGAAATTAAATGGGAAGATGTGACACGAGGTCAGAAGGTGGAAATTAAATGGAGAGATGTGACACGAGGTCAGAAAGTGGAAATTAAATGGGAAGATTTAACACAGGGTCAAAAAGTGGAAATTAAATGGGAAGATGTTACACGAGGTCAGAAGGTGGAAATTAAATGGGAAGAATTGACACAAGGTCAGAAGGTGGAAATTAAATGGGAAGATGTGACACAAGGTCAGAAGGTAGAAATTAAATGGGAAGATGTGACACAAGGTCAGAAGGTGGAAATTAAATGGGAAGATGTGACACAAAGTCAGAAAGTGGAAATTAAATGGGAAGATGTGAGACGAGGTCAGAAAGTGGAAATTAAATGGGTAGATGTGACACGAGGTCAGAAGGTGGAAATTAAATGGGAAGATGTGACACAAGGTCAGAAGGTGGAAATTAAATGGAAAGATGTGACACGAAGTCAGTAGGTGGAAATTAAATGGGAAGATGTGACACGAGTTCAGAAAGTCGAAATTAAATGGGAAGATTTGACACGAGGTCAGAAGGTGGGAATTAAATGGGGAGATGTGACACAAGGTAAAAAAGTGGAAATTAAATGGGAGGATGTTAAACGAGGTCAGAAGGTAGAAATTAAATGGGAAGATGTGACACGAGGTCAGAACGTAGAAATTAAATGGGAAGATGTGACACAAGGTCAGAAGGTGGAAATTAAATGGGGAGATGTGACACGAGGTAAGAAAGTTGAAATTAAATGGGGAGATGTGACACGAGGTCAGAAAGTGGAAATTAAATGGGAAGATGTGACACGAAGTCAGAAGGTGGAAATTAAATGGGGAGATGTGACACGAGGTCAGAAAGTGGAAATTAAATGGGAAGATGTGACACGAGGTCAGAAGGTGGAAATTAAATGGTAAGATGCGACACAAGGTCAGAAGGTGGAAATTAAATGGGAAGATGTGACACGAAGTCAGAAGGTGGAAATTAAATGGGGAGATGTGACACGAGGTAAGAAAGTTGAAATTAAATAGGGAGATGTGACACGAGGTCAGAAAGTGGAAATTAAATGGGAAGATGTGACACGAAGTCAGAAGGTGGAAATTAAATGGGGAGATGTGACACGAGGTAAGAAAGTTGAAATTAAATGGGGAGATGTGACACGAGGTCAGAAAGTGGAAATTAAATGGGAAGATGTGACACGAAGTCAGAAGGTGGAAATTAAATGGGGAGATGTGACACGAGTTCAGAAAGTGGAAATTAAATGGGAAGATGTGACACGAGGTCAGAAGGTGGAAATTAAATGGTAAGATGCGACACAAGGTCAGAAGGTGGAAATTAAATGGGAAGATGTGACACAAGGTCAGAAGGTCGAAATTTAATGGGAAGGTGTGACACGAAGTCAGAAGGTGGAAATTAAATGAGAAGATGTGACACGAGGTCAGAAGGTAGAAATTAAATGGGAAGATGTGACACGAGGTCAGAAAGTCGAAATTAAATGGGAAGATGTGACACGAGGTCAGAAGGTGGAAATAAAATGGGAAGAATTGACACAAGGTCAGAAAGAAGAAATTAAATTGGGAAGATGTGACACGAGGTCAGAAGGTGGAAATTAAATTAGGAAGATGTGACAAAAGGTTAGAAGGTGGAAATTAAATGGGAAGATGTGATACAAGGTCAGAAAGTGGAAATGAAATGGGAAGATGTGACACGAGGTCAGAAGGTGGAAATCAAATGAGAAGATTTGACACGAGGTCAGAAAGTCGAAATTAAATGGGAATATGTGACACGAGGTCAGAAGGTGGAAATAAAATGAGAAGATGTGACACAAGGTCAGAAAGAAGAAATTAAATGTGGAAGGTGTGACATGAGGTCAGAAAGTCGAAATTATATAGGTAGATGTGACACGAGGTCAGAAGGTGGAAATTAAATGGTAAGATGTGACACAAGGTCAGAAGGTGGAAATTAAATGGGAAGATGTGACACAAGGTCAGAAGGTGGAAATTAAATGGGAAGATGTGACACGAGGTCAGAAGGTGGAAATTAAATGGGAAGATGTGACACAAGGTCAGAAGGTGGAAATTAAATGGGAAGATGTGACACGAAGTCAGAAGGTGGAAATTAAATGGGAAGATTTAACACAGGGTCAAAAAGTGGAAATTTAATGGGAAGATGTTACACGAGGTCAGAAGGTGGAAATTAAATGGGAAGATGTGACACAAGGTCAGAAGGTAGAAATTAAATGGGAAGATGTGACACAAGGTCAGAAGGTGGAAATTAAATGGGAAGATGTGACACAAAGTCAGAAAGTGGAAATTAAATGGGTAGATGTGACACGAGGTCAGAAGGTGGAAATTAAATGGTAAGATGTGACACAAGGTCAGAAGGTGGAAATTAAATGGGAAGATGTGACACAAGGTCAGAAGGTGGAAATTAAATGGAAAGATGTGACACGAAGTCAGAAGGTGGAAATTAAATGGGAAGATGTGACACGAGTTCAGAAAGTCGAAATTAAATGGGAAGATGTGACACGAGGTCAGAAGGTGGGAATTAAATGGGGAGATGTGACACGAGGTCAGGAAGTGGAAATTAAATGGGAAGATGTTACACAAGGTCAAAAAGTGGAAATTTAATAGGAAGATGTTACACGAGGTCAGAAGGTGGAAATTAAATGGGAAGATGTGACACAAGGTCAGAAGGTGGAAATTAAATGGGAAGATGTGACACAAGGTCAGAAGGTGGAAATTAAATGGGAAGATGTGACACAAGGTCAGAAGGTGGAAATTAAATGGGAAGATGTGACACGAGGTCAGAAAGTGGAAATTAAATGGAAAGATGTGACACGAGGTCAGAAGGTGGAAATTAAATGGGAAGATGTGACACAAGGTCAGAAGGTGGAAATTAAATGGGAAGATGTGACACGAGGTCAGAAAGTGGAAATTAAATGGGCAGATGTGACACGAGGTCAGAAGGTGGAAATTAAATGGGAAGATGTGACACGAGGTCAGAAAGTTGAAATTAAATGGGAAGATGTGACACGAAGTCAGAAGGTGGAAATTAAATGGGAAGATGTGACACGAGGTCAGAAAGTTGAAATTAAATGGGCAGATGTGACACGAGGTCAGAAGGTGGAAATTAAATGGGAAGATGTGACACGAGGTCAGAAGGGTGTTAGGGTTACGGTTAAGGTTATGTATATAAATAGATTGTGTTAGGTTAGGGTTAGAGTTTAGGTTAGGGTTAAGGTTAGGGTTAAGGTTAGGGTTAGTGTTTAGGTTAGTTGATGGTCGTTCGTTTTTTTATGTGAGATCGTTTCGTGTTCTTAGTTTTAGCGCACGAGATGAATGCTTGCTTATCCAGCGTGGAGTTGTTAACTTCTGATTTCTATGATAAAAATCAAGGAATATTCGAGAAGTGTGAAATTTGGCGCAGAACGATGTTTTTGTTTACAACGTGCGTAGGCGCATTCGCATTGTCCTTGTTTGAAAGAACGTTTGGGGTGACAACTTCTAAATTAAATGGAGGAATAACTGCATAAAAAAAACATGCAAGAAGAAGAAAGTCACGAAGAGTCGAATGATTGGCGTCAAAAGATAGCGATGTTATACCAATAAGTCTTCTTATGCAATTGAAACATTCAAACGATCATTTCTCTATTTTTAAAAGAAGGTTTCTTATCTCCCTTGATAGCCAACATGTCTGCAGATTATTGATAATAACTTATTCCTATACATGTCCGCGTAACAAACTGACTCAAAGACATTACATTAATAATAATAATCTTCGACCCTATTATAAAGAGAAACGTGTATTTATTTGTAAATATATATATATCTGTCGCGTCACACAACAGTCTGCCCGACGAATAAGGGAAAGAGAAAACAAATCTATTTCCATAATGAGACGTTTTTTCTTTCTGCGTTTTTCCTTTTTTATTTCTGTAATATTTCCTTTCTTTCTTTCTTTCTTTCCTTCTTTCTTTCTTTCTTTCTTTCTTATGTGAGTGACGATTGTTTTTTTTTTTTTAATTTTTCACTTCCGCTAACGTCTTTGATGTTAAAAGATCCGGCGTCACTTTTTCATGTCTAGTCGCCCTTTACCTCCCAATAATCAAAGGCAGAAATTTAAAGGAAGAAAATGCAAAAAACAAAGTTAACGGTTGGTGTTTTGTTTTTAGGTCATCAGAAACGACTCGCGTTTTTTTCAACTCGCGATAGTTTAGTCCCTAATTATCCTATTACCATATTGAAATAAAAAAAGCACCAGAAAGACTTAAATTGGGAAGCAAATAGCAAGTCAAACAACCTGAAATGATTTTTTTTAAATCCTTCATTCGGAATAAAATGTTGACGGTACGTGTTTTTTTTTCTTTAGGTCATCAGAAATGATAATAATAATTTGTATATGAAAAATTAAATTAAGACGTAATTCTATGATTTTATATTACTACTAGGGGTATTTACCCGGCGTTGTGCGCTGGTCTCAAATCATTTCAAATATAGTCACGTTTACAATTTTTGCCTTGAAAGAAAAGTTAAGAATAACATTTGTAATATGAGGTTAAGTAATAAAAAAAATATGTTAGCGCGGTGGTGTTTCCTAAAAAAAACAACAACACTTTTTGACGCTGCATTTCTGAAAAACAGTGGTAAAAAATGCGGAAAAAAAATTATTATTTTAATGTTTAAACCTTTTTCTAAATACACTCTTCACTTAGACATACGTTGTTTAATTTTTCGTCCTATAAAACGAATAAAATCTATTTTAAAAATGAATGCTGTTTCTTTACGCTCTAATATTATGGACCTAATCGATAACAAATGAAGTCGAAGGAAAAATTCAATGGTGTCCAGATTTTGTGAAATTTCTATTACCGTTATTAGAACTTGTTTTAATGTTCTGTTAACATAGCGATTTATAGAATGCAGACACATTGTATATATAGGGTGGGCAAAAATAAGGGTCCTATTTTAAAAAATTCATAACTTTTTTATTTATTGATTTAAAAAATTTTTTTTTTTAGAATAAGTAAAGGACCCGTTCCGAAGCAAGCATGAGCCGTATTAGCCCTAAGGAACGTACCCTCATTTAGAAAACATTATTTTTGCTTAAAAAACTCAAAACAGTGTAAAAAACAATACTTTAGTTTTTGTAAGTTTTAAGAAGTGTTTTTCGGATAAAATTTGTTTTGTTTATTTCAAAAAATTTCGGAAGGGTCAGTCTACACACACATATAGTTTGGTGAGTTTAACTTTTATTTTGTGGAAGTTATTCAAATTCAAGTTATTCAAATTTAAAGATAGGACCCTTATTTTGGCCCACCCTGTATATAGACGATTAGTGCGAACACTCGCGAAACATACTTTTTTCGTGATTTTTGACGGAGGGTGTACACTAGTAAAATATATTCTGTTCAGTACAAAATAAAATTTAAATTATTTCGTGCTTTTCTACATGGCGCCATGAAATAGTCTAATATTTCTGAGGGAGGGGGAGGGGATCATATAGTTTTAGAATCTTAACTCATTTTGATGACAGATGTGTATCTTATATAAATAGAGATTTTTTCTGTCCGTCTGTCTGTCTGTCTGTCCATTCATCAGTCAACATTTTTTAAACATAATAAATACATTGCGAAATAATGAAGAATTCTGCATTTAGCTAATCTAATATTCCAATCTAATCTAAATATGAATAAATGTGAATGTTTTCTAATTATATAAACATAACAAACTTTAAACTTATATAGATGCTTGTACAGAGAAGCTTGTACAGAATCGCAGTTCCAATTAAATTAACCGAAGAACTCTTTGAAATACTTATGTATCAAGCAAAAATAGGTTTGTTCGAATCTTTCCAATGTATATTAACATCAAATAACACTACGATTATCATCATTTTGTTGTTTTCTTCTAAATTAACAAAATGTCAAATTAAAATTATTTATTTGGTTTCTGTAAAGAAGACTACAGATTCAGTAATTGCCACCCGTTAGTCATATAAATAGGGATTTTGTTCGTCTGTCTGTCCATTCATCAGTCAACATTTTTTAAACATAATAAATACATTACAAAATAATTGAGAATAATACATTTAGCTAATCTTATATTCAAATCTAATCTAATCTAAATATGAACAAATGCGAATCTTTCCAATGTATATTAACATCAAATAACACTACGATAATCATCATATTGTTGTTTTCTTCTAAATTAACAAAATGTCAAATGAAAATTATTTATTTGATTTCTGTAAAGACTACAGCTTCAGTAATTGCCACCCGTTAGTCTTATATAAATAGGAATTTTATTTGTATGTCTGTCCATTCATCAGTCAACATTTTTTAAATGTAATAAATACATTACAAAATAATTGAGAATAATACATTTAGCTAATCTTATATTCAAATCTAATCTAATCTAAATATGAATAAATGCGAATCTTTCCAATGGACATTAACATCAAATAACACTACGATAATCATCATTTTGTTGTTTTCTTCTAAATTAACAAAATGTCAAATTAAAATTATGTATTTGGTTTCTGTAAAGAAGACTACAGTTTCAGTAATTGCCACCCGTTAGTCTTATATAAATAGGAATTTTGTTCGTCTGTCTGTCCATTCATCAGTCAACATTTTTTAAACATAATAAATACATTACAAAATAATTGAGAATAATACATTTAGCTAATCTTATATTCAAATCTAATCTAATCTAAATATGAATAAATGCGAATCTTTCCAATGGATATTAACATCAAATAACACTACGATAATCATCATTTTGTTGTTTTCTTCTAAATTAACAAAATGTCAAATGAAAATTATTTATTTGATTTCTGTAAAGACTACAGCTTCAGTAATTGTCACTCGTTAGTCTTATATAAATAGGAATTTTGTTCGTCTGTCTGTCCATTCATCAGTCAACATTTTTTAAACATAATAAATACATTACAAAATAATTGAGAATAATACACTTAGCTAATCTTATATTCAAATCTAATCTAATCTAAATATGAAAAAATGCGAATCTTTCCAATGTATATTAACATCAAATAACACTACAATAATCATCATTTTGTTGTTTTCTTCTAAATTAACAAAATGTCAAATTAAAATTATTTATTTGGTTTCTGTAAAGAAGACTACAGCTTCAGGAATTGCCACCCGTTAGTCTTATATAAATAGGAATTTTGTTCGTCTGTCTGTCCATTCATCAGTCAACATTTTTTAAACATAATAAATACATT
>OY744546.1:16351386-16371386 GCA_963556195.1 Sepiola atlantica
AAATGCAACCAATAACTGCCACGACGCTTAATTGTAAATGCATTTATTTTGTCTGGGTAGGTCAATTTATCCCTGAAATAGGTAGATCAACTCAAACCATACCCATCCCCCAATTTACAGCTTCATGGAGTCAATACCTCTCTTGGAGATGACTTCCATTAAGTCCGTAACAGTCTGATGAAAATCGTCTTGATCTTTCTTGTTAACATAGCTTCCGCTGGTGAGATGGAAGATGGAACGTTATTATTCGAGGTCATTCTATACACTTGTAGAAAATTTTGTATGGCTTGTTCCATGGGGATACGCCTCGCTATTTTTTAGCGCTCTTTTAAAAGTATCAACACATCGCTGCGCTTGGCCATTGCTTCTTGCATTATACGGCGCGATTGTGAGGTGTTCTACTAAAAATGACTTACAAAACATTTTGAATTCATTGAACGTGACTTGCGTACCGTTATCAGATACTATACAACCCACGAGTCCAAAACGTGCGAACAATTCATGCAGAACCCCAATTGTTGTTTCTGTGGTTGTTTTTTTACACTTAAGTATCTCTGACCATTTAGTGAAGCTATCTACTACAATCAGATAACAGAACCCGTCGAAGGGCCCAGCAAAATCAATATGGATTCTCGACCACGGTCGGTCCGTTTTAGGCCAGGGTTTGAATTTTGTGGGAGACGTTTTTGCTGTTAACGCACACCTTTTTCATGATTTAACTGTATTCTCGATATCTCGATCCATGTTCGTCCAGTAGACGTAACTTCGCATAACACTCTTTATCTGTGATATTCATGGATGCCCAACATGGAACTCTCTTAGAATACGTTTTTGTAATGTCACCGGAATGACCACCCGATCACTTTAAATTATTACATCGTCGCAGACGGAATACACTTCCAGAATTTTTTGTTCTTTTCTATTCTGCCCTTTTTAATATTTTTTATAAAATCATCGCCCTTGTCTTTAATTCTCCGAGTGTTACTGGAAGTTCTCTTACGATAATACACAACGTGTTTTTACCGTAACTTCCGCTTTTAGAAGGGCAATTACCGTGTTCTCAAGCGGTTCAACAGATTTCGGTATCAATCTAGGCAGTCCGACTGACCTTTGAAGTTGGGAGATACTTAGTTATAATTTAGGAGGAGGATTCCCCATCTCTGTCATCTGTTCGCCGTATGCGCAGGTAAACCCTTCTTCGATCCATAATTTGTTAATAAAAGTTTATGGTCGGCTTGTAATGAAAATCTCCTTCCGTGCACGAAACGGTTAAACTTTGTTACCACAAAAATGATGCCCAGCGCTTCTTTTTCTATTTGCGAGTAGCTCTTCTTGGCTGGTAAGAGTGCACGAGAAGCATGCGCTATCGGCTTCATTGAACCATCGCCAATTCTGTGTAAAATACATGCTCCCGTGCCTTATGAACTCGTATCGAAACTACAACGAGTTTGCGTTCTGGATCATAATGAGTTAAAAACAAATAAGACGTGAGAATTGTCTTTATTCTCTCAAATACCTCCTGGCATTCTGCCGTCCCAATTCAGTCTTTCTCTTTCTTCAATAGTTCGTTTAAAGGCGCTGGTAGGTTGTGCATACTTGCGTTATAGTAATTCTCTAAATCAAGGAAACTCTGCAAAGACGATATATTTTCTGGTGCTGCCATATTCTTTATTGCGCCTACTCTCCCTGGGTCGGTTCTTCCCCTATTCTTGTCTATTATTTGTCCCAGCTATTTTATTTGTTCCATAAAGAATTCACATTTCTCTTCTTTTAGTTCAAACGGTAATCTTGAATTCTTTGGAAAACTTCATGTATGTACGTTTCATGTTGCTCTGTAATTTTACTAGTTATTAAAATATCATCCACCTCGGCTGTCGCAAACTCTAGACTGCTAAGTCATTCATCCATTACCTGCCCCTATTCTTGTCTATTATTTGTCCCAGCTATTTTATTTGTTCCATAAAGAATTCACATTTCTCTTCTTTTAGTTCAAACGGTAATCTTGAATTCTTTGGAAAACTTCATGTATGTACGTTTCATGTTGCTCTGTAATTTTACTGGTTATTAAAATATCATCCACCTCGGCTGTCGCAAACTCTAGACTGCTAAGTCATTCGTCCATTACCTGTTGAAATATAGCCGGCGCCACCTTGACTCCGAACGGTAGTCTTTCAAATTCGTATAACCCTTTATGTGTATTTATATACAATAACTTCGAGCATTATTCGTTCACTGGGATCTGCAAATATGCGTCGCTTAAATCCACTTTCGAAAAATAAACTTTCCTCCATTTAGCTTTGCGAATAATTCTTCCGAACTAGGCAACGGATAATGATAATCTCTCAATGTCTGGTTCAAACCTGTGAAAAAGTCTGCGCATACACGAATTTCTTTATTCCTTTTCATTACGTAATCTGTCAGCGAAACCCATTTACTATATTCAACCCTTAATAGCATTCCCATTTTCTCAAAGCTATTCAGTTCCATGTTAATTTTTTTCTTCTGACGCGAACGGAACATTTCGCTTATTTTTGAAGATCGGTTGTATATTCGGTTTCAACTTAAATTTTGCAATTACTTTGCTGCGTCTACTAAGCCCACCAGAAAAAAAAAACTTGTAAAAAATTCTTTCTTTAATATTTCTGCCGCGGCATCTTTAGTTTTTACATTCTGGCCAAGATAATGTATCAGTAAATCCACCAGTTGAAACTTTTTCATCAAATCTTTGTAGAAGATTACTTGAATTATTAATCAAAATTACTTTTAGTTCTAACGTTTTTCCTTCTAGTGTGCCTGTCGTTATCAGTTTCCCTTCGATTTTAATTTCCTCTCCGGTGACGCTTTTGGCGATTGTGTAAGTCCCCAATAAAGCTGGCTTGCCAATTTTCTTCCATGTCTACAGATTTATAATTGACAAATCGGAGCCGGAGTCACGCTGCATTTTTATATTTCTATTTAGTATTTTAACTTGAACAAACTTCCTAATATTTCCACTTTCGTCACATTTGGCGATTTCGATAAAACTCGTTTTTGTTTTATTTTTTATTCTGCAATGCGTACTTTTCTATGTGATCGCATTTAAAACACTTCTTCGTTTTATAGTATCAATGCATTTGTCCGCAACTGAAACACGGTTTAAGGGGAAGACTAATTCTCTTATAACTATCAAATTGTAGGGATGAAGTTATTTTTCTTAGTACGGATTTTTCTGATATGCGACACTTTCCTTTGTTCGATATCCTGCGTATCCTTACGCACGTTAATAAACCGTTGGTAGTCCTCGACTATTTGCTAGAGTGTTAAATCTTGCTTATTTTCCAGTTTGTTAAGGACTCTCTTTCTAACCAATCTTTGTGCCAATATGAGACATTTGAAGTTATTAACACTTAATTTTGATAGCTTGAAGTCATCAGAATGCTTATTTACTACGCTTACAAAAGTCGTGTAGTCCTCAACGTCCTTTTTTGTAAAGTTCATGCATTTCCACCTACTGTAAAAGAAAGATGTATTTGGACTAAATAATTTGTACAACAATTATATCGCTTCACTAAATTTTAGATTGCTGGTCTTTTGAGATAAAATGTAATTTACAAATTTCGTATGTTTCACTGTGCCCAATTTCCTTAACAACAACCGAACCTTATTGAAATCAGTCCAGTTTTTACAGTCTGTATTATATATGTCTTAATAACGACTGAAATACGAGGCAAAAGTATATTGTCATTGTCCGGATCGTAGTTGAAATTATCAATCGTGTTCCACATCGTTTTCTGAGAGAACGAGCTTTTGTCAGTACCATTTTGCCACTCATTTGAGAATTCGAATAATTTCTTCTGTTGCTGTCGAGTCTGAATGCACAGCTCGAATCTTTTATTTTGTGAAAGCTTTTTTCTGTAATTCCAATTTTTCTGCTTTAATTTTCTTTTTGTATGATGCCTGTTTTTTCTGTAATTGTAGCTGCTCATTTTACTGATGCCTAAAACTCTCTATGATTGCGTTTTTGAAATCCTCCATTTTTAATCTGTAATATATATATATATATATATATATATATATATATATATATATATATATATATATATATATATATATATATATATATATCTTTGTAAGGTTAGTGGGAGAGAACCCTAGCCTAGCAGAGTACTTCATTATTAATAAAAATAAAAATTAAGAGCCTAATATTTATGAATATATGTAAATATTTGTATTACAGAAGATCAGAACAACATCTGTACCATCGGTTTCAAATCCTAACAAAATGGACCTATAAAAGGCCTCTTATGAAGAGTACTCGGTGAAGAGACCTTTTATAGGTCCCCTTTGTTAGAATTATAAACCGACAATACCGATGTTGTTCTGATCTTGTGTTATACAAATATATATATATATATATATATATATATATATATATATATATATATATATATATATATATATATATATATATATATAAGAAAGGAGAGGGATAAACATGTACGAATGACAAATCTATTTCAACTTCGATTGTTCAATGCAAGGTGTACTCGGTAAAAGCCTGTTTATTATTCTTTCCTTCTTTAGTTCAATCGTAGTTGAACTAAACATCTTTATATTGGATTCACTTCATTCTTGAACTTTTTCAATACTGCCTTCACGAAAACCCTTCTTTTCCATCTTTAAATCTCCTTTCACTGGCCACCTTATCAACGGACATTTACCAACTGGACAGACCCCATATCTTTTTACACGCACTTTCTCACTCCATTTCTTAATATTCTTTCAAATTTTGAATTTTGGCTTTTCCACTCCCAATATATCTATCTATGTAATTCCTCTGATGATAAGATTTTAATATGTGAAAAGCTTTGGCTTAAGGAAAGAATGATAAACATGTTTTTATCGAGTACACCTTGCATCGAACAATCGTGTTATATATATATATATATATATATATATATATATATATATATATATATATATATATATATATATAGTATGTTTATGTAGTTCAATACCACATCATTATCACAGAGGATAGATTCACGTCATTTTTTCCAAGTTATTTTTTTTATGTCGCAGACAATTGTTTCGGCTAACATCAATATATTTGTAAAATGCTCCTATGCATTTATTTATTTCTTGGTGTGGCAATTCTCAGTGCAAATTGTACAAAAAAATAAAATTCAAAAAACTTTAAAAACACTTTGCGATTATAGCCCGAATTACAGTCAATATTGACTTCTTAGCGGAACTTTTGTCGATTACATTACACTCAAAGAAGCTATCCTGAGCCTCCATCATAGGCTCCGTGAACGCTTTTCATGGAGCTTAGGTAAGTGAATTAATATATATATATATATATATATATATATATATATATATATATATATATATATATATATATATATATATATATATATATTCAATGAAATTAAAGATAATCG
Source organism: Sepiola atlantica (assembly GCA_963556195.1). NCBI lineage: Eukaryota > Metazoa > Mollusca > Cephalopoda > Sepiida > Sepiolidae > Sepiola > Sepiola atlantica. The sequence continues at coordinate 16,356,813 of OY744546.1, forward strand.
ATTTATCGTTTAATAATAATCTATCGTGATAATATAAAGCTCAATATATTGAATATAGCAATCAATTCTAGAGATGAAAGATGAGAATAAAAAAATTGCAAAGATAACAATATTTATTAAAACATCAGAAGTTCAAAGCAAGGGGTTTCATATCCTTAATCCATGGATTTTCAAAGACAAACTGAAACTCCTTGCTTTGAATTTCTGATGTTTTAATAAATATTATATCTTTGCAATTTTTTATTCTCATCTTTCATCTCTTATATATATATATATATATATATATATATATATATATATATATATATATATATATATATATATATATATATATAAAGACTGGTGCCTCTTAGAGAATTATATAATAAGCAGTCATACTATGGCATAAATGCGATGTTCCAGTTCCAGTCCTTTGTTGCTGTTGTTGTTGAACACTGTCCGACTGCTTACTGTATGCGTTCGCTTATTTGGCGTATATAGAGCTTAATTTCTCTTAATTTTCGTGCTAATTGATGGTGGCCGAGAGGTAGAATATCGGACTAAGAGTCAGTGGTAACTTTGAGACCGATTTCGGTCCGCCAACCGGCAAGCATTACCATCTCCTACACTAAAGATTTCATAAGCATGACACATCGATGTCTGTAAGTAATAATAATAAAAATCATGTTAATAATGTTGTATATATATATATTCCCGAAAGGATGAAACGTATACGTATGTAGATAAAAACATATATATATATATATATATATATATATATATATATATATATATATATATATACAATAATATTTTTAATAAATAAATATTAAATATTTAAATACCTATATATATATATATATATATATATATATATATATAATTTTACTTACCTCATCTCCAGGAATTTAGACAGAAGATCAGGTGTGTTTTAGAAAAGCAGCCAACGCACTAGGTTAAGCACTCTCGCCTACAAAAAGTGATTGAGCAGCCCCGTGGGCATTACCCGGTTTGAGCCCCTCAGGCAGTTAACAATAACTTAACCCTTGATAAGAGAGAATGGAAAGCTTGGGAAGGTTGACCTCTTAGGACCGAGCAGAAACATATCTTACCCCGACAGCAACAAAGTCACCCTTGGACCTGATTGTCGAGGACGTATCTAGACTGGTATGAATACATACTTAGTTGTACCAGAGTCACACACGGACAGACTGTTTCGTTGTATCACAGCTCTTCATTGTTGCTAGACAGGCGAATGCTTAAAGCCGGGATCAAAACTTTACCCTCTAGTTGACAGTCGGCGCTTCTAACCATTCGACTCTCACACCTGATCCGTAAATAAGCGAAATCCCAATGTTTATATAAACACTATCAGCTATCGCAGGCTGCTCAATGTTGTGTACTCGAACAGCTTTGTATTTTCACTAACGGTAGTTGACGATTTCACCTACCACAGTTATCAACCCCAAAGAGGGGACATATGTAGTCATTCACAAAAGGTCAGACTGCTTTGCTGTATCACAGCTCTTCAGTGTAGCTAGACAGACAAATGCTTCAAGCCGGGATCGAAACTCGACCGTCTAGTTGACAGTCGGTGCTTCTAACCATTCGGCTAAGCCAACACTGCCGGCGTTGCCCGATAATGAAAGAGGATCACTGTATATTCCTGCTCCCAGTCCTGAACCTATAAACAAGAATAACATCACCATTGTATTCTTCATATATTTTAAATGTGAATAGTTGTTTGATCTTTTTATAGGGCTTCGTTTTCAACTACACCCCGAACAGAGAGACGCATGGTATCGGTATCTCAGTTGAGGTTGACACGGACGAGAGATGCGTGTGAGAATCTTTAAGGAAAGATAAATGTGCTATTTAAATTTTTGTTTGTTGTTTTCTTTGCAAAACACGAACTGAAGTCGACCAGAGGTCAAAGTTGAAGCCGTAGCACCCAAAACTTTTGTTTGCCAAATTAGGTAAATTGACACAATTTATCCAACAGAAATGTGTCATTCGTTAAAAAAATAAATCAAGAGTGAAGACGAAAACAAATCGCTTATAGTACATGCTAGCAGGAGTAGCCGTCCAAAGACATATTCATAATACCGAACAGCGTTGGGAGTCGGAGTCGGAGTCGAAGTCGATTTCGGAGTCGGAGTCGGAAATTTGGGGAGAACTCGAAGTTAGGCTCGTAAGAATGCAAGGAGTCGGAGTCGGGTTTTTGTAATCCGACTCCGATTATTACTGAATATTGGAAGACTTTAAAATAAGGAGTCGGAGTTAGAGTCGGAGTTAGAGTCGGAGTCGGGTATCGTAGTAGGCAGGTTCATAATACCGAGCAGATTTACGGAGATAGGGGTTAGAGGTTTTGGAAGGAGTCGAAGTTGGACTCGTAGAAATGCTAAGAGTCGGAGTCAAATTTTAAAATTTTTGGAATCCTAGGATTCAGAGTCGGCGTCAGAGTCGGACCTTTTACCGTCCGACTCCGCAACCCTGATACCTAGACAGACTCGTATTATACAGTCATGTTTTATATATTAAGTGGCCTTGGATAGATCTGGGCTAGACGTTACATAACGATGGCCGGGTTTGAATGTTTCAGTGAGACCTTAAAGTTCAGAGGTGACCCAGGCACGGAAGTCAGCAAAACCACGTGACTTCCGACCGGGAATTTTCTTTCTCTTTGGCTGGCGAGACTTCAAGCAGAAAAGACGTGTCTGGATACTGTCCTCAATGGGGATGGGGGGAGCGCACGGTGTGACTTGGTGTAGCGAGACGAGCTATCCGTCTATTTATCTGCCTGTATTTCTCTCTCTCTCTCATTCTCTTTCTCGTTCTCTTTCTCTTTCCCTCTCACCCTCTTTCTCTATCTCTTTCTTTCTTTCTTTTTCTCTCTTTCTCTCCCTCTCTTTCTCTATCTCTTTCTCTCTCTTTCTCTCTCTCTTTCTCTCTCTCTCCGTCTCTCTCTCATGTCTATACAAGTAATACCAGTAATTATACACACGTTATACACAAATCGGTATCGAAAAGATAACATAGGAAGTAATTGTTAAATGTGCAATAGGGTTCAAGGTCAAAAGTCCTCAAAACGAAAATCAACAAAACCACGTGACTTCCGGCCGGGAATTGTCTTTCTCTTTGGCTGGCGAGACTTCAAGCAGAAAATACGTGTTTAATTTGAGATGTTTGGTTAATTGAACTTGAATCTGCAGATAATCAAATGGACGACCGACATCTTTCATTACAGTGAAGCTGGGTTAATCAACGTTCCTATTTACTTTCCTCCCCACGAGAGCAAAGTAAGATACAATGTCCGATTTTAAATCACAGTACGAAATAACTTTGACAAGTTATTTTATTCATTTATATACATATATAAATATATATTATAGATAGGAACTAAAATTCATGACATAATCATTCACATTCGTTTCAAGAATTCAACATGAAAACAGTTTTGTGTACGATCGTTTCAGGGACGATATGGATTTTTATTGATGTCAAGTCACTTCATCAGCACAGGAAATAGACACCAAGTTTGAAGTTAAAACATAGCATCACGACTTGAGTGCAGGCAATACTCAGTTATACAGCAATTCGAGAGGGTTAGGGTTAGGGTTAGGGTTAGGGTGTGATAATTACATGAATAAAAACGTGTTTACTGGAATCTAACTTTCTATTATTTATAAACACATGCTCTGGAGCTACATAATTAACATCTATTCAGCTTAAATCCTGCCATTATTATTATTATTATTATTATTATTATTATTATTATTACTATTACTATTACTATTACTACTACTACTACTACTATTATTATTACTACTACTACTACTACTACTAGTACTACTACTACTATTATTATTATTATTATTATTATTACTACTACAACTACTACTATTATTATTATTATTATTATTATTACTACTACTACTACTACTACTATTATTACTACTACTACTACTACTACTACTATTATTATTATTATTATTATTATTATTATTATTATTACTACTACTACTACTACTACTACTACTACTACTACTACTATTATTATTATTATTATTATTATTATTATTATTATTATTTATTTATTAACACTCCCGCCCCCCCCCCCACATATATATATATATATATATATATATATATGTAATTTATAAATAATATTTTCAAATTAACGCATATACATATTTGTTTCATGCCAAACCTGCAATCATCAGTATGGGAGGAGACAATCCCTGCCAATGACACGGTTCGAACCTCAATATGAAATTTATATTTGACTCAGTAGTCGGAGCGCGGACCGACGTGTCCACCGCGCATTGTCGTAGAAATGAGACAGTAAATTAACGTCTAAATGGCAAATAAGCAAGCCGTCGGGAGAACTCAATAGGCGGGGCCTAGAGTATTGCATTACGCTATAAATTACGGCTTTTTGTTAACTTACTTTAAGTGTTCAATCTAGAGAGAGCTTAGAATAATTATTTATAAATAGTATTTTCTAATTAACCCATATACACATGCCATGCCAAAATTGCAATATATCTATCTATCTATCTATCTATCTATCTATCTATCTATCTATCTATATACATACATACACACACACACATATATATATATATATATATATATATATATATATATATATATATATATATATATATATATATATATATATATGAAGATAAATAATATATTGTTTCTATTTAGAAAAATTGGATTCTTTCTTCGAGGAACCAAATTCGCCTACTGTCTTTGACAATTCCCCATGTTACAGTCATTAAACTGCCATTTATCTATCTATCTATCTATCTATCTCTCGCTCTCTTTATATATATATATATATATATATATATATATATATATGAAGATAAATAATATATTGTTTTTATTTAGAAAAATTGGATTCCTTCTTCGAGGAACCAAATTCGCCTGCTGTCTTTGACAATTCCGCATGTTACAGTCATTAAACTGGCATGACCTTTAACCCCAGCACTTTATCTAATCTACACGCCAGTTCATTTATTTATAACGCGTTCAGAATTAAATAAAGTCAGAAATGCGTCGCCACGACCGGCCGTGTTACACAGCCGCCTCTGAACGACAAGATGGCGCCTGGTTAACAAACTTTTTCTCTCGTCAAATCATATTGACGAACTGACACACGTGCTTTCGGCGTGTCACAGTCTGTGGCATAGAGTAAATACAGGGTGGTTTGAAAATCTACGGCATAACTAGGGAATCGTGTTCGATTTGTGTAAATAAATAAATAAATTTATTAATAAATAAATAAATAAAATCTGAGTTTTTTTGTTAAAACATTTTATTCCTCATCGCCATTCTTCGTCATCACCATACACCTAGCGATGCTAAGTATAACATTTCAAAAATTACTTAATAATAACCCTAACCCTAACCCGGTTATGGCTGACGGAACGAGAACAATCTACCTTCGCGGATTAAATAATGGGTTCAGTTCGAAATTCCGTATTGTTTCCCGAATTCGACATAAACATTTCCGAGTTCGACAAAACGCACCTGATCAAGGTTGGAGGTTACATCGGTCGAAAAGTTGTGAGCATAACATCCAAGATGAAAATTAAAATAATACAAATTATCATTCCTTATCTAAAAAAAAACGAAACATAAGAAACAAGATCCGCAGATTCGAGTTTTGGTAGTTTTAGATTATCAAAAAGGAAAAAAAACACCCACTGATACTTGAAGATCATAAAATAAACCACAAACCTGTCTACGATGAATTAATCGAACTAAGGGGCCCAATAATCCAAAATGCATCAAACAAGAGAAAACACAACCACTGATACTTGAAGATCATAAAATAAACCACATACCTGTCTACGATGAATTAATCGAACTAAGGGGCCTAATAATCCAAAATGCATCAAACAGGAGAAAACACACCCACTGATACTTGAAGATCATAAAATAAACCACAAACCTGTCTACGATGAATTAATCGAACTAATGGGGCCTAATAATCAAAAATGCATCGCACACCATAAAAATATAACCAACAACACGAAATATACAAACACCGTACTGGTATATATTTACTTGCACCAAAAAGATGCAACACAATCTGCATTGGTGAAAACAACGAAACCGAGATAAGAAATATACGAGTATAAAAAATCCCGTTAAATTAAACGACCACCAAAACGCCCTTGTCCCCAATATGTTAGAGTTCAACACCGATAAAACTTATTTATAATGAAAGCAAAGGTTTGCTTTTTTATACGGGCCCGAACATTTCCTTTTAGTAAGCCAAATTAACATGATGTTTTAGCATTTCACACGTTACACCCATTAAACATCTGTGACCTTTCACCCCAACACGTGATCTTAATCTCTACGTTAGTTTATTTATGTATCATGCGTCCAAAATTAAATAAAAACCGAAATGCTACGTCACGTTGAGCCGTGTTACACAGCAACTCCTAAACGACAAAAGGGCGCCTGTTAAACAAACTTGTTCACTCAACACATGATATTGACACCCTTTCAAGAAACAACATAGTCTGGCATAAGGCTAATATAATAGAGCTAGTGCGAGAATTGAACATTTTTCCCATTTGGACATGGCCATACTTCAAAATTTAGTTTGGTTATTCATAATAGACTATTCCATACTTTTCATCCTTTTTAGTTCTTCCTGACCTTCGACTATTAACAAAGAGAGGGATATATATATATATATATATATATATATATATATATATATATATATATATATATATATATATATATAGTACTAGATAAAGTGAAAGAATAAAATAAGGTGCGAATCAAATTTTATTAGAATTCAAAGTTCAAGCAAAGTACTTTAAAGTCATTTACTGCATCGATAGCATACAAATTTCCCGCCTGGATAACTTTTTCGTTTTTGGACTACCATTCACCACCTGGATTGTTTTTTTTAATCAACCTCTTTGACATCTTTCTTGAAGCTGTTTTAAACTTCATGACTTGGATGAACTGTATAAGTTTAACAAAAAAGTATGTTTTGGGCGAATATATTTGATGTTTTATGTATTATATATATATATTTTTAATGTATTTTCAAAGTTTAATTTATTACCTGCAGTAATGTCATTGCGGTAATGGTCATTTGAGAAGATTTTCTTTGAAAACTCATGAGTTAAGGACTTTAAAGTACTTTGCTTGAACTTTGAATTCTAATAAAATTTGATTCGCACCTTATTTTATTCTTTCACTTTATCTATTGCTATTAATGCTCTATCCAGTATATTGAGCTTCATTTTTATCCGGATGTTCACTAATTAAAGATATTAGTTGCATCTTATATCTTTTGTTGTATTAACCTTATATATATATATATATATATATATATATATATATATATATATATATATATATATATATATAGGGAGAGAGAGAAGAAAGACTGATAGACACTGTATGAAATAAATGCAGGAGTCAAACAACATACAATGAGAGAGGGTGAAAGTGATAGATAGAATGTTAGTAAGAAATGTGTCACTTGGTGAGTTAATTTTAAACTGCATCTAATTAGATCAAACCTTATATATATATCCTCCCTCCAGCTATACATTTGATATTTTTGTTTCAACGAAAGGGAAGTAAGTCTGTAATAGACGGATACAGAGTTACGTACCTTTTTATCTAAAAAAATTTTCTATTCAAATCATAGGGAAGTGAATCTGTAATGAACGAAGAGAGAGTTACGTACATTATTTCCGGAAATGTTGTTTTCATCTTCGAAACAAACGTAAGTGAGTCTGTATTGGACGAATACAGATTTACTTACCTTTTAAAAAATGGCGACTATCCGAAAATAAATCCTATCGGATAGAGTATTTTCTGTAAAGATTTAACTTGCATTGCATTTTATTTATTTTCATCACAATATTGACCAACGGTCAACAAAATATAATGGCTATTTAGAATTAAATATTGATTTTGTAAGACGGAAACTCTCGGTGAAAAGAGTCGAAAATCCGACTTACCTAATTGTATATATTAGATATAGTGCCTAATCGATAGTTGTAGGATACAAAATAATCAGTAATATGCATTTTGGAAGGGGGATCAGTGTTGTGCACGTTCGTCTTTTTGCTGTGCTCATCTAATATTAAACAAATTCGTCAAAATTCTTTACACTGGCATTTTCTTCTTACTTAACTGTCTATCTATCACTTTCACCCTCTCTCATCGTATGTTGTTTGATCCCAGCCTTATTCTATACGTCGTCTATGACTCTTGTTTATTCATCTCCATCCCTTTCCCTCTCTCTTTCTCTCTCTCTTTCTCTCTCTCTTTCTCTCTTTCTCTCTCGCTCTTTCTCTCTCTCTTTCTTTCTCTCTCTCTTTCTCTCTTTCTCTCTCTCTCTTTCTCTCTTCCTCTCTCGCTCTTTCTCTCTCTCTCTTTCTTTCTCTCTATCTCTCTCTTTCTCTCTCTCTCTTTCTCTCTCTTTCTCTCTCTTTCTCTCTCTCTCACCCTCTCTCTGTTTGGTAACGGTCGAAGGTAATAAAGAAAGGAAAGAATAAAAAGATCGGAGAATACTCCCTTATACACAAAAGGGAATATCGTCAAAGGAGGTAGTAATACTATTGGACCCATAGGTGGAGAAAAATGACGGGAGGGAGGGAGGGAGAGAAGCAAATTTTGGATTTTGTCTTATATTTTTAAATATTTAACTGGTTTCGCAAACTCACTGTTTCATGATTCAAACAATCTAACCCGAGCTCAGTGGGTGACCCAAAGGGTCTCACTTTTTTTTTTGTAGAATTAATAAATGTTTTGTTTGAAGCATTATTTTTTTTTGAACGTTTTAGTGCATATCTCTGGAGTATACTGTGTTAAAATGTACTTGCAAAAACATTCGATAAACTTAAAAGATAAGGAAAAGGCGGAACCGAAAAGAAGAGGAAACTCTACTGCCCTTTGCTTTACACGTTTCTCTCTCTATCTATATATGAAGCAAAGTTATCTGTGTGTGTCGCGGCATCACAGTTGAACGCTTGATCAGTAATATACGTTTTGGAAAGGGATATCGGCGTGGTTGGTACACAAACCACAGATTTGGAATCATCACATACGATCCGATGTCCTTATCGATGTCAGTAATTCTTGAACCTTTTTAAAACTCATTATTCAAAATTAAAAGTATGTAAAATAACATTAGAAAACAAATGTTCCGACATTTTACGGTTTCCTTTTTATCTGAGCAAAAAAAAAGGCTTATAAAAGTAGTCGATGCGTGTCATATATATATATATATATATATATATATATATATATATATAATGGTAATAATCCAGGTGAAAAATATCCACAGGGTGTTAATCCCGAGAATTTTAACCGGGTTTGTAAAAAGTGCTCAATATCAAAATAGAGCTTTATATATGATCATTTTATTTACACAGACATGTACAAAATCTGCGACACTAGCATGTCGATGTTATCGATCAACAGTTACTATAAACTGAGATCTCATCAGGCAGAGTTAGAATCCGATCTTAACCTCAGATTCTCTCCAAATATGATCTGAGGTTAAGATCGGATTCTAACTCTGCCTGATGAGATCTCAGTTTATAGTAACTGTTGATCGATAACATCGACATGCCAGTGTCGCAGATTTTGTACATGTCTGTGTAAATAAAATTATCATATATATATATATATATATATATATATATATATATATATATATATATATATATATATAAAATATGAAACTTAAAGTATACTTATAGTAGATAGAACCTATAGTGAAATGGTTTAAGCTCAATATATGAGATAGAGCAATTATAAAGATATATGAAAGAAGTGTGAGAAACATGTACGAATGACAAATTTATTTCAACTTCGATTGTTCAATGCAACTTATCTATCTATGTAATTCCTCTGATAAGATTTGAATCTTTGAAAAGCCTTGGCTTAAGGAAAGAATAATAAACATATGTTTTACCGAGTATACCTTGCATTGAATAATCGAAGTTGAAATAAATGTGTCATTCGTACATGTTTATCCCTCTTCTTTCATCTATCTTTATATATATATATATATATATATATATATATATATATATATATATATATATATATATATATGTGTGTGTATATATATATAAAATAATGATGAAAATAAAAATAAATAAATATAAAAATTGATAAAGATTAATTTTAAACAATTATATATATATATATATATATATATATATATATATATATATATATATATATATATATATATATATAATGTAAGTGGGAGAGAATCCCATCAGAGTGCTCGATTATTAAGAAAAAATAAGAAATAAGCAAACATAAACAGAGGCTGAAAAGAGTTCGATAAAGACCAATTATAGGTCCTCTTTGTTTGGATTTGAAACTGACGGTACAGATGTTCTTCTCATCCTCTGTATATATATATATATATATATATATATATATATATATATATATATATATATATATATATATATATATATATATATATATCGAATTTCTCTAATTCCTTTCCATTCTTCTTCATTTATATATATATATATATATATATATATATATATATATATATATACACGTAGTCTTTGTTTTCTTGTTTTTACTGGCGATAGAAACAGCTGTTTTTCTTAGTATTTTCCACTTCCTAAGCAGTAAAGAATAATTTAATTAAATTTAAAAAAATTAATTAAAAATTAATAAATTTAAAAAAAAAAAAAAATTTGTTGAAAAAATATTTAAATTCAAATCACTTGTTTTTGTCTTACTTCTCAACGCCGACATATTTCAAATTCTTGCATATAATATTGCATTATAATATTTCTCTATATACACATTACACAATGCTTCAAGCAAACTACCTCTCTTTATTATATATATATATATATATATATATATATATATATATGTGTGTGTGTGTGTGTGTGTGTGTGTCTGTGTGTGTGTGTGTCTGTGTGTGTGTGTAAAAATAACTGTTTTAGCTAATTTCAAAAGAAACGCATAGAAAATCCCTTCATGCGGCGATCAGCGAAAACAGTAATGGCACCAACACGAGTGATTCGCAATATTAAGAAATGCGTATATCAAGGCTGAAATAAAAACATCCACTTTTATCTTCTGATAAAGCTATAGCAAAATCTTATTCAAATGAAAAAAAAATGCAATTATAAAGATAAAAATTAAACAAAATATATTCCTTAAACAAATGTACCCAATAAGATTGCATTGCGCTTCATCTATAATTATGCAACAGTGGTTAAAATCAAAAATGTGTTTTGTGTATGGGAGGTCACGTTAGAAAAAAGTTGGATACCAATTTGCACATGTAATGACCTAAATGAGATATTTGTTTTTTGTTTTTATTTTTAAATTGAAAAAAAAAAAATGTTAATGTTTATTTATTTTAATTTTCTATTCAGTATCCTGTTTAGAATCGGAGCTTAAAACTATCAAATCGGACCGCTCAAGCGCAGACGGACACTTCACACCAAAACCAAACGTTCAATTTTGGGGATGATACGTACAATGTCAGCATGGGGTCCGTCTGCGAATTAGACTTTCTTAAACAGACATTGTAATACGTTTGACCAAAGAATTGAACTTATTATTTAACTTTCTTTGTGATTTTTTTTATTTATTTATCTAAAAAATAGATAAATAAAAAAAAAAACAACGTCTCGGAATAGCCAGAGCCATTATCGAAAGATCAAAGATGGCGGCCACAAGAAAGACTTCGCTGATCGACGTGGACAGTGTTTTCACAAGTTTGAAGCCAAGAGGATTTTTTCAGATAGCTCAGTTTGCTGTGTTGGCGTTAACATTCATTGTCTATGCGGCAAGTTTGCTCAAAATCATCTTCATAGGTTCGTACAAAATTTCTCTCTCTCCTTTCGATGAAGGGTTTTGGGCACTTGTAATAACTGTGTATAGAGATAATTTAAATAGGTGATGTTCGTACCAGTCCGGGATACGTCATTGACAATCAGTCCGGCAGTTGCTGTCGAGCTGAGGTATGGTTCTGTTCAGTCCACCCTCCCAGGCTTTACCTTCTCTATGAGAAGGGGTTTATTTATTGCTAATCGCCTGAGGCGCCCTTATCAGATAATGCCGACAGGGCTGCTCAGGCATTATTTGCAGGTCACCTGACCATGTGTCTAACTTCCTACAGAGGAGGTAAATAACAATACTTGCCGAGTATATCCTGAATCAGTACCGTAAATGGCCGAAGCAGTTTACGATTTGAAAGCCACCTTCTTTTCTTTACCTTTTTTTAGAAAGTTTTTTCACCTTTATATATTTTTTAGGGGGGGGGGGAGAGCTGAACATTTTTTAACCTTTATCCTAATCCTAACCCGAACCTAACCTTTTGCATGCTTAGTGTCGTTTGCCTTTTTGCATTTGATTCTCGGCTTTCAACTCGTAAACTGCCTCGGCCATTTCCGGGACTAGTTCGGGATTCTCCGTCAGTACTCCGGACCGACCCCGTAACTACTGAAATCCTGTGGATACCCGTTGATTACAAGTACCTAGTTTTGAGAGGCAAAGATGAAATAATAAAACTCTGACCATATGAGTAAATGTGTTTGCGATGTTTCGGTATATCCGCTTTTTTCATGTTATCTTCTACACGTTGTATTTCACCCAGATTGTTTTCTTTAGATATTTATATACTAGACGTACCCGCGACTTGTTGGGTCACAACCACTATCATTATTTAGTCGACTTTGATTTCATTCGAGAATTTATAAACCGTGTCATATCTGTATATCTATGCAGCAAGTTTGCTAAAAATCTTCTTCGTATAACATTTCTTTCTCTCATATTTTTAAATATTTCCACCCATCTATCTATCTATCTATCTATCTATCTATCTATCTATCTATCTATCTATCTATCTATCTATCTATCTAGTTAGCTAGCTAACTAGCTAGGCAAGGGTGTTCACACTTTTGCCTGTCTGTCTTTCTCGCTCTCTATACATATATATATATATATATATATATATATATATATATATATATATATATATATATATACATATATATATATATTATATATATATTATGCAAATAATTAGATATACCAAATATAAAACCATAAATACAGCTCTTTACAAACAACAACAACAACACACAAACTCCCGAAGACGGTCGCGAGACCGAAAGCGCTCGAGAAATGGCCCAAGACACAACATTAGGCGCCATGAGCCATCAATTGATATCAGAAACCCGACGAATCGCTCGCCGAGTCGAGAAACTGACCAGAAAGATCATAAAGAGGGAGAACTCCGTGGCATTCAACGACACATATCTAATAAACGACTTGCTGCCGAAATATACATACATATACAGGGTGGGCCAAAATAAGGGTCCTATCTTTAAATTTGAATAACTTGAATTTGAATAACTTCCACAAAATAAAAGTTAAACTCACCAAACTTTATGTGTGTGTAGACTGACCCTTCCGAGATTTTTTGAAATAAACAAAACAAATTTTAGCCGAAAAACACTTCTTAAAACTTACAAAAACTAAAGTATTGTTTTTTACACTGTTTTGAGTTTTTTAAGCAAAAATAATGTTTTCTAAATGAGGGTACGTTCCTTAGGGCTAATACGGCTCATGCTTGCTTCGGAAGGGGTCCTTTACTTATTCTAAAAAAAAAATTTAAAAAATCAATAAATAAAAAAGTTATGAATTTTTAAAAATAGGACCCTTATTTTTGCCCACCCTGTATATTATATATATATTATGCAAATAATTAGATATACCAAATATAAAACCATAAATACAGCTCTTTACAAACAACAACAACAACCCACAAACTCCTGAAGACGGTCGCGAGACCGAAAGCGCTCGAGAAATGGCCCAAGACACAACATTAGGCGCCATGAGCCATCAATTGATATCAGAAACCCGACGAATCGCTCGCCGAGTCGAGAAACTGACCAGAAAGATCATAAAGAGGGAGAACTCCGTGGTATTCAACGACACATATCTAATAAACGACTTGCTGCCGAAATATATATATATATATATATATATATATATATATATATATATATATATATATATATATATATATATAAAGATTGTTTTTTTTTCATATTCCTTTAAAGCATCTTTTAATCAAATATAGGCATGCGTCTAAAAGCACAGATGATGCAGAATATATGTGCATCCTCTGTGCTTTTAGGCGTACGCCTATATTTTATGCTAAATTTCTTAAAAGATGCTTTAAAAGAATATGACAAAAAAAATAACTTTAGCATTTCCACCCTGCATGGCGTTTCCCATATTCAAAACAAGAGACCAGTATATAAAAAAGAAAATAACATCTTCGTCCTTTTTCATTCTGACGGAACGCAAGGTACTACTACTGCTGCTTATAATATCTCTCTGCTTGACAAAGGTGTTTTTAGCGAAATTATTGCGAAACATAAATACAAATATATAATATTTAAGATGAGAAAAAAATCTGTCTTGATTTTTATTTTATTAGTGTATTCTGCATCCCTGTGCTTTTAGACGTATGCCTATATTTTATGCTATATATATATATATATATATATATATATATATATA
>OY744546.1:16376386-16556386 GCA_963556195.1 Sepiola atlantica
TTTTGAAAGATTGAATACATTTTATTTATTTAAAAAATACACATCGTTATGGTTTTCTAAAAAAATATTATATATATTACTATTTCATGTATGAAATTTTATAAGGAGATATAATTTTTTATGTATCAATTTTCAGTATTTACTTCAACAGTGCTCAATACGTAAGTAGAGCTAGGTAGTAAGCTATGCATTTTAACCTGAAGATTCCCCCCCCCCCCGGGATGAAACGCGGGAGCCTCTGTGTAGCTTAATTGCCATACATATATTTTCATAGCTTACTGTATATATATATATATATATATATATATATATATATATATATATATATATATATAGTAATCCAGGTAGGGTAAAAATCCACAGGGTAGAAATCCAAACGAAATCAAACCGGGCTTATAAAAAAGTGCTCAATATGAATATAGAGCTGTGTTATGAATTTTTTTATTCAAACATGTACAGAGTCTGCTACACTGGCATGTCGATGTTATCGATCTACAGCTATCAAGAGCTGAGGTCTAATGGGCAGAGTCGATGACTATGACTATATATATATATATATATATATATATATATATATATATATATATATATATATATATATTATAAATGTGTTTAAGTTAACACAAAGGTCTATGTTGTAGCTCAATAGTGTACGACTAGAGCTCTTGATTTAACATCACGTTAAACTTTAGTTATTCAGAGAAAACATTCCATACTCGCTTGGGGTACTTTTATTTACAAGCAATTGTTTCTGCCCATTTCAAAAAACATATTTTTTAATGATATACAAAATATAATCGATATTCATGAGGAGGCTTCATTAGTGTAATGAATATTGCTTATATTTTTCTATTTCAGATTTCATGCATGATTTATAAAATTTTTCAAATTAATAATTGAAGCCAAAGCTTTTATTGTTAAACAATTGGTTTGTCTTTCTGGTGAGAAGATTTGTTTCCTTAAAAGCCTTGGTTTACAATAGGGGTGAGACGTAATGGGTGAAAATTAGGGGTGGGACGTAATGGGTGAAAATTAGGGGTGGGACGTAATGGGTGAAAAATTCAGATTCATGCGAGTAGTATTTTTTTGTGTTCATTTATACATAAATAACACTAAACAATCAAACATTTTGAAAATTTTGCAAAATTCAGAAGGTGCAGGTCACTAGTTTTTGACTATTTTACATTCATGAAAACCCTTTCACAGCCTGAAAATGGTCCTACATTAAAGTACTATATCAGATTTAACCATCTATATCCATTCATAGTTTTTGAGGATGTTTTAGGACCTTCAATGTCGCATGAAACCACTTTTTCACCGAAAAATGATGGATTTTGAGTCCCGTGGAGCCCTAACGGCTATTTTTGGCCTGCACCTTCTGAATTTTGCAAAATTTTCAAAATGTTAAATTGGTTAGTGTTATTTATGTATAAATGAACACAAATAAATACTACTCGCATGAATCTGAAATTTTCACCCATTACGTCCCACTCCTATTTACCAAGCTTGTTTATATTTTGTACTATACTTTGTTGTACTATCTGGAATTATTAAACTAGTAAAGTATGTAACTTTACATTTGTTTACTTTCACTTTCACTTAATGACATGACTATATAAGCCTCCCGTGTCGGGTCGAGCACTGTCGTTAGGCGATGTCTCCTGCTGCTTCCTTAGACTAACGCAATGCTCTTTGTAAATAAACAAATTGAGCACGGTGAAGCTGCGATCAGTGTTTATGCAAATAGACATTGTAGATATCATTTACGAGCGCCTCTCCCATGGCCTAATGGATAGAGTTGATGACTATCAACTGGTTGGTTGAAAAGTTCGATCTAGGAAGATGTGCTAGTCTAGCCGCACTAAAGAGCTGTGATACAGCGAAACAGTTTATATGTTGATGCCTAGATACATATAGGTAAAATAAAAAAATATATAATTTATTATATATATATATATATATATATATATATATATATATATATATATATATATTAATTTTAAATAAATAATATTAAATTATTTTTACCTACATACACTAGAGTTTCGAGCTTTCACTCGCATCAGTGCAGTTTCTGAGTGGAACTCATACAGCGGGGCTGCTTCCCAGCTGACTGCAACATGGTCGTTTTCAAGTCAAATGTAAACAGTTAAGACATTCTTCTAAATAATCAAATTCTTCCAAACTTCCACCATCATAACCAATCATCACGGTGTTGTCTCACCGTCCACCTGACATTCATTAACCCTTATCCTCGAGTGGCTTTTGGGCCTTGATGAGTGGTGACTCTTATTATAAAAAAGTGACTGCCTTCTGAAGGTTGAATGTTTAATGCTTACTACAAGCGATAATAACTAAGAATAACAATAATTTACACTTTTACCCAGTCATGGCTGACTGAACGAGAACAATCTACCCCAGTGGATTAAATAGAAGGTTCAGTTCGAATTATTAAATAAGGCTATTTAGAGGTGATTATTGAAGATCCTTCATGTGGACAGGTCAGTCCAGTTTATAAGAAGTGCTTGTTTCCTATGGACAACTCCTTTAAAAATTTCGTCTCTAATGTTTAAAGATTTTGTATTTGGGTCAATAATTGCCCATAATATGTAATATGTTTCTGCGTCACATAAACCAACTCCCCAATATATAGAGAGAGACTGGTGACAAGAAAATACAAAACGAACCCATTTGAATCTGTTTTTAACAGTTTAACCTTAGAGAACCACTCAGCCATCATTAATTAATTTCATAATAAATTGATACTCCATTATAAATTTATATTTTAAATGTTCATATTATACCTTCAAAATTAAATTTAATAATAATTTGTAGAGTTGTTCCCCTTAGATAGTTTTTTTTTGTTTGTATAAATATAGCCGTTAATAATAACTGTGAATTACGTTATATATATTAAAAAAAATGAAATTTTGATTTTAATTTTTAAATTTTTGAATTTTTTTTATTACCTTTGGGTTCATTAAACTTTTTTTTTTTAATAAATTTAATCCTTAACCTCACATATTTTTCTTTAACACATAATTTAGACGAAACTAATTTAAACCTTCAAAACAAATAACGCCGCAGATAAAAAAAAGAAAAAAAAAGCCGTTAGCAAAAACAGAGGCTCACGGGATTTAAAAAAAAATATTTTTAAATTTTAAATCTTAATTTTTTAATTTTTATCCCCCTTTTTCTTTACTTTATTAAACTTTTTAATCCCACATATATTTCTCTAACACATAATTTAGACGATACTAATGTAACCCTTCAAAGCAAATAACGTATCCGATCGTGGTTTATGCGAGATCCCTCACTTTCTCTACCAAGTGACCACAAAGCTGAAGATAGCCGGGAGGTTAACGCCCTCTGAGCGCGAAACCAATGGTACTGATGCTGTACTGATTTTCTCTACCGAATAATATATATATATGACAAATAAAAGAAAAAATCAATCCGATGGTATGAATTAAAAGGGAAAAGTGGAAGATCTAAAAAAAGTTATTTGCCACTTTTAGCTTTTTCGCTCTTGATAAAGCCTACGCAACAGCTTGGCGAAGCGTTGAGTTGTGGATCTTCCGCTTTTAATCCTGGCTTCATTGAACCAAACGGGTGACTTTCGGAAAGTCCAGATTTCAACGTCATCTGTTTTACCGTTTGGAGTTTACTGTTACGTCAATTTCAATTATTTCAGAGGATAGAGAGGTCATAAACTTAAACATTTTAGAAACACTGTTGACGGAAGCTGAGAACAATCTCCTGCTTGAAGTTATCCAAAGGGCGACTGGAAGTTGGATAGACCGTCTACGTCGTTATTGAACATCTCGTCTAAAATTTGTGTTTCTCTTCGCTTTTTTCGACAACGCGACTGTGATCAACAACTGCTTTCTATTTCCAATAATTAGATACACGTACGGGTTTATTAATAGTGCCCGATTTCCTGGTGTCTGGTGAGGTATCGTTTAGTTGAAGTACTCGTTTTTTTCTCAAAATGTTCGTGACTTTAAACGCAGCCTATGAAAGTCGTCTACTCATTAGCGATAGGGTTTTTAAAATTCTCAAGATAAATACGGGTTTGTGTTTCTACAACGGCAGGGTTGGCGTCTGGTGTGTTTATTGAAGATTGATTTCACTTTAGTAAGGTTAAACTCCGGACAGAAACGAATTGAATTCATAAACAATGAAAAGGACACGTGTTCTAAACACGTGCGTTTGGAAGATATTACTGAGGCTGTGAGGTTCGTAGTTAAAACTCACGGAAAATATGTTGTTTTTTTTTTCAAATGAAAAGAGGATTATTTATAAATAGTTTTGTTTAAATATTTATACTTAATACTTGCTAATCTTCCACACTATAATAAAGAACTATATATATATATATATATATATATATATATATATTACTATTCTCATGTATCCACATGAAATTTTATAACGGGATTGATTAATATATAAAAACACCCGGCAATACTAACTCCATGCATTTTAGCCTGGAGATTCGCCCCGAGGATGAAACGCGGGAGCCTCTGTGTAGCTTAATTGCCATAAATATATTTTCATAACTTACTACCTAGCTCTACTTACGTATCGAGCACTGTTGAAGTAAATACTGAAAATTGATACATAAAAAATTATATCCCCTTATAAAATTTTATGTGGATACATGAAATAGTAATATATATATATATATATATATGTTGTGTGTGTATTTAGGCAGCATTTTTTCATTAATGCAAACATTGTTAAAAATAACAGAATTCGTCTGTTTAATTATACCTTTTTTTCAATTATTCTGATAATCTTTTCTGTATTAAAATAAAAAAATAAAAATGTTCCATAGGTTTCACAGGTTTTACGAATGTTTTGGATTATTCGTTGAATTATCCCCAGGTGTCAAAAGCAAATGAACAAAAAAGCTGGAGAGAGAAGAGAATTTTTAAATTTAAATCGTCAACAACTTCCCGGAACAATGCGAAAACGTTCTCTGCGCGTTTCTCCGCTGTCTTTTAAAAAATTCTCTTCTCTCTCTCTAGCCTTTTTGTTCATTTGCTTTTGACACCTGAGAATGATTCGACAAAGAATCGAAAACGTTCGTGAAACCTGTGAAACCTATGGAAAATTTATTATTTTTTTGATTTTGATACAAAAAAGACCATCAGAAAAATTGAAAAACTAAAAAAAGGTATAATTAAACAGACGAATTCTGTTATTTTTAACAATGTTTGCATATATATATATATATATATATATATATATATATATATATATATATATATATATATACACTACCAGGACCTGTTGCCCGGGAGAAATATAAAAGAATGAATTAAGATTTGTAAACAGCCGACAGAACGCAAATAGATCACATGAGATAGTTTTAATGTTTATAAAAAAATGTCTCTTTTTAATTGTGGAAAATCTATGTATCAACGAAAATAATTTCTTCGGAGTGGAACAAAAATAGAAATTTCCACAGTGGATATCTTCTTCACTGCCCGATAATGGAAAAGGGCAATTCTTTCGGACCGGGATATTTTGTCGATCTGTTATTATGTCTCTCCTCCGTCATTGAAAGCAAACACTTCTAGACTGCGGCAATGTTTGTTTATGTTATTACGTTTGAAAACATAATAAACGTTGATGGATTTTCATCACATTAAAAACTAACGTTGTGTCAAACTTTGCCCTCGTGGAGAGTCAAGTAAATTGGATGGTTCTAAATTGAGAAATCGTATAAAGAAATATTTAAGAAACTTTATATGCAATAATCAAAAGTACCACAGTGTTGAAAAGTCCAATTTTCGTACTGCTGGCCTCTGGAACTCCCTCCCTGCCCCCTGTTTTCCCAACAGTACAGACATGCAGAAATTTAAAACTAATGTAAACAGACATCTCGCTGCGCAGATCCCAATCTAGGTTGACCGTCCCCTACCTTCTCCCCTTTTCTTTTTTCTCAGTAGCCCCTTACGTCTACAGTGGCGGCCTGCCTTGTTTGGGGTGAATTATGTTAAAAAATAAAATAAAAAATAAAACAATTTATCAATTGACTGAAAGTGGGCCACGTGTAACGAAAATAAATTCGATTTTTGGCACGTAAGATTAATTTATAGTTTGTAATAAGTAAAAAAAAACAAAAAAAACAATTATTATACCGTATTCATGTACCACGTGTAACGAAAATAAATTCGATTTTTGGCACGTAAGATTAATTTATAGTTTGTAATAAGTAAAAAAAAAAAAAAAACAATTATTATACCGTATTCATGTACCACGTGTAACGAAAATAAATTCGATTTTTGGCACGTAAGATTAATTTATAGTTTGTAATAAGTAAAAAAAACCAAAAAAAACAATTATTATACCGTATTCATGTACCACGTGTAACGAAAATAAATTCGATTTTTGGCACGTAAGATTAATTTATAGTTTGTAATAAGTAAAAAAAAAAAAAAACAATTATTATACCGTATTCATGTACCACGTGTAACGAAAATAAATTTGATTTTTGGCACGTAAGATTAATTTATAGTTTGTAATAAGTAAAAAAAAAAAATAAACAATTAGTATACCGTATTCATGTACCACGTGTAACGAAAATAAATTCGATTTTTGGCACGTAAGATTAATTTATAGTTTGTAATAAGTAAAAAAAAAAAATAAACAATTAGTATACCGTATTCATGTACCACGTGTAACGAAAATAAATTCGATTTTAGGTACGTAGGATTGAAAAGATAGAAGTACAAAGGAAATGTTTTCGAGAACGGTAGACGTAGTAACGGTAAACAGACTGGTCATGGATGGCGTCGATATGCTAATGGGAAACGACCTAGCAGGACCGAAAATAAACATCGACCTGACGAGATTTTCTACCTCCCGACGGACGCACCACTTCAAGAAAATATCTACGACGAAAGTATTTATCGGTAATATATCAGAACACTGTGGAAAAGATGACCTCCAGAAAACATTTGAAAAATATGGCAAAGTGGTAGAATGTGATATCGTCAGAAACTACAGATTCGTGCATTTTGGAAAAAAAAAGAGGAAGCTGTAATCGCCGTAAAAGCGTTGAATGACTCAGAGTTTGAAGGTTCCAAGATAAAAGTAGAATTATCTCATAGCAAGATTCACAGGAAAGCTGGCGACTGTTACAAATGTGGTCTGAATGGACACTGATTTAAAAAGGTGCCCATGTCGTCTACCCCGAAGTCGGATAACTCTGAGGAAACTCTCTAACAACGATACTGGAGAGAACTATGAACACTAGCCATAACTTTTTCATGGACGCGTTCTCCAGAATATCAATGCAAGGGAAAACAAAAAATACAAGAACGACAAAGAGAGTTAAAGACGAAACAAATATTTCTTTTGTAGGCATAACTATTTTCTCCATTGATGGAAGGAGATGTTACGATCGAGTCGTAGGAATCCTCTCGCTCGGCCACTTAGAGAAAAGGAGACGTGAGCGGGCGAGTCTCGATCGCCTGACTTCTACTAAGAGAGGTGGGGGGCATGTACCTGAACAACAGTGAACACGGCGTGTTTGACCCTTTTCTTCACTTTTCGTCTCTCGACCGTCTGGCTGCTGTTGGTAGAGAGGGAGAGCGTTCTTGGCAACGATGGCCACAGCGTGCTTGGCTCTTTTTCTCACTTTTCATCTCATGCCCCCACTTGTTTCAAATTGAGCGCCCCGTAAAAGTGATAATAACACGATAGAGAAGTGATCATAGCGTACAATATACTAATTTCCAAGCAGCCAAACACCACGGCGGAAAATAAAAAGATTTTTTAATAAAAAGTTAGTTAGAGAAAATATTTCAATGTGTTCGCTCGGTCGAGAAACCACTCTTACGAAAAACTAAAAAAAAAACGACACTATCCTTTTATGTCTAATAATATTCTTGGCCTTTTGGCTAAGATCAAAGTGTAGTATCTGTTCCAATGGATACTGCACCCCATAGACTGGTATTGTCTTGGCCTTCGAGGCTTGATTTACGCCTATCTATGGGTCTGTCCTGTGCAGTTCTAGGAGGTCCACCCTCCCAGGCTTCGCCTCCCCTCTTTGGGGAGGATTAAGTTTATTGCTTACTGCCTGAGGCGCCCCTACCGGGCTGCCCAGGCAATTTTTAAACCCCACTTTCCCGACCCGACCTTGGGTCACATCTTACTTGTGGGAGTAAGATAAAAACTGGCCTTGTGCCTAACTCCTGGAGAGGAGTAAATCAATATCCTTTTATGTCTACTAAGTTGGGATTTAATCAGGTTGAGTAAAATTGAGTCAAATTGGATACTTATAAATTGAGAAATCGCATAGAGAAAGATTTAAGAAGCCTTATATGCAACAATAGAAACTACCACAGTGTTGAAAAGTCCAACAAAACACTTTATTAAATTACTGAAAGATTGCCACGTGTAACGAAAATAAATTGTATTTTAGGCATGTAAGATAAATATATAGTGTGTAATAAGTAAAAAACAAACAATTATTATACCGTATTCATGTACCACGTGTAACGAAAACAAATTCTATTTTAGGTACGTAGGATTGAAAAGATAGAAGTACAAAAAAAAAGTTAAGTAAGAAAACATGTATTTAATGTATCCAATGAAGGTGGTAAATAATTACTATTTAAGTCAGTAAATTATATTTTACCAAAGTAAGATGGCATTGTATGTGACGTGAAAATAAAATCGATTCTGATCTGAATCGAGCAAATGAAGGTGGTGAGTAATTACTATTTTAGTCACGTAAATTCCAATTTCGTATGGAGCTAGAAAATCAAAACAAATCTGATGTGTTGGTCACTAAATTCTGTTTGAAGCAAGTATGAGTGTAAAAAGACGAAAGTGAGAATATTTTGTATGGACCACGTGTATGATATCTATTAAGAAAAGTGTTTAATGAGAAGTAG
Organism: Sepiola atlantica; assembly: GCA_963556195.1. Classification (NCBI taxonomy): domain Eukaryota; kingdom Metazoa; phylum Mollusca; class Cephalopoda; order Sepiida; family Sepiolidae; genus Sepiola; species Sepiola atlantica. The sequence continues at coordinate 16,385,302 of OY744546.1, forward strand.
TATTTTCGCTAAATCGTTCTCATACGTACGGTTAGTCACAACTACGAATGTACCGTCTGTTAATGGAAAAATGTGTAAGGAATATGCAATTATCAATCATTGCAAAACACCGATGGTCTGTGTAATGTGGCCACGTGTTCGTTTATAATTGAAACCATAATCAAAACGAAAACGTAACGCATATAATATTTAATCCGAAAGAAATCTATTTTTAATGTTGACGAATGAAACGTGTATTACTTGGCTTAAATAAAAAACATATTCTTATTATGTTATGTTTATTTTTAATGTTATATGATTAAGAAGTGTAATTACTACGGTTGGAAGTGGTTTTGTTATGCTGCACGTGATGTGTTTGTCTAAGGTAATCCGTTATTCCGTAACGTAATAATGTTATGTGTTCGGAATAGCGGAATGATATTTCCGTAATCTGTACAAGGTGGTGTTTATGTTTAACAGATCCGAAAGAAAAAAAGTCTGGCGGTGTTATGAGTGGCGGGTACAGTAGATACTTTGTAGTGAGTAAGTATAATGACCACTGTCTCTGTGGATGTTATAGGTGAGAGAGTGATTGATCTAGCAATAAATATAATAACGCTTGAGTGAATAAGAGTATTGCAGTGGGTATTTTAGTAGTGTATGATGGGTGTGGTTATTTTCTTACTCTCACCAAAGGTACAGGGTAAAAAAGAGTCCACTTATATATATATATATATATATATATATATATATATATATATATATATATATATATATATATATATATTATTTAAAACTATACATTACAGTTTCTGTTAGGCGAACCGGGGTTGCATTGTTGCGGGACAGACAGTTTCTGGGTTAGAATCCGTCCTTTTTGTCCGTTAAAAATACACAGCACATCATAAAATGAACAAAAAACGGAAAAGAATGAACAAACAGATAAAAACACATTCACCGTCACGGTGTCTTTTTCCAAATGTTCCCTCATGGAATAAATTCCGTGTTTACACAAGGGGCTGTCTAGATCGATTTTTTGGAGTTGTTTTATTCAATTATAACTTAATATTATTTATTACGGAGGTCATTTATTTATGTGCTTATTATTATTATTATAATATGTATTTAGATTTTGTCTTTTTTCAACAAATTTGGATACGATATATATATATATATATATATATATATATATATATATATATATATATATATATATATAGTCTAAAGAAGCTTTGAGTTATTTTAAACAAAACAAAAAAAGAAAAAAAGAAAGGAAAATGCAGTTTAAATTCCCAGAGAAACTAACTAAATCCAAAATAGTTTAGACTTAACATTTGTTGGAAAATTCATAAATAATATATAATAGTAAGTAAATAAAATAAAAAGGGGGATTAAGTATCTAACAGTGAAACAAAAGCAGGAGATCTTAACGTAAGCATCTAATATTAACACGGGGATCTTCAGCTGTTTACCATGTAACTGTTTCGGAGATTTAAAAACAGGACAGTTATATGCATGGCTCTTCAATGGTACAGATAAAACTACCATTTCCCCAATAATCAAGTGTCGAAATAATTCAGCTTAAAATGTTACTTATATATACATAAATAAATAAATAAATAAATAAATAATAATAATAATAATAATAATAATAATAATAATAATAATAATATACTACCCTTAAGACTACCGTGTGATATGGTAATTTGCATATCAAATAAAATTCTTTATAACAATAGTAATACTAGTAATAATAATAATAATAATAAAATACTATCTAAACACTACATCTACGAACCATTCTACGATATGGTAGCTAGAAATAAAATTATATAGGAATTAAGGTTGCATTAAAAAAAAAAAAGCTTTAGTACCTTTGGTACCAGAAAGGCAAATAGATAAGAGGAAGGAAACCTAGCCATACACATCCAAATACCCAATATATCGTCTAAAGAAGCTTTGAGTTATTTTAAACAAAAAAAAAAGAAAAGGAAAATGCAGTTTAAATTCCCAGAGAAACTAACTAAATCCAAAATAGTGTAGACTTAACATTTGTTGGAAAATTCATAAATAATATATAATAGTAAGTAAATAAAATAAAAAGGGGGATTAAGTATCTAACAGTGAAACAAAAGCAGGAGACCTTAACGTAAGCATCTAATATTAACACGGGGATCTTCAACTGTTTACCATGTAACTGTTTCGGAGATTTAAAAACAGGACAGTTATATATATATATATATATATATATATATATATATATATATATATATATATATATATATATATATATATATATATATATATATCTTGTTGAACAGGAGTGCCAACTTCTGTTTATTCCTTTTGTGATCCAATCTTTCTATTCGTCGTACGATAGATCTTGTACTATTAATCATTGAGTGCAGGAAATCTCCATATTTGACGCAATCGTTTTCGATCATCATTGGTCGTCTTCAGGCGGATGATTGATCAACACAAAATAAAATTGGTGAATTATTAAGAAGACGTTTCCATGTGATTAAAAACATTAAAAACATTCAACAGCATTTCAAAACGCCTTCGCACCCCTCATAACGAGCATGGTTGATGTTGGGCTTTTTTAATTGAATGAACAATGCTTCCATAATGGGGAGGCGAATATCGCAAAATGACACAGCAAGGATGGATGTGCTATCGGTTAAGATATTTCTAAAATTATCTTTGGAGATGTTATGTGCTGTAAGGTGTTTGTAAATGCTAGTTTTAAACCTTTTGTAGTAAATAATAAATCTGTCTAGCAATTTACTAATAAAAAAATAATTCTACCGACAATGGCTTACTAAAAACTAGTAATGCCATATACGTGTTCAAATGTCCTATCGGAGAATGTGTCTCTGCCAACAGCACGTATATTGGCATGACTAGAACCAGTATTTCACGTCAATTAACTTGCCACCTGACATCCTCTCAAAGCTCCATTTACAAACACCTTACAGCACATAACATCTCCAAAGATAATTTTAGAAATATCTTAACCGGTAGTACATCCATCCTTGCTGTGTCATTTTGCGGTATTCGCCTCCCCATAATGGAAGCATTGTTCATTCAATTAAAAAAGCCCAACATTAACCATGCACGTTATGAGGGGTGCGAAGGCGTGTTGAAATGCTGTTGAATGTTTTTAATGTTTTTAATCACATGGAAACGTCTTCTTAATAAATTCACCAATTTTATTTTGTATTGATCAATCATCCGCCTGAAGACGACCAATGATGGTCGAAAACGTTTGCGTCAAATATGGAGATTTCCTACACTCCATAGTTAATAGTATAAGATCTATCGTACGACGAACAGAAAGATTGGATCACAAAAAGAAATAAACAGAAGTTTGCACTCCTGTTCAACCAGATATGTATAAAAGAAGGAATGTTGCCTAAGTATACAAAAATATATATATATATTTACAATAACATCGCGGGGTCTGCGTTCGTACCATTATCTATAAACAGCCAAGACAACATCTTAATGTATTTTAGAAATTAAAAACTAAGAATAAAAATTGTAATCTGCGATCAAGGGATGATAAGATGGCGTAGAAGGTGGGGGAGGGTTTCATTCAATTGCAGGCAATGTCAGAATACCAGCTAATCGTAAATAAATAATAACCATTAAAAAAGGATTTTAAACCATTTTACTCAGACATCTTTTAAAGAGAAGCCTCAATTTTTATATAGCTCATGGACTCAATATCTCACCGAGAGAGCGCCGTACAAAATAGCAACTATATGGAAACCTTCCTCAGACCTCAGCCTTGTTCAGAGAGAGAAGAACCAGATTTGCTGGCCACTGTAAGGGGGGGGGGGGTAGGATGAAATCGTTAGCGATGTTTGTTCTTTTATGGATGCCAAAACAAGAATTTAATCCGGTCGGCGAGACGGCGTAAAGAACTTATGCCAACCAACTGGCAGGGGTCACACAATGCGCCTACGAACATCTACCATGGCATGAGAGAGTCAAAAAGATCCGTGACACTGGTCCGATTGGATGATGATGATGATGATGATGATGATGATGATGATGATGATGATGATGATGATGATGATTGGATCTTAGAAGGTGAAAGTTGGGCTATGATTATGACATCCTTAAAGTTTAAAGTTTAAGGTTTCTTCTGCTTTTTATTTATTAAAAAAACAAACAATGACAATCACCTGTCATTAACGGACATTGATAGCTGTTTATTGTTTATTTATGATTTAAATAATATACATATTAACTTACATATAGATTCTCTCTGTCTGTCTCTCTCTCTATATATACACACACATACACACACACATACACACACACACACACACACACACACACACATATATATATATATATATATATATATATATATATATATATATATATATATATATATATATATATATATATATATGCAAACATTGTTAAAAATAACAGAATTCGACTGTTTAATTATACCTTTTTTATTTTTCAATTTTTCTGATGGTCTTTTTTTGTATTAAAATATATAAAAAAATAAATGCTCCATAGGTTTCACGAACGTTTTCGATTCTTCGTCGAATCATCCTCAGGTGTCAAAATCAAATGAACAAAAAAGATGGAGAAAGAAGAGAATTTTTTTAAAAGACGGCTGAGAAACGCGCAGAGAAAGTTTTTCGCATTGTTACGGGAAAGTCGTTGATGATTTAAATTCAGCGACGCTGAATTGGCATCACAGAAGAAAATCGCATTACGTTAAGCGTTTTAAAATGTCGCCACTGGTTTCTTATGTGATGTTATTTATTGTATGTTGTTGTGTTTTTATGTAGATAGCTTCCAGTATTTTAATTTTTTTTAAATTGGTTTCGGAATGTATTATTTTAGTGTTATTAACTAGAATTTGTCTTAAATAAGAGAGAGAGAGAGAGAGAGAGAGAGAGAGAGAGAGAGAGAGAGAGAGAGAGCAGTTATGTTTCTGTAGATGTTGTTAAATTGAGCTATAGTTTACAAGATGCATGGCAAGGCGGCGGGATAGAGTAGTGGTTGTAAAACCAATGTAGCTATTAGTTTTATTATTATTATGAGACTTAAATTCTCCCAACGAGCATTTGAACTTATAAATAACATTTTTTCTAGTGGTTTTGGGGTTGGGGAGGAGTTACTTTTATTACAAGATTTTGGGTTTTAAATTTCTTATAGAAAATTATGAGTTTAATTTTATTATTATTGTCAATTGGGGATATGTATCTGTGTATAATATTTTTCATAGCTGTTTCTTCTAATCTGAAGTTTCGTTGCATTTCATTACAACAGTATATGTTAGTATTGTTTGAGTTGTGATGTTGAATATTATTATTATTTGTACAGGTGTTTTTTTAAGGTTTCTTTCTCCAGCTTTCTTGTTCATTTGCTTTTGACACCTGGGGATGATTCGACGAAGAATCGAAAACGTTCGTGAATAATATAGGTGTAGTAAATGAAAAAACTTTCGCATTTATTCATATATATAAACTGTGTCCATCGCTTTATTGCAGATAACAAAATAATCAATATTTCAGTAAATATAAGTTATAAAAAGCTGAAAATTACACCATCCAAGGACTGTATTAAGGTGAGATAAATCCTAAAATTTCATCAAAATTCATGTTATATTTAAAAAGTTATGTTATTTTTTTAATATTCAAGGAATTTTCACCGTCCATCGCTTTATTGCAAGTCTTCTAAGATAATGTTTTAGCTCAATAAAACAATACCAAAGCATCATAAATTTATATTGAACACATTTTCTGGGGAAAATTAACAAAAACAAAGGCACATCCCGAGGGCTAAGTGTCAAACAAACGAATTATTTGTCCACATATCCCCCATGTTTTGAAATTACATTAAACAACCTTTTGTCCACCGAGGAGGTCAATTGTTTGATCTGAGATGGAGTAATGGTTCTGGCAACGTCGACTATTTTGTTCCAAAGGGCATCCTTCGAAGAAAACTGCTCTCCTCCCTCATAAACTCCTCGTTTCAATATTGACCATAGGTGTTCGATGGGGTTAAGGTCCGGAGAACACAGTGGCCAGGACATGAGGGTTTCTCCAACAAAGCCCTGAGATCCAAGGAAGGATGTAGTTGCCCTAGCAGCATGAGATGGGGCATTGTCATGCATAAAAATAATCTTAAAACGACGTGACAAGGGAAGATCATCTAGCCATGGTAACAAATTTTCATTTAGAAAGGCAGTGTAGGCATTGCTGGTGAGCTTGACACCTTCTGGCACTCGGAATGGTCCACATAGCTTATCCCCAATAATTCCCGCCCAAAACATTATGCCTCCACCTCTCTGTTGGCGACGAAATCTATAAGGCGTTGGAGTTCCATTTGGATTCCAAACTTTGGCCTATCCGTCCGGTCCATCAAGGGTAGCACGAGCCTCATCTGTAAACAGAACATTTTGGCAATCCATTTTCATATATTTTTGTGCCCAAGCCAATCGTTTTTCTTTGTGGGTTTGGCTCAATGGAGGCCTTGGAATAGGTTTGATGTTCCTTGCCATTTCATTCAGTACATTGCATCGGGCTTGTCTGGACCTTGGTATGACTCCAGCCCTCGCAAAAATTGTTGCACTGGTGCTGTTTGGGTTGCGCACAATCTCTCTACGAATTTTTCGAAGATCCCGATCAGAAAGGTTCCTCCTTGTGCCCTTATCTTTCCTGGACTTGATGTTGGGGTTCTTGACGAATGTAGCTAAAGTTCGGGGATCCCTTTTTAGTTCTGTTGCTAAATTTATGATCGAGAGTCCTTCTGCTAGTCCTGCAATTAACCTCTGCTTCTCGGTAGCTGTTAAACGTCCTTTTTTTGGCATTTTATTATACCTGCAATAAAGCAATGGACGGTGAAAATTCCTTGAATATTAAAAAAATAACATAACTTTTTAAATATAACATGAATTTTGATGAAATTTTAGGATTTATCTCACCTTAATACAGTCCTTGGATGGTGTAATTTTCAGCTTTTTATAACTTATATTTACTGAAATATTGATTATTTTGTAATCTGCAATAAAGCGATGGACACAGTTTATATATATATATATATATATATATATATATATATATATATATATATATATATATAGTTTACATTTTGTATAATTGGGCATCATTCTATCTTTTATACATGTTTGATTAAACAGGAGTGCCAACTTCTGCTTATTCAGCTTTTGATCCGTTTTTTTTAGTCTTCGTACGACGGATTTGATGTTATAATCCAAGGAGTGTAAACAATCTACGTATTTTGTGAGAACGTTTTCGACCGACATCGGTTGTCGTCAGGCGGTTGCAAAATGAAATAAATTGGTGAATCTATCAAGAGTGCGCTCTTTTAAATTATTTCAAGAGCACATAAATACACCTTCACCCCCTCATAACAGGAATGGTTAATGTTTGGTTTATTAATGCGTATAAACGATGCTTCCATTATGGGGAGGCGAACACTGCAACCTGAAACCGCCAGAATGGATGTGTTATTTGTTAAAATGTTCATAAATTCGTTTTTTGGGATACCATGCTTTATAAGATGTTGGTATATGAAGCTTTGAGGGGAGGCGAGATGGCAAAATACGGAGATTTCTTACACTCCTTGCATTATAACATCAAATCCGTTGTACGGAGACCAGAAAAAACGGATCAAAAGCTGAATAAGCAGAAGTTGGCACTCCTGTTTAATAAAACATGCATATATATATATATATATATATATATATATATATATATATATATATATATATATATATATATATATATATATATATATATATATTGTGAAGTTGTCCAACAGTAAATAATAAATAAAGGAAGTCAAGTCGAGGGTTGGTTTAACAAGTGTATTAACAAAGTAAGAAAGTGACTAGCACTTGGCTAGACAGTTACAAGACTGTGCTTTGTCTTCTGGTGACTCGCACTATTTATAGTGACAACTGTAGTTTCTCCTGTGTAAGAACGGCCGGTGTAACGATATATATACCATAAGAGCATTTTGAGAAAGAGCGACCATCTGTCTCTTCACCTAATTTACATAGTGTGTTCGTACACACCATACGCACGTATGTAAATTAGATAGCAAACTAATAAGATTCTTTACTTCTATATTGTTGATAAGGATCATATAGAAGTAAAGAGACTTATGATATTACGTAAGAAGAACTTCTTAACAAATACGCCAAAGTTTATGAATTCTCGAACGAAATCAAAGGAGAACAAATTGTGGTAGTGGTTGTGACCCAACGGGTCACGGGTAGTCTATTTTAGTCTTATTTATATATGAGCTAAAATAGAAAGAGGGAAAGCCTGAAATCTAACGTTTCGCTTAACTGTTGCAAGAACTCACTCTTGAAAAAGACCAGGAAAAAAAAGTTGGGCGAAACGTGGAGTTTCAGGATTTTCCTTTTTCTATTTTAGCTAATACCGTCGGATTTATTTTATCTTTAATTTTTCATATATATATATATATATATATATATATATATATATAAATATTAAATTATTAATGCCTACAGACGCTAGCGTTTCAAGCTTATTGCTCTCATCAGTGCAGGAAAGTGACACTTTCAGATGGTCGGGAGGCGCGAACCTGGTTCACAGAGTCAGCCTAGAATCTGCAGGCAGTCGCCATATCCACTCGGCCAACAGAAACTGTCACGTAATTAAGGGAAATTAAGATCTATATGTACCTAGAAGCGGGCACAGATAGAAGACTAGTCGAGAGTGTTCTACGAACTTATTCGGAACTTTGCATTAGAGCTTTTTGACAATCTATTTTTAACATCCTTCAGAGTGCTCAACTTTAATTTCTTAAAGGGGCTTAGTATAATATTTATTAATAAATATTAAATTATTAATACCTACAGACGCTAGCGTTTCAAGCTTATTGCTCTCATCAATGCAGGAAAGTAACTATTTCAGATGGTCGGGAGGCGCGAACCTGGTTCACAGAGTCAGCCTAGAATCTGCAGGCAGTCGCGACACACACACACATATATATATATATATATATATATATATATATATATATATATATATATATATATATATATAGTAAGCTATGAAAATATATTTATGACAATTAAGCTACACAGAGGCTCCCGCTTTTCATACCCGGGGGAATCTTCAGGCTAAAATGCATGGAGTTATTTTTGCCGGGTGTTTTTATATACACGGCTAGCTAGTTAAACAATCAGATTATTTGTTGTTCTCTCAGCTAATCGTTGGGCTTTACACGAACAAAGGTACTTTTAGTGTTACTTCCTATATCCTGTTCTATTGTTCTGTTTTCTATAGATTGGCCTATATCCTGTTTCCTTTGTTGTGTCAATATAATGGGTGAGTTTATTTTAACACGTGGTTCCTTGTATTTCTATTTTAGGTTTTTATTTTTAAATTGTTAAGTTTTTGTTTAGTTATTTATTTATCGTTCGCCTAAGGTAAATTTATTTCTGTGTAAGCAGCTGTTATATTTTTGTTCTTCTTAGTGTTATTTTTGCTATATTTTTCACTTTTTTATGTAATTTGTTATTTTTTAGTTCCTCTCTGCTGTTCTCTTTTAGTATTTTGTTATTGTGTGCCTTTATTATCATTTCTAGGATTTCGCAGCAGCTGTAGGATAGTTTTAGGTTATTTTTATTGAATATTTTATGCAGGGGATTGGTTACGGGGAAGTGTTTTTCAATCAGATTTAGGAATTTTTTGCCCAGTTTAGTTTTTACCATCTGGTTATAGGGCGATGTATAGTAGATTATATTCTTTTTTCTTTTATTTTTAATTTTGTTGTAATTATTAGTGTCCTGTTTTTTATATTTAATTTCGGTATCATGATAACCACTACTTTTTAGAGCTATATTGTAAATGTTGAATGATTTTTTAAAAAACACTTTCGTTGCTAGAATTATTGATAAGCCTACGTTCGATAGAATTCGGAATATGTTTTATGATTGATGGGGGGGGGGGTGATTAGACTTTGGTTTACGTATATTGGATTGGCGTTATCTTTTAGGTATGGTTCGTAAGTATTTTTTATTTAAGTTTAACGTGACATCTAGAAAGTGAGTTGTTTTTATGTTAGCCAGTACTTCTACTTTTAGGCCTAGTTTTTTCATTTCAATATGCATAATTTTCTTGAAGTTTTCTCCCTTGACTTTGTTGGAATCTCTTATTATCGCTAATCCATAATCTCTATAAAAGCCGATATCTGTATTATCAAATATATTTGTGAGTGTATATAAAATGAATAACCCCACAAGATCTGATGCCTCCGCAGAGTCAAGGGCACCCATGGCCAAATCAAAGGAGTTTGTCATATTTGTTTTAATCCATTGGTCATCGTTATTGATTAAAACTGATCTCCTACATTTTTAATGATGTGGATTTCATCCTTGGATATATCGGTATACATCTCGGCAAATTCTATGGCGATGTTGAAGAGTTCTTCTGATATAGACGGGTAGAAGTCTACTATGTGGAATTGTAGGAAGGTACATTTGTTCTTGTTTTTAATATTGTTAAACCAAGCGATTGCTTCGGCAGTATTCACCCATTGGTTTAATTCTAGTTTTTTTTAAATTTGTTTGTTGATTCTAGATAGAATTGTTTTGCTGATTCTACATACGTATACGTTTCATCCTGTCGGAATCATCAATGTAGAGATAACTATTCACGCCAATCGCACGATTTGAACCCCGGAACAAAAGTCACATTTAACTCCAATTCCAAGCGAACTAATCAATGAAGCTACCCTAGATGGCTAGAGACGAGATGACAAATACACTCTATATGCGTCAATGAGACGGACAGCTATAGCCGGCCGTCATAACAGTGTTCAACTGGAACTAACATACATTTTAGCTTTTGACGACTTCTTTTATTTACTCATTAAAGGGCACAGCTGAGTAGGGGCTACAAATAATCATTTTAATAATAAATATTATCTACAGTTTCATTCTTGTGGAATTATCTGTGTAGAGATAACCATTCTCGTCAGTCGCACGACTCGAACCCAGGAACAAGAGTAACACATACACACACACACACACACATATATATATATATATATATATATATATATATATATATATATATATATATATATATATATAAGAACAAGGAGTAAGGTAAAATAAAATACCTTTTAAAGCAAGTTTAAAGATGCGATATTTTTTTTTATTAAAAAAAAAGAAAAATCGATACCGATTTTTTTTCTTTTCTTTTTTATAAACTTTCATTTTTAGTTTATAGTACAGATAAATTTCGCTAAGATAGAATTGGCCTCTTCAGTGTAGATCCGATCTTATTGGACAGCCGGTTTAGTTGTTGCAACCGGTTTATGAAGTGTTTTTTCTCACTCTCTATACGAGATTACGCTTGCACGTGGTATATACATATCTTTAAACTTGCTTTAAAAGGTAATTTATTTTATCTTACTCCTTGTTCTTAAATTTAATTTGGATGCTTTAAAAAAGGTATGAACTTTTCATATATATATATATATATATATATATATATATATATATATATATATACAAGCAAAAATTGCTAAAAATAAAAATGTTATTCTGTGACGCTAATTCTGGTGTCCTGGAATTAAATTGTTAACGCCTTTCATGGAACAGTGTGAGAACGTTTTATTTGCGACTAACTGACTTCTCGTGTCAGTTTCTCGGTTATCTTTTGAAAATATTTTTTTTTCTCAAGCTTTTTGTTCATTTTCCTTTTTCATCTGATGATGATTCGACTAAGAATCGAAAATGTGCGTGATACATATTGAACATACATTATATTATTTTAGTTTAACACGAAAAAGATAATATCAACGGTATAATTAAACAGAAAAATTCTGTTATTGTTAACAATGTTTGCTTAAATGAACTATATATATATATATATATATATATATATATATATATATATATATATATATATATATATATATAATCACCGGTGCAATAATTTATTTCAACCCTCCGGTATTGTCAAGCATCCAATTTTAAAAATGTAATTGCCTCACTTGGAGGCTTGACAATAACGGAGGGTTGAAATAAATTATTGCAGCGCGATTATGTGATTCCGTTATACTTTATTTTTATTTTATTCTTGCTCTGTTTATTACATTGGGCTCTCATACCCGGATTTCCTTCTGGAATTTATTTTACTATAACACTATATATATATATATATATATATATATATATATATATATATATATATATATATATATATATATTAACATAGTTCACCCCAAACAAGGCAAGCCGCGACTGTAGACGTAAGGGGCTACTAAGAAAAAGGGTGAAATTTGGGGAGTGGTCAACCTAAATTGGGAGCTGTGCGGCGCGATGTCTGTTTACATTAGTTTTAGATTTCTGCATGTCAGTACCGTCAGGAAAACAGGGAGCAGGGAGGGATTTCCAGAGTCCAGCAGCACGAGGAAAGAAGCTTTTGGAGTAGAAAGCTCTTTGGCATCTGGGGACCCTCACAGTGAATGGATGGGATTTGGCAGATTGTCGGGTTGGTCTAGTGAATTTACGTCGAGGGGGTACCAGAGCAGCAAGTTTATTAGAGCACAATCCATTGAAGTACTTGTAAAACAGGCACAAGGAAGCAACATTGCGGCGATGGGACAGGGGCTGGAGCTTGGTGGATAGTGAGGGACCAATTAAGTTGGCGACTCTTTTTCGGACCTTGTTTAAGAGGGAGGGACTAGTGGGTGATGCCCCAGCCCAGATATGGCAACAATACTCCATGCATGGGCGAATGGTGGCTTTGTAGAGATACAGGATAATTTCAGGTGTGAGACGTTTACTAGCACGGTAGAAGGAGCCCACCTTCTTTGCAGCAGCCCTGGCAATGTAATCAATGTATTAATTTCAATTCATGTTATCTGTGAAAGTTAGGCCGAGAAGTTTGAATGATGAACTCTCAGGTAGAGTGTTATTTGCCATGACAATCGGTGGTTGAAGAGGTTTCTTGTAGTTATTGAAGGAAAGTAGCTTTGTCTTTGCGGCATTGAGTCCATCAGTTTGTCGGTGATATTGACAAGGTTGAAAAAGTCCAGCGTCGAGCAACCAAATTGTGCCCTACACTTGTGGACCTGCCATACGAAGATAGGCTCAGACACATGAAGCTCGCGTCCATGTACTATAGAAGGGAACGTGGAGATATGATCCAGACATTCAAGATCCTCACAGGCAAAGACAACATGGACCATGAGAGACTGCTACTCCTCAGCAAGATCACCAGGACAAGAGGTCACAACCTGAAACTGGAAAAGACGCATAGTAGGCTAAACATCAGAAAGTATTCATTTGGGATACGAGTTGTGAACAATTGGAATTCTCTGCCAGACTGGGTCATCGACGCAACAGACATAACCGACTTCAAGTGCAAGTTGGACAAACATTGGCTTCACAGACAATATTCAGTCAGACCTGTGCACGAACTGATATAGTGGACAAGAAGGAAAGGAACGGGAGTTACAGGCAAAAGCCTTTATCCCAAATATATGTTATGTTATTGAATGTTACCATCTATTTTTTACCCTAATCCGCTACAGACTGGAGGCCATTTTCTAAGGATTCAGCCATTGCCTCAGATGTGATCTCGTTGGTTTTGCCTACGTGACGAGAGTAAAGCGTGGTATCGTCAGCAAATATTCCTATCTCAGCTTCAATGACATCAGGGAGGTCATTTATGAAAATCAGGAACAGTAGAGGTCAAAGGATGGATCCCTGGGGTCCACCAGCATTTATGTTATGTTGCTTAGATACATAACGAGGTGGTATCATTTATAAATGTGACGAATCTGTTTTCTTGCTGCCCCCAAAAGAACTAAACAACACCTGGGTTATAATCGTCCTACTAAACAACAATTATTTAAATTAATGTTTTGAACGTGTCATCCGAGACACCCATAATAAAATTATGATTTGGTCAGAAAAAACAGGACACTTGAAAATAACCCTCAAACGTCATTAGCATATGTTATCAAAAAAAACGTGTTTAATCAGTCGAGTACAATAAAGTATCGCCTTTCGGCATTAAATAATTACAACCAGTAAAAAAGTAATTTCAAAGGCTACATCATTTTTCCTGTACGTTTGCAAGATATCCTCTCATGATATTCATCATTATTCAACTGTCAATTTATCGATCTGATTGACACTAACCTCGAGCGGCTTTTAGACTTGATAAGTGGTAACTCGTTCGTAAATAAAAAAAAATAGATAAGTAAGAGATCGGTGGCTTCTTTAGCTAATTATAAATTACGGCCTAGTTGAATAATTTTCACACATAATTCAATCCCAGAATTAAGGAAAATTTTATCTTGTATTTCCTGTCCATAAAGTATATGAAAGGTGCCGTTTAGGAAATAAACCTTGATTTACTCAGTTATAGTATAATATATGTATACATATAAAACCTTGATTTACTCAGTTATAGTATAATATATGTATACATATAAAACCTTGATTTACTCATAGTATAATATATGTATACATATAAAACCTTGATTCACTCAGTTATAGTATAATATATGTATACATATAAAACCTTGATTTACTCAGTTATAGTATAATATATGTATACATATAAAACCTTGATTCACTCAGTTATAGTATAATATATGTATACATATAAAACCTTGATTTACTCAGTTATAGTATAATATATGTATACATATAAAACCTTGATTCACTCAGTTATAGTATAATATATGTATACATATAAAACCTTGATTTACTCAGTTATAGTATAATATATGTATACATATAAAATAAACATTGCATGTTAATACGACGAATTAATGTAATCTAGAACTAACTATACTCGGCGTTGTTCAGGAGTCTTTTGAAATACATTTTTGTTTCGCTTATTTTTAAAATATTTAAACTATGTAATTATTGTCTTTAAGGCCGCTTTTAACAAAGCACTAAGACAACATTGGAAGTAGGTTGTAGAAATAAAACTTTTTCTAAATAATTTTATGCTATGTAAGTAATTTGAAGAACTAAATAATGTAATAATTAATGCAAACACATAGATTAGTTTATTTAACAACAGAAGAAGTGTGAAAGTGTTGAAGAAACTTTTCATTAATGATAACATAAACTTATTTTTTAGGCGATTATAAAAAATGTCTCCATAGTGCAAATCCCTCGGGCCGGAATTTGTAATTTATGAAAGTAAATGAAGCGAACGCTTTTTTTTATTATTGCAGAGAACATGTCACAACAATAATTTAAAATTAGCTAGTCAGAATTAAATATTTATTTCTTAGCCTTATTGCGAAAATATAACTGTTTTTCTGTATATATGTATCATTATTTAACTGTCAATCTATTTATCTCAGTAGGTTGAGAAATGGTGACTAATTAGTAAAAATGCATATAAAATAATCAATGCAAGTTAATATGTATTCATGTGTTTTAGTACAGGCTGTCCCTACCCGGCGTTGCCTGGGAATCTTTTGAAATGCATTCTTACTTTGCTTTTTTTTTAATATTTTAAACTATGTCTTTTTGTTTATTTATTTTTTCGTAAGTAGCGTTTACGAGAGGGGCAGCCATTTGTAGTTCATGTTTTTAACATAGCAAAACATTAAGATAAAATCGGAAGTACGTTGTAAAAATTAAAGTATTTCTAATAATATTATGCTATACAAGTAATTCAAAGTACAAAATAATTTCATATTTAATGTAAACACATATAATTGTTTATAAAACACCTGAAGTAGAAATAAAATGCTGAAGAAACGTGTTATTAATGATGACGTAAGTTTATTTTTATTTTTGTAAAAATTAAATATTGGTATGTCAGCTTAAACGCTATGCAGGTCTAATTGCGGAAATTCGACTGACTTTTCTTTATATATTAGATTAACGAGGACGGGGAAAATAGGCTTTAATTTTATCAATTCATTTGCATAGACAAATCGGTAAATAAAATGAAAATATATTGTATAGGTTAGTTTCAAAACGCACGGATATTTAATGTTATCTCTCTGTCTCAAAACTGACATAACACGCTCTTTTTTATTTTTCCTGCATATTAGCAAGTGTGAATTAGTTTATTTCCCCTCTCACATTTACTAACCATTCTCGCTCTCTCTCTGCCTGAATGTGTGTCTAATGTTAGTTGCTACTGAACATTGGCATTACGCTGTTGGCACTATCGAAACTAACACACAAAACGCGATGTGCGAACGAACGAATAGGCGAAATACGAATTTATTAAATGTGTAAATGTATAATCTAACCCGGTAGTCCATGCTTAGTGTGTGAAGGGTGTCGAGTAGACTGTGTTTATTTTGAAAAATGGCCATGATTTCGAAAATACGCTCTCCCACTCACACGTGCAAAACCACTTGGGTCACAGTCCCTCAAGGAAGGGTATTACAATTATTAAGACATTCGAAAACCCCGCCTGAGTTCGAATATTTTTTCTGTTTTATTTCTGGCCTTTGACGAGTTTCATCACCCCCGATTGCTACAACTGGCGTGTGAGAAGTTGTCGGAGAAAAGCAGCAAAACAAAACAAGTAATCCAAAGACATTTTCTCATCTTATATATCTCTGCAAAATTATACAAAGAACTCGAGAACTGTTACTTGGACGAAAATATCATTTTCACAATTTAAGTCTTGCAATACCAATTATTTGCAACACAACATCTCTTTCTTTTCTCCTAATTATACCTAATTTAGCAAAATCCCAACAATGGCTGGTAAACACTGATACATATTAGTGACAGTTTGTGCTAGGGTTAAGTCTACCTCAGATAGTAACAGCAATATCAAAATACGACAATAATTATCAATGTATCATAACTTTTAAATATTGTCGAAAGATGTGACGTAGTTTTGGTTACAGATGTACATGGTTAGCCCTATTACTTTGCTTGCAACCACGTTATATAAGATAAAATAAGGAAACACTTGCTTTTTCACCTCACATTTTTCAGCATCTTTTCCTCACAGGTGGGTGTACTATTGAAAACTCGAAAAAGCACAAAAGGAAGTTTTTGCTCACTTTATTTTGATGTCACACTATTCCATGTACCGTGAGGCTTTCGAGCCCCCTCGTTAGTGTCGAAGAAACATCTATTTTGTTTAATTTCCCAACTCGCTTTGCCATTTTTCTATTTTTTAAAACGATTCATATGTTTTTGTTTTTGTATATATTCGATTGTTTCTCTTCATACATCGCTAGCCTAAGAATCACTTTTGTTACTTTTTAAAATCTCACAATATTTTGTTCGCATTCCACCAATGTATTTATCCTCAAATACAAAAACTTGACCTCGCACAATTTTTTTTCACAATTCGTGTCATTCCCACTTACATCATCCACAGGGGCAATTACGTTACACAGATAGACACAAAATCCGAATTGTTGCAAGAGAGAATGTGACTTTTTGCTTTTGTGTATGTGTGTGTTTTTGTCTTTGTATTTATTATTGTGTTTTTTGTATTTGTTTGTTTTATTTTTTAAATTTCTTATTTTTTAGTCGTTATATGTTTTTTTTTCTTGTTTTTATTCTGATTTAAATTTCAGTTTAATTAATGTTATTTAATTCAATGTAAAGAATGCAACAAAACAGTATATCGGCGAAACATAATAACACTTAGATAAAAGAACGTGTATCACAATCGTTTTATTATTTTTTTTTTCTTACATTTATCCTATCGATTACGGAATAAAATTTAAAACTTGAACGAAAAAAACCAAACATTACTTGACAGCGTGCCAACGCATCCCTCGTTCGACACCGGTTTTTAATCCTACCCGCCATTTCATAACAGCAAGGCGATGACGTCGTACCATCAAAGACGTTTATCAAATTAACAAAGAAATAAGTTTCTTTATTCTTGTTTTTTGATTGGAAAAACAAAAAATGACTCAATACTGGTCACCCCTGAAGAAGGAATTTTATTCCGTAATCGATAGGATTAATGTAAGAAAAAAAAAAAATCTTGTATTGCTAATTTGGCTTTTATTTCAATTTTATTAACTTTCCATGCAATACTTTAAAACTTGAACGAAAAACACACACATTACTCGACAGCGTGCCAACGCATGCCTCGTTCGACACCGGTTTTTGAATCCTACCCGCCATTTCATAACAGCAAGGCGATGGCGTCGTACCATCAAAAACTTTTATCAAATTAACAAAGAAATAAGTTTCTTTATTCTTGTTTTTTGATTGGAAAAACAAAAAATGACTCAATACTGGTCACCCCTGAAGAAGGAATTTTATTCCGTAATCGATAGGATTAATGTAAGAAAAAAAAAATTAATCTTGTATTGCTAATTTGGCTTTTATTTCAATTTTATTAACTTTCCATGCAATACTTTAAAACTTGAACGAAAAACACACACATTACTCGACAGCGTGCCAACGCATCCCTCGTTCGACACCGGTTTTTGAATCCTAACCGCCATTTCATAACAGCAAGGCGATGACGTCGTACCATCAAAGACGTTTATCAAATTAACAAAGAAATAAGTTTCTTTATTCTTGTTTTTTGATTGGAAAAAAAATGACTCAATACTGGTCCTCCCTGAAGAAGGAATTTTATTCCGTAATCGATAGGATTAATGTAAGGAAAAAAAAATTAATCTTGTATTGCTAATTTGGCTTTTATTTCAATTTTATTAACTTTCCATGCAATACTTTAAAACTTGAACGAAAAACACACACATTACTCGACAGCGTGCCAACGCATCCCTCGTTCGACACCGGTTTTTGAATCCTACTCGCCATTTCATAACAGCAAGGCGATGACGTCGTACCATCAAAGACGTTTATCAAATTAACAAAGAAATAAGTTTCTTTATTCTTGTTTTTTTATTGGAAAAAAAAAATGACTCAATACTGGTCACCCCTGAAGAAGGAATTTTATTCCGTAATCGATAGGATTAATGTAAGAAAAAAAAAATTAATCTTGTATTGCTAATTTGGCTTTTATTTCAATTTTATTAACTTTCCATGCAATACTTTAAAACTTGAACCAAAAACACACACACACACACACACACACACACACACATATATATATATATATATATATATATATATATATATATATATATATATATATATATATATATATATATATATCATAATATAAAATAAAATATCAAAATAAGGTGCAAATCAAATTTTATTAGAATTCAAAGTTCAGGCAAAGTATCTTAAAGTCCTTAACTCATGAGTTTTCAAAGATAACATTATCCTGCTCCCTGTCCAATTGCCCTATCCCCAACACAGGTCTGTGCCATCGCACTAACTGTGTTTACAAACTACAGTGCAATAAATGCAACAAATTTTACATCGGTAACACAACAAGACCGCTACACCTGCGCATCAAGGAACACTTGAATACCCGTATATCCTCTTTCCACAAGCACACAGAGATTTGCTCGAATACTCAGCGTGATATTCATGTCTCCATCTTAGCGTCTGTCAGAAACATTGGGGACCTTAGAAACACAGAATCAATCCTCATCTCCAGATTAAACCCCTCACTCAATCAGCGTCACGAGCTCCACTCACCGTTCATTCTATAATATCTACCTCTCACCCACTGACCAACCCTCATATCTAACGCTTATCATACTCCGTTTCCACCACTTCACTCATTACTTACCTCCTATATTAAATCATCACACACCCAAACAATCAAATAGGCCTCTCCCCATATGAACTTTCATCCCAACACACATTCAGCCACAAACCAAAAACCACATTCATCCTATTCCACTAACCCACCAAAATAAGTCACTTCATAACCTGGCATTGTTAATTAATTAATCCAAACACATATAAAATGTATACAAATAACATGCAAATATTAAATAAAATAAATAAATAAATAATAACAATGATAATAGATAAATAGATAAATAAATAAAATTAAATATTAAATAAAAAAAAATAATAATAATAGTATAAAAAACCTATTTAAAGAAATACGATAACAAGATAAAATTAAGAATATATAAATAAACAAATAAACAAATAAACAAACAATAATACATACATGTTGCACATGTATATGCTTGTGTATGTATGTATACATATATATTATATATATATGTATATGCATGTATGTATATAATTGTATTATATATATATAACTATTAATCTTTTACAGAATTCTACAGTCCGAATCCATAAATTAATTTACATAACAAAGTTACTTCCCTTTATCTTATAGTAAATGCATATCGCATTAATTCGATAATCTAATTTGACGAAACTCACAATTAATTTCACTTCTTGAATATATGATAATTAATAGATTTAATAAAATCTACAATAGTCAAAGTGAGAGATTAATTTCTTTACTTTATTTTAAAATTCTTAAAATACGAAAGAGAAGAAAAAAATACGAAGATAAAACACACTGAAAATATAAGCAAATAATCAAAATATAAACTTAATAAAAAAATAAATAAATACATATATAAATAAATTATATATATATATACTGTTACTATTATTATTGTTGTTATTACTATTAAAACCAACAGTTTATCAATCACCATAACATAACCTTAAAAAAATCTTTAATTTACATTTCTGCGAGCCTGGTTTTTGCTGCTGTTCTGCTTTGGCAGCCATTTTGTTTTGTCAGATTCTCTGCATAGTCGGGGATTTCTTCTGGTATTGATTATTTTTGACAAAGGGAAGTTTCTTTTCCCGAAATATTAAATAATGATTTTTTAATCATCCGGGAATCACACAAACAGCTAACAGCACTCTTGCTGTTATGTAAGATTTTAGGAAAAATAAATAGTAAGTCATATTTCGTATTCAATTTATTGTTTTTGTTCCTTCCAACTTGCATCTTACTCGGAATTTGCATTGCCCACAACCTTTAAAAACATACTACTAGTATACCCAGCAATGCTTCAAGCAGACTACCATTCTCTCTCTCTCTCTCTCTCTCTCTCTCTCTCTCTCTCTCTCTCTCTCTATATATATATATATATATATATATATATATATATATATATATATATATATTATATATATATATATATATATATATATATATATATATATATATATATATATGCATTCTGATCCCTTGTAACATACCACTAAGTAATCGTAAAGCTCATCTGCTGTCAATCTATGGACATAAAAAGCTACTGCATAAAGGTTTCGAATCTGGACAACTATTAAATTTAGAAGACCAGGAACTGATCATAATTACAAGAGGGAAATTTATAACAGTAGAACCATTACATGTTTAACGTTGACAGATAGAATTCTAGGTGGTCGGAACTCAAGAAAAGACATATTTCTACTTTCTTGTCTGGTTTCCCTTCTCTTGGTCAAATATCTCTCACTCGCATCAAGCCTGTTACTGGCATGCACCACAAAAATGCAACGCACTAAACATGCACCACAAACATGCAACCCACTAAACATGCACCACAAACATGCAACCCATTAAACATGCATCACAACATGCAACCCACTAAACATGCATCACAAACATGCAACACACTAAACATGCAACCGTCTAGTGCACCTTTACATGTACCCCCTCCCATTGGTGAACGCGTCTATCTACAGTGACTGCGAGAAATGTTACTTATTCTTCTGTGCACTTAATATCAAACAGAACTTCCATGAACACAGTTTCCTTCCATTGACTTCTTATCGGTGTGAGACAATACCGCGCAGCTGTTTTCCAGAAGCTAACTACAACATGGGCGTTTTCAAATCAGATGTCAACAAATATATGTTGAGCCGTCCTAAAAAATAATCAACTTCTGTCCATATCGCTCATCGTTCCTAATCCCCTCATAGCATTATTCATCATCTAATCAGCAATCTCATTAACCTTTATTCTCGAGTCGCCTTTTGGACTTTGTTAGTGGTGTCGCATCAGTTGTATATATATATATATATATATATATATATATATATATATATATATATATATATATATATATATATATATGAGAAATGAAAAAGGAAAAACCAAGAGATATTTTTTATATATTCATCAACGTTTTGTCTTTATTGTAAGACTTCCTCATGATGATAATTTTAAGAAAAATGTCATTCAAGTACATCGAAATATTGGGTTGACATGATGGGTTGATGAGGAAAAGTTGCTACTAAGAGCGCTGGACGAGGGTCCAGGCTGCGAGAAGTCAGTAGTGGCAAAGAGTGAAATGAATATGGAAAGCTGTGAGTGGGTACCATTAAAGCAGCAGTAAAAAAGGGGAGGGTGAGAGTATTAGTGAATTTACCTTAAAGTGGGAGAGAGGAAAGGAGGGGCTGAGGTTTTTGTCGCGGTGAGGTGTGGCATGGATTTTGAAAGGGCTGGTGAAAGAGGAGGGAAGGGGGAAACTATGTGTGTTTGTATGTAGGTGTTATCATTGTTTTAGAAAAAGATTTGAAGAAATGAAGATAACTTGAAAATGGGCGGGGGTGGGTAAGGGTATGAAAGAAGTAGTCGAAAGGATGAGATAGGTGAGAGGGGAAAGGGAAGATTTTGTTGTGATCAGGTGAGAAATTTTCATTTCTTCAAATCTTTTACATAAAAAATATCTCTTGGTTTTTCCTTTTTCATTTCCCATATATATATATATATATATATATATATATATATATATATTTCCCCCCGCCCCCTCAGCAACTCTCAGCTACGTTTGGCTATAACATATTTTGACCCAGACAAACTTCTCGGCAAAAATAAACATGTTCAGGCTAATAAGTCAGAGCCATCATCCCATTCATTTCGCGTCCTTTGAATGAGACAGACTTCTGGTGATAACGCCATATCCAAAGTCATGATTTTCATTGTCTGCTTATTCGCATCTACAGCCATGCCCGAGTCTGGACACTTTCTGACAAATCAAAATTAATATTCTGTATGATTTTTCTACATCTTTTTCTGCATCTTGAGGAAGTCTTTTAATAAAGACGAAACGTTGATGAATACATAAATAACATAGTTTTTTGCTTTTCGCTTTCATTTTCCACACACACACACACACATATATATATATATATATATATATATATATATACATATTAAATTATATTTTGATACTTACATACGACATCGTTTCGAGGGAAATGAGGGAAATGACCATCTCAACGGTCACGGGGCACGAACTCGGTTCACAGAGACACCTTGAACCTTTAAGCCATCGCGTAATCCCGTTCGCCATGGGCGGTTGTCACGTGATAACAAAGAAATTAAGTTATATTTATGCTGAAAGCGGCGAGCGTAAACATCAAGACATTCAGATAGGACTCAACGACAGAGTCGGAGTATCACACTGAAGCATTAAGTGTCTATTTTTAATCTCTCTAAAATGCTCGACTTTAATTTTATTTAAAAGGGACTTCTTATAATATTACATTATATTTTAATATTTTATCTACATACGACATTGTTTCGGGTTTTTGGCTCTTCTCAGTGTAGGGAAATGACAATCTCAGAAAGTCACGGGGCCCGAACCCAGTTCATATACATACATATATATATATATATATATATATATATATATATATATATATATATATATATATATATATATATATATATATATATATATATATATTTATTAATATTACCCACAAACATCGATGTTCTATGCTTATGCAATATTCAGTATAAGAGATGTTAATTCTTGCCAGTCGGAGGGCTCGAATCCTGTTGAAAGTCACCTCTGACTCGCAGTCTGACATCGTACCTATCGGCCACCACTAATTAACATGGAAATAAGAATTTAAGGTCTATAAATGTCGAATCAGCGGGCACCTATAGTAAGCGAGTGAACAGTGTCCAACAACAACAACAGAGAGTTGGAACATCGCATTACGCCTAGTATAACTGCTTATTATTAAATTCTCTTAGAGGCCCATTCATGTTAAAGAGGCGATAATATATATAACTATAACTCAACATTATTATAATAACATCGCGATCGATCCTGATCACATCCGATCCCTTTTTTTAGGGTTAGGGTTAGAGTTAGGATTAGGGCTAGGGTTGCTCTTCAATTTTAGTTGTAAATGTTTTACTAGGGCTCATTTTAATGAAAATTTACTTCTATGACCTTTCAAAAGCTGAGGAGACGATTTATTTTTGTCAACTTCGACATGACCAATGAGGAGTCATGGGTCAAAGGCTATCTGCATACCAAGTTTACGTGAAATCCGGTGAGTAGGTTTTCGGTCTCTACCGGGTAAATTGACCGACAGACAGACAATGCCTTTTCTTTGTGAAGATTCGACAGGTGTCTCCCGTTAAAGGAGGACGCCGGCCAGGTGCGTCGTACGATCTGAAATATAAGTAATCATTGTAAACAGAGTCTGTGTTAAGGGAGTGACGAATCTCCGGCCTAATTCTCTTGGTACTGCCACATTGAACTTATTCTACCATTTTTATATTCGAACTGATTTGAACGGTGAAAATTACACGGCATTATTTCTATTTTGAATTTCTTTTTTAATAATAGAAAACTCTGCTGGGTATCTTTTACACTAATCTCACCTAGAATTTACACATACATATTTAAACTCGATCGAAAAAAATGTATTGAATATTCTTAAACAATAACACACATAAGAAAAGTACAGGATGGCTTGGTGGTATGTGGAGATTTTCAATCCTCTTATTATATTAATCGTCATTCAATTGTCAATCTATTCATTTCATTAACCCTTATCGTCAAGTTGTTTTGGGCCTTGATAAGTGGTGACTTAATAGTTTAAAATATTTTTTAGATATTGAAGTTATAATTTTTATTTGAACGATTAAATATAAATTAGCAATGCCAAAAAGTTAAATGGATAAATAAATCATCCCTTACTAGTAGGGGTGGGACGTAATGGGTGAAAATTAGGGGTGGGACGTAATGGGTGAAAATTAGGGGTGGGACGTAATGGGTGAAAATTAGGGGTGGGACGTAATGGGTGAAAATTAGGGGTGGGACGTAATGGGTGAAAATTAGGGGTGGGACGTAATGGGTGAAAATTAGGGGTGGGACGTAATGGGTGAAAATTAGGGGTGGGACGTAATGGGTGAAAATTAGGGGTGGGACGTAATGGGTGAAAATTAGGGGTGGGACGTAATGGGTGAAAATTAGGGGTGGGACGTAATGGGTGAAAATTAGGGGTGGGACGTAATGGGTGAAAATTAGGGGTGGGACGTAATGGGTGAAAATTAGGGGTGGGACGTAATGGGTGAAAATTAGGGGTGGGACGTAATGGGTGAAAATTAGGGGTGGGACGTAATGGGTGAAAATTAGGGGTGGGACGTAATGGGTGAAAATTAGGGGTGGGACGTCATGGGTGAAAATTAGGGGTGGGACGTCATGGGTGAAAATTAGGGGTGGGACGTCATGGGTGAAAATTAGGGGTGGGACGTAATGGGTGAAAATTAGGGGTGGGACGTAATGGGTGAAAATTAGGGGTGGGACGTAATGGGTGAAAATTAGGGGTGGGACGTAATGGGTGAAAATTAGGGGTGGGACGTAATGGGTGAAAATGTCAGATTCATGCGAGTAGTATTTTTTTGTGTTCATTTATACATACATAAAACTAAACAATCAAACATTTTGAACATTTTGCAAACTTCAGAAGGTGCAGGCCAAAAATAGCCGTTAGGGCTCCACGGGACTCAAAATCCATCATTTTTCAGTGAAAAAGTGGTTTCATGCGACATGTTATTTAAATCGATTACACAACATGCTGTTTTAAAATACTGTATATATAGTACAGAAGAAAGAGCTGAATACCTATTTCAATGCCTCATTTGCATAACTATTTTTTTTATAAATTAATATTTGGTGCTATTTATTTGTAATTTTATTGTCCTATATTTTCTCTATATATGCAATAGTTTCGTAAATATTAATAATAATTAATTAAAGTGATTTAATAAGAAAAACAGGATTACTTACGAACCCCTTGCTTATCGTGTTATTAAAAAAATAAATAAATTTGTATAAAAAAAGTTTTAAGAGAGGGGGTGACTCCCCTCTCTCTCACTTCCTCTCCTATCCTCTCTCTCACTCCATCTCATATCACCCCTCTCTCTCACTCTCACTCTCTCTCACCCTCTCGCTCTCTAATGACGCCAAATTTTCTATTTTATTGTTTGTAAAAGAGTCCCCCCCCCAATACATGCACCATAGCTAAGGCGAATTCATTTCTACCTTTTTCTATCTTATTTAAAAGATAAATAAATTTGAATAAGAAAGGCTAAAGAGTGCTTCCTCTCTCTCTCTCTCCCTCTCTCTCTCTCCTATTCTTCTCCTCCCTTCTTACTCTTGCTCCCTGTACTTTCTCATCCCACTCTCTCTCCTCCATCCTCTCTATCGAGCGACGCCAAAATTTTCTTTTTTTATGGGTTTTAAAGAGCCCCTCCAACACTTACCATCGCTCAAGCGAATTGATTTTTTCCATTCTTTCCATTTATTTAGGATGAATGAATTTGTATAAAAACTATCAAACTGTTACTATTTATCTATTTATGTAGAAGTTTCAAAGTAGGTCCCTTGTGCTTGCACACACTTAGCTCACCGATCCATCCACTGCCAGAAACACCTCTGGAAGTCTTCTTCATCAGCGGAGAGTTACCAGCGTTCTGGCAGGCCCCAAACTGCTCGGAGTGCAGCTGTTGTTGAGAGGGTGCGAAAAAAGAGATAATGCTGAACAGCACGACGGCAGAGATAAACACCATTCCAAAAGAAGACTTCCAGAGGTGTTTCCGGCAGTGGATGGATCGTTGGGTTAAGTGTATGCAAGCACATGGGGCCTACTTTGAAGGGGATTAAGGTCCCAACTCCGTCACGTATTTGAAATATTTTTTCTGGCCTACGGTCGGATACTTTTTAGACATGCCTTGTATATTATATATACTCGCAAACATATTCTCCCCCAGTCGCATATTTATGCGAGTATGGGAGGATGGTATAATGACGGAAGAACATATAATCCACTGCTCCTCCCAAAGAAGGGGGATAATGCCTTAGAGGATGGTATCAGGACGCACGAACATATACTACACTACACTCCGATGAGGAGGCAATGCATGGGAGCATGGTTTAATGACAATAGAACAGATTCTGCACTACTCCAACGAAGGAGGGCATACATAGAAAGATTGTCTCATGCAACAGAACAGATACTACACTACCCCCCTAAAGAGAGGGTAATGCTTGGGAAGACGGTATCTTGAAAACAGAACAGATACTACACTACCCCTGGATCCAGCATTGAAAGATAGTACAGTAGTTTGAAATAGTATAGTAAAGTGAACTGAGCATTAAAAGATAGTAATAGTATAGTTTCGGCTTCAGACAGACAGATACCAAATCTCCATTAATAATAGAGATATTCGTTTTTTTATGTTTGAACAGGCATTCTTCCCGAGGTGAAATGTGCCAACCTAAGCGAAACCCAACTGAGCGATTTGAAGTACGCAGACAATTCCAGTTTCACGTTAAAATACGAAAAGTGCCACATTGAAGTCCTAACATTAAATAAGACGAACCATACGCTGCCATGTTTGAATGGCTACAGTTACACCCCGGAACGGTCGCGATCTTTTGTGTCGGAGGTAAGTCATTTTGCCATCCATTCTGATCTCTATACCCTTTCGTTTCTCTGCTAGGCCATACCATCACTTTTCTCAAAGACACACTGACATAATCCCTTGCCATTTGTGTCATTGGCCAAATCGATAAAAACATGAATAATTAAATCACGCAGGCATTAAGTTCTATATAGAGAGATAAAATCGGCCGGGGTTTAAATGGTGGACCTAAATAGCATTTAAGCTAACAAATCAAACTTTGAAAACTTTAGCCAATTTTTTTTCATTGTTGGATCATAGCATTGCCAATAAACTAATGTATTCGCTACAATTTAAAAAAAAATACTTAATCCAGCTCGGCAGTTTGCTAATGTGTATACATTTTTCCTTGACAAAACAACAGCTCATTTGTCTTTTTTCTACTGTTCATGGATGAATTTTGCCAAACATCGCAAGATTTCTCAATACATTTATGCAGATCGAATGTTCATAATGACACGTCAGCAAATCTGTCTATATAAAACTCAATGCCTATGCATATATGTGTGTGATGTTTGTTTGATCCTATAGAAAAAAAGGTTAGAGAACGTACATAAAATCTAAAAGTGTATTCTTATGTAAAGTTCATTTGTCTTTTTTCTACTGTTCATAGATGTCGGAGGTAAGTCTTTTTGCCACCTATTCTGATCTCTTCACTTTCCTCTTTTCTCCTCTATGCCATGTCATGCCTTTTCCTTAAAGACACACTGACTTAATCCCTTGCCATTTATGCAATTGGTCACATTGATAAAAAATATAAATAATTAAATAACAATTCCAGTCTTTATATTTTGTAAATGCA
Organism: Sepiola atlantica; assembly: GCA_963556195.1. Classification (NCBI taxonomy): domain Eukaryota; kingdom Metazoa; phylum Mollusca; class Cephalopoda; order Sepiida; family Sepiolidae; genus Sepiola; species Sepiola atlantica. Next base: position 16,413,733 of record OY744546.1, read on the forward strand.
AAAAAAATATTACAACAAATTATTAAGTATACAAAGTATTCTAATACACTTTTTAATACGTTTATTCGTCTAATATATAACATTGAGTAGGTCGTATTTTAAAAGTTGAACCTAAATAGCAAATAAGCTGACAAATCAAATTTTGATTCTAACGTGCCAATTTTTATTAGTTATTGTTGCACCATGTTATTAGCAATCAACTAACGAAATGAAAACCTAAAAATGGAGAATAAGTCTTGTTCTTTTAGTAAGAGTTGCCGTTCTTTTAGCTAAGATACTGAACCTAGCAATGAATCCCTGGTTATAGAACATGGAAATATTTACAAAATAAATATGAACTTAATTGATCCCGAGCAATGCCGGTTGGTACAGCTAGTAACGAAATATTGTTTCTTCTAATAGATACAATTATGTTGGTCTGATATTAACAGTTGAACCTAAATAGCATTTACTCTGACAAATCTAAGTTTTATCTTGACTAGCCAATTTTCATTTGTTATTGTTGCACCATGTTATTGGCACTATAATAACGTAATTCGCTAATAATTGTAATAAATAACCATTCCAGTCGTAAGTCTTAATAATATTAGTAAAAAAGGTGACTAAAACGTATTATGTAATACGTTTTTATTATTAAACTTAATTAGTTAAATACAAAAAATAAAATTAAAAAGGTGTTAAAAACAACAGAAATCATTATTAAACTATCTTTTTACGGTTTCGAATATTGTCTTCACATAACTTATCATATCAATCTCAAATATTACTCACGTTAATTGTAGTAAGACTTCTTTATTATTAAGGTGAAAAGATGCTGTTGAGAGTCGCGAATCGCCGAATTTAAGTGTTTTGAAAATATAATAATAGAAAATGGGACTAAAAATATGTTATAACCTTAATGGGTTAAATACAAAAATGAAATGTTTAAAAATTAAAAAAACAGTAAAAAGGAAAAGAAAAGGAAAAAAACTATAAGACAGTCTTGCCTGACAACGTTGTTTTACAACGAAAGCTTGCAAAAAAATAAATAAATTATTTTTTTCATTTAAATTGCACCATGTGTTGATTTTCAAAAATATTTCACTTAAATACATATTCATGCATGCTTCAAAGATGTTGTCAATTTCTTTATTCAAAAAGCGCCAATCTGCGCCAAACATCGACCGGACTCTACTTATCCTTACGTCTTTTACAACTTGAGGTGTTTTTCTGCCTCTATTTTGATCCGACCCCTCGGGGTTAATACGATCAAAATGAGGAAGAAGAAAAAAAAGAAAAATAGTCTCGCTTGACAAAGTTGTTTCACAACGAAAGCTTGCAAAAAAATGAAATAAATTGTTTTTTTCATTAAATTGCACTAGTATATATATATATATATATATATATATATATATATATATATATATATATATATATATATATATATATATATATATATATATATATATATATATAGTCTCGGAAGTTTCTCAACCATTAAAACTATATAAAAAAAAATAAATAAATAAAAAAACTAAAAAAAAAAAAAAAAAAAAAAAACTTATAGTCTCAAGTCTTCCAGTGGAAAATCACTCATGTAAGTCAATTTATTTTTTACAGTTATTATATTAGTTAGTTTCTAACACTATTTTAAGGGATCATCAGTTGTTTACCATGAAAAACTGTTTCGGGATATATATATATATATATATATAAAGTAAAAAGTATAGACTTGAGTTGAGTATAAATGAACAATAGAAAAACCGCTTCAAATGTAAGGGAAGCTGGTATAAGATATTGGCATTCAGTACTGAAATATCCGCTCCACAATACATTTATAACATTATTTATTTCAGAACCATGAAATTCAGATCAACAATAGTTAGGCATACGATCGTTTCTAAGACGATTAGAAGTTTAAATAAAAATGTTATGTTTTTTTTTCTTTGATGGTATGGTACGGTTTCGGTGACACCCCTCGAAATGGTGAAGTTTACAAAAAATAAATAATGCACTGATGTTAACCTGTTGCCTAGAATACATATTAAATAAATCATAATGATAAGTTCAGTATTTGGGATTTTACCGAGCACATACACTTTATTGACGCTCATGCGCACCTACCATTCATAATTTTTTCCTCACGTTTGACGGAGCTTGTATACTAGTATATATATATATATATATATATATATATATATATATATATAGATAGATAGATAGATAGATAGATAGATAGATAGATAGATAGATATATAAAAATAAAAATGGAATAAAGGATAAGCTAGCAAAAATAAACTCAAAAACACATATTGAAAAGTTCTACCAAAATATTTCGATTGTTAAAATACAATCATCATCAATCGGTAGCAGAAATTTAATTAAAAACAGAAAAGTTTTCAAATTTATACAAAGAACGCAATTTGGAAAAAAAATAGTCACGTGTAATAAACAGTAGAAAGGGAGAAAGAAAGAAATGTTAAAAAAGAAAAAGAAGAAGAAGAAGAAGAAGAAAAAAAAGAAAGAAAGAAAAAATCGGCAGTTAGCTTATAAACGCCGATTGGAAACGCTGTAAGTTAATACAGTCGGGAAGATATGTAGATATATACATATATATATGCATATATACATATATATGCATATATATATATATATATATATATATATATATATATATATATATATATATATATATATATATATGAAACAATTAAGGATTTACTCAACACCAAACTCTGTCCCCAAATACCCCTTAAGGACACCTATTCTCTAGCCGGCATTTGCAAAATAAAATGTGCCGCATATCCGATGATTTTATTGGTGAAACGGCCAGATATATAAAATCCCGCACTTACGAACATAAGCAGGACCTCAAACACATCAATCGCACTAACGCGCTAGTCATACACAGAAACACTTTTAACCACAATTTTGACTTTACAAACTGCACCTTCCTCAAGACTGAATACTCCCGCGTCGCAAGAACACCGAAATCGCTATAATACTTCTCTCATAACCATCTAACATAAACTTCAGACTCGGATCTTATTCTTGAAGCAAACATCTGGCAAAAAACCGCACTGTAACAATGCAATATATCGGGCCACTGCGATTCCGGTTAAAGTAACTCTTCTTTTTTACTACATTTCTTCTATATTTTCCATTTCTCTCCCTTCTTTTTTTTTCTTTCTCCACCTGTTTTCTATTCGCACGCGTTTTATTATTCTTTCTTTTTTCAAAATAGTTATACACGTGCCAATGACGTGTCTTTGTGCGTTCTTTTTTTATTCATATGTATTTACCGTTATCGAATAAATTTAAAATCCTCACTTTTGCAGAAGACGTTCGTTGATCCGAACGAAACCGATAAAATATCTCGTTTCTTGATGATTTTTTTCCCTGTATTTAAATTTGTTTTTTCCGTTTGTCTTTTTCACACATCTTGTCTTTCACGGCATTTCATTTTATGATATATCGTGCATTTTATCCGCATACACACACACACACACACACACACACACATATATATATATATATATATATATATGTGTGTGTGTGTGTGTGTTTTAAATGTCTTTATTGAGTTATAGTATTTGGGGGGGGGGATTGCTTTGTTTTTTATTTTTATTGGCAACCCTTATTAAAAATTGTCCGCTTTTCTTTCTTTCCTTTTAGTTCGACTTGGTTTGCGACAAAGAAGGTTTTTCCGAATTGACGCAGACATTGTATTCCGTCGGTGGTTTAATATCGTCACTTACTGTGCCAATAATGACCGATAAGTACGGCCGGAAAAAGATACATATCATCCTAAGCGTTCTCTTATTAGCTACTGGGATCGGATTATCATTTGCCCCGGATTATTGGACATTCACAGCTCTCAGATTATTAGAGGGTATTATGAACCAGGTAAGTTCGAGTTTTCATATACGTCCAGTCACTATAGAAGCCAATCTTCACTTGAACTGTAAGACTAACTCCTATAATATTCTGCAATAAAAGGGTCGTCAAATGAAAGGAACACAAATCCCTTCTTTAAATAACAAATAATATATTTATTTGAGTGACCTACACCGTTGGGTGTAGGTTGCCGATAATAAAAACAGTGTCACAGTGAAGGAAGTAATAAATAAAATAAACTGCTTTACTTCGAGTTGTATTTCTTCCCGTGGAGAATAGTCTTGTTCGGTTGTCTAGTGGAAAAGGGCAGGAGAGAGGACATCTTTCTTCGTTGGTGTCGGGGAGCTCTCTGTTTGACTTGAAAATCCCAAAGGGTTTGGAATTAGTCCTTCAATAGTTTAGTCGATATTAGTACACCCCGTAGGCTGATTAGTTATCGTGTGACCCAACCACCTCACAGGGGATTCTCTCTAACAGCGCTCTCTGGTGTATGTATGTGTGTATGAATATATATATATATATATATATATATATATATATATATATATATATATATATATATATATATATATAACACAATCCAAACATCCATTCTTTCCCTTTTTCTTTTTTAGCGGCTAGTGGAATGTACCAATCGGTTTCGACTTCCACCATTAAAATGTAACTCGTAAATAAAATGAAATGTTTACTTATTAACTAAAAGAAAGAATACTTTCTAACATGCATACTTATACTATATAAGTATACTTTATACTTATATATATATATACTTATTCATACTTATATAGATATACTTATTTATACTTATATATATATATATATATATATATATATATATATATATATATATATATATATATATATATATATACTTCCTGTTATATACTTTATAACATACATACACTTTATAACATGCATATACTTATTTTATTTCCATTATATACGGGGACAATTTGGCGATAGTTTCACCAGTATGAGGTGTGATCGTGAATGGGCTTCACACTTACCGGACCATAACCCCCTTCCAAGATTTATATCGATGAGGTTATCTAAAATAATGTATATCAAATAAATACTTAGACTACTCCTGAACTGAAGAGACTCTTCAGAGCCAAGAAAGGAGTGTGTTAGGGTTATTGACGATTTTGCAATTGTATTCAGGTGTGAACGGTGATAAAACAAACATCTCGGAAACTTGGTGGACAATGCAGACATAGATTAAAGTTTATTTGTACTAAATATTTATGGATTACAGAAAGATTTATTGTAGATTTTATTAATTATTTTATGGGTTGCATTTTTAGGGGGAGGGGTTCATCCTGTATCATAATAATTTATTCAAAGTGAAAACCTGGCTACTCTGGTGCCCCCTCGACGTAAATTCACTAGACTAACTCGACAATCAACTAAATCTCATTCATTCACTGTGGAGGTCCCCATATGTCGGAGAGCCTTCTACTCAAATAGCTTCTTTCCTCGTGCTGCTGGCATCTGGAACCCCCTCCCTGCCCCTGTTTCCCCGACAGTACAGACATGCAGAAATTTAAAACTAATGTAAACAGACATCTCGCTGCGCAGATCCCAATTTAGGTTGACCCCCCTCAACCCTCTCCCGTTTTCTTTTTTTTATCAGTAGCCCCTTACGTCTACAGTGGCGGCCTGCCTTGTTTGGGGTGAACTATGTTAAAAAAAACCCTGTAAGAGTTATTTGAAAGTGATCAGTGAAAAATTCCAGAAATTGTAAACAGGGTTCGGAAGTTAGAATGGTATAAAGTCCGACTCCGCTTTCTAGAATTAAAAAAATTCCACTCCGATTCCTGGAATTCCAAAATATCCGACTCCTTAATTCCAATATCCAGACAGCCTGTTGATTTCAGAGGAAATGTATTTTTTTGTAATTCGACTTAAAATGTTCTTCCAGCGATTTGTTTTAATCGCTTTGACGTCTTTTTTTTAATCCAATTTTCTTTGTCTTTCCAGCGACTTTATTTTCCAACATCAAAGTTTCAGAGAAATGTCTAAGGCATTGATGTCAGTATTTCAACAGTGTCAAATGACCAGAAGCAAATAATGAAGAAATGATAAAATAGGTCCGGACTAACCTGACAATCAGCTAAATCCCACCCCTTCACTGTAGAGGTCCTCAGGTGCCGAAATACTTTTTACTCTAATAGCTTCTTTCGTTGAACTGATAGCCTTTGGAATTCCTTACTTGCTCACTGTTTCCCTGACTGTATCAACATGCAGAAATTTAAATGTAATGTGAACAAACATCTCGCTGCACAACTCCCCACTTAGGATGCCCCTATAAATCTTGCCCCTTATTCACAGTAGCCCCTTGCATCTCAGTGGCAGGGGTGAATTAAAGTAACGAAACAACTTATTTTTTGGGATTATTCGGAATAATATTCTCACATAAGTTGTTATTTTCACAACGTTTTCGGCCGATGTAACCTCCGACCGTCTTCATGTGCATCTGTTCGAAGCAGCAGCGGCAGTGACCGTTGCTTTTACGTATCGGTTCTCGATTAGACAAAAGTTCAAATCAGCAGTTTCTTTCAACCAATCAGATCACAAGAGATATTGCCTTCACCATATCTCGCGCGTAGTATAAAAACCCAAATGTACTGTTTTTTTCTGTTTCTCGTTCTTATTTTTTTACCACAACCAACGCACGTGGGTATCTCCTTAAAAGCTAACCTCGCCTTCTGGTTGAAGACCCTCAACAAGTGCAACAAGAGGCTCACACGAACTCCTGTACGGTAAGCGAAGCTCGTGCACACCGCTCACCAAACGTATATACGATGTTCGTACGTACGTGCCGTATTAATGGCAGAACAGACACGCTAATACGCACACAAACATCTACACGCTTATTTCATTGACATACACGCAAACGTACATGGCACCAGTCAAAATAAACATGTGTATTCAATTTCTCCTTACATACAGAACAACTCTTCTTTCACCTCGAACGTTCTTTGGTCATTTTGAACTCTCAATCTTTACTTAACTTTATTTTTGGTTGTCACAAAAGTTGTCTGTATTAAATGAATTTTATCTATATTCTTATCCAATATACGACGTACCGGATAGATAATTTAAGACGTTAATATATGTCATAAAAACAAAGCAAACAAAACACTTATTTTCAACCTATATCGAATTTCGAACTGACCATTTTATTTCTGATACCGGTTATTACTTTTCGAAGAACTTACTAAATATTCTCAATGTACAGGGTGGCGCAAAAGTCACGCATTAGTTTGAATCAATAACAACTGATTCAAACTAATGCGTGACTTTTGCGAGATTGTTTGGCGAGCGCTTAATTAGCAGATTTTCTGATTTTAACTGGCCTTCACGTTCACCGGATTTAACAGCCCCTGACTTTTTCCTTTGGGGTTATCTTAAGGAAAGGGTATATGTGAACAAGCCTACAACGATTCAAGAGCTTAAAAACAATATCAGACATGAAATCCAAGAACTAGAGCCAGTTATTCTAAGGAGTGTAATGGAAAATGCCCTCACTAGAGCCCGTCTTTGTGAGGCCGAAAATGGTGGCCATTTAAAAGATATTTAAAAAAACTACTGCAACAAAATTACCATATTTATCAGAAAAGCCTAGTTTCTATCACCTAAACAAACCGATGCGCGACTTTTGCGCCAGCCTGTATATATAAGGTATTTGTGTGTATGTATGTCTCGCTAAAACTTGAAAAATATACAACATCCACAAAGTAGGTATTATTTCAAGCGGCATAACCCCGGTAAAATAATTACGAAAAATAGAAAAAAAATTAAGTTTTGGGGGTCAAATGGCCATTTTTTGTTTAATGTGATCACAGAACATCCACGAGGTACGGAATGGAGATCAATGCTGAAAAAACGAAGCTGATGACGAATAGTGGACAACCATTATCAACAACGATAACAGCCAATGGCCAAGAACTGGAAACCGTAAACCAGTTCAAATACCTTGGCGCTATACTCAGCAACAAAGGATCCAAGACTGAAATCCTGGCAAGAGCAGCACAAACGGCAGCAGCACTTGCAAAACTGAAATCAATCTGGAAAGACGGAAACATTAGTCTCTGTTGCAAACTGAAGCTGCTGCATACACTAGTATTATCCATCTTTTTGTATGCATGCGAGTCATGGACCTTGACAGCCGAGCGCCAAAGAAAAATCCAAACGGTAGAAATGAGATGCTACAGAAGAGTGCTTGGCATCTCGTACTCAGACCGTGTCACAAACGAAGAGGTTCGCGCGCTCATCAACGCAAATCTGAACAACTACGAAGATTTGCTGACAACTGTAAGAAAAAGAAAGCTTGGATGGTATGGTCACGTGACAAGGGGCAGTGGTCTCTCCAAAACCATCCTGCAGGGAGCAGTGCAAGGCAAGAGAAGGAGAGGTAGACAACACAAAAGATGGACGGACAACATCAAAGAGTGGACGGGCTACAACTTCGCTACAACCCAGTCCATTGCCCATGACCGTCAGAAGTGGAGACAGCTGGTGTGGAGTTCATTGGTACAGCGCCCCTACGACCCAGGAGGGGGTTAAGGGACCAAGTCAAGTCAAGTCAAGTTTTTAATGTTATCTTGTGCACATGGCGTCATATTAACTGGTACATGACATCATAGTAATAGGTTTGGATAATATTTTTACGCCATCGTCACATTATTATTGTTATTTTTATTACGTTTCTTTTCAGATTATTGTCCTTATCAAATGGAAGGGCGAATCAGAAAGAGTGATCTTAGTAAAGCTGTGGAGGCCTCCTTATTTTTATATTTATAGAAACAAGTACTCGGCATTGTCCGGGTATAAGACAATACAATTCAATTTTTATTTATTAATTTTTTCATTCTTTTTAACAAAAATTTTCATTCACTCATTTTTTTCATTCATTTTTCATTCATTTTCTCTCATTCATTATTTTTTCATTCATTTTTCATTCCTTCATTTTTTTAAAATTGTATTTTCATTCATTTTTTTAATTCATGTTTTTTCATTCAATTTTTTTCCTTCATTATTTTTCATTCATTTTGTCAATCTCTTTTTCATTTATTTTTTCCTTCATTTCTTTTACTTCAATTTTTCCTTCATTTTTTCCCCTTCATTTTTTTTCATTAATTTTTTTTTCATTCATTTATTTTTAATTAATTACTTTTCATTCATTTTTTGGGCGGGTGGGAGAAAAAGTACTTGGTGTGATTTTAATAAACTAATCACCCCTGTATGGGTGAAGGTACAGGCCTGGGAAGGTGCCCCTAAGACAGCAGCCTCGTCGGCATTCCCTGTAGGGGCGGCTCAGTCAATAGCCCCTGAACCTCTTCTGAACAAGACTCTGTTGTTAAGCAAGGGATGCTCAATCCGTAGCAGTACCTCTTCTCAACACGAGTGTGTAGTGTAGCAAGAGTTGCTCAATCCCAGCCGCAACTCTTCTCTACTATAGTGTGTAGTGAGGCTAAAGTTACTCAATCACCATCCGAAACTCTTCTAAACAAGAGTGTGTAGTGAGGCAAGCGTTACTCAATCTCCAGCCGCACATAAGTGTGTGTAGTGAGGTAAAGCTTGCTCAATCTCCAGCCACACCTCTTTTGAAAAGAGTATGTAGTAAGGCAAGGGTTGCTCAATATCCAGCAGCAACTCATCTAAAATAGAGTGTATAGTGAGGCAAGTGTTACTCAATCTCATGCCGCATATAAGTGTATGTAGTGAGGCAAGGGTTGTTCAATCTACAGCACCAAATCTTCTCAACAAGAGTGCGAAGTCCCACTCCCACGTTTTCTTTCTTTCTTTCTTCTTTTCCTCCTACTACCTTGTTTTCTTTCTTTCTTCTTTTCCTCCCACTCCCACGTTTTCTTTCTTTCTTTCTTCTTTTCCTCCCACTCCTACGTTTTCTTTCTTTCTTTCTTTCTTCTTTTCCTCCTACTACCTTGTTTTCTTTCTTTCTTCTTTTCCTCCCACTCCCACGTTTTCTTTCCCTCTTTCTTCTTTTTCTCCCACTCCCACGTTTTCTTTTTCTTTATTCTTTTCCTCCTACTCCCTCGTTTTCTTTCTTTCTTCTTTTCCTTCTACTAAACAATTTCTTTCTTTATTTATTCTTTTCTTCCTACTTCCACTACCTGCTAATATCCGCCACTATCCGCCACTATCCGCCATTGTGCGCCACTGTCTGCCATGTAAAGAAATCGCCAACTCATAATCGATATGAGTTCTTTCATATAATAAGGCACTACATAAATGAACATGCTTTATAAGTTCTTTCATATGGCAGGGGTGCTACATAAATGAATATGATTTTGATCAAGGGGCACAAATGGGTTTTTTGATACAAGGACGCATTAATATGAGCTCTTTTATATAATAGGGGCGCTACATAAATGAACATGCATTATGAGTTCTTTCATATGACAGGAGGGTTACATACATGAACCATGTGTTCTTTGATACAACATAGACACATTAATATGTTCTTTTATATAATAGGGGCGCTACATAAATTAACATGCTTTATGAGATATTTCATATGACAGGCGCTACATAAATGAACATAGTTTGGGTTCAGGGACACAAATGAATCATATGGATTCTTTGATACGACAGGAACGCATTGATATGCGTTTTTTAATGTTACATTTTAATAGACGATCCCTGCCATCACCTTCTAATATCCACCACTATCAACCACTTTCTGCTAATGTCCACCACTCTCCGCCATGTAAAAGAAATCGCCAACTCATAATTCAAAATAAAAAATGAGTAGAAATGTTTAAATGTTACATTTTAGTATACAATGCCTGCCACTACCTGCTAATATCCGCCAATGTCCGCCACTCCCCGCCATGTAAAGAAATCGTCAACTCATAATTAAATAAAGGAAATGAGTCAGCATTTTTAAAATTTTACGTTTTTGTTGACGATGGGCGCCACTACCTGCTAATATCCGCCAGTTTCCACTAATGTCCGCCACTGTCCGTCATGTAAAGAAATTGTCAACTCATAATTTAAAAGAAAGAAAAGGAGTCAGCATTTTTTTTTAATTTTAAATTTTTTTAGACGATGCCCGCCACTACCTACTAATATTCGCCACTATCCGCCACCGTCTGCAATGTAAAAAAATCGCCAACTCATAATTGATATGAGTTCTTTTATATAATAGGGGCACTACATAAATGAACATGCTTTATGAGTTCTTTCGTATGACAGGGGCGCTACATAAATGAACATGATTTTGGTCTAGGGACACAAATAAACCATATGCGGCGTTGATACGACAGAGACACATTAATATTAGTTCTTTTATATGATAGAGGCGCTACATAAATGAGCATGCTTTATGAATTCTTTCATATGACAGGGGCGACACATAATGAATAAATAAACATGATTTTGGTTCAGGGGCACAAATGAACCATATATATTCTTTGATACGACAGGGACGCATTAATATGAGTGTTTTCTATATGATAGGGGCGCTACATCAATTGGCATGCTTTGTGAGTTCTTTTATATGACAGAGGCTCTACATAAATGAACATGATTTAGCTGCAAGGGCACAAATGAACCATATGTGTTCTTTGATACAACAGGGACGCATTAATATAAGTTCTTTTATATAAAAGGGGAGCTACATAAATGAACATGCTTTATAAGTTCTTTCATATGACAGGGGCGATACATAAATGAATATGATTTTGGTCCAGGGGCACAAATTAACCATATGTTTTCTTTGATACGTCAGAGAAGTAGAGGAAAAGGGGTGGGATTGGGGAAGGAAATAATAGTGAAGGGGAAAGAGAGAAAGATAGAAAGACGGATTGAGAGCGGTAGAGGATAGAAGTTTTAATATAAAGATGCTACACACACCTTTTAAGCTTTTCTATTTTGTTGTTTAGTGTCCCGGGCAACGCCGGGTAACCTTGCTGGTCTTATATAAATAGGGATTTTGTCCGTCGGTCTGTCACAATTTTTTAAACGTAATAAATACATTGCGAAATAATGGAGAATACTGCATTTAGCTAATCTAATATTCCAATCTAATCTAATCTAAATATGAATAAATGCGAATCTTTCCAAAGTATATTAACATCAAAAATACTTAAATATAATGATGCCGTATTCATGCACAGTATATTTCCCCCACATTGGAATATATCAAATAACACTACGACAATCATTTTGTTTTCATGAACATCAAAAATACTTAAATATAATTATACAGTATATATAGTAATCTCTAAACTCCATCAAACAAAACCTACTTTTGCACATTTGCATATTTTTTTTAAGTTTCTAATAAATTAATATTCTGTAATGTACATTTATAATTGTTATTGTGAAATTTTATTATATATTTAAAGTATTTTTCTTTGATAGTAATATTATTATAATTATTAATACAATTAACTAAAGAGATTTTATGAATAAAACGATAGCGTTTTAAAATATTTTAAAATTTTTAGTTTACAAAGAGAGATAATTATATGAACACTTCCGGCGCTGATGTTAAGAGAACAGTTACAACATTTTGATCTTAGCCAAAAGGCTAAGGTGCAATAAAAAAACTATTTTTTTTTACTATACATTTTTAATGAATGATAAAAAAAAACTCAATTTAATCGGAATTTATAAGTGTACTATCGGTTCTGTTGCCATAAACCATCTTCCCAGGCTAGCAAAAATGTGCGATCGGAGGGAGCATATATTTGCTAGTAATGCAGAAAAAAGGTTGTGGCAATCAAACAAGTCTCGTTTTTTTTTCTTTCTCAGGGTATGATTGGCCCCTCTTTTACAATGATGTTGGAGTTGCTTACGGCTAAAGAGAGAACACATATGGCAGCGTCCACCGGCTTGATATGGGGCGTCAGTGTGGTCTCTTTGGCGCCCTTGGCTTACCTGTTCCATACATTCAGCTGGAGGATAAATTCTCTTGCCTTCACTTCTTTGGCGGCGGTTGTGTTCTTGGAGATATGGTAAGAACATGACAACAGCAGCGGATATTCAATATGTGCGTTTAGCGATGAAAACCTTGACAGACTAAAGAAAACATTTTAAACTGAAACGTGACAGACTAAGGGTTATTATATTTAAAACCAAAACGTGACAGATACCAAAAAATGATATTTTAAACTGAAACGTGACAGACTAAAGAAAATATTTTCAACTGGAACGTGACCGACTAAAGAATATGATATTTTAAATAAAACGTGACCGACTAAAGAAAATTATATTTTAAATGAAACGTGACCGACTAAAGAAAATTATATTTTAAACTGAACCGTGACCGACTAAAGAAAATTATATTTTAAACTGAAACGTGACCGACTAAGGAAAATTATATTTTAAACTGAAACGTGATCGACTAAAGAAAATTATATTTTAAATGAAACGTGACCGACTAAAGAAAATAATATTTTAAATGAAACGTGACAGACTAAAAAAAATTATATTTAAAACTGGAACGTGACCGACTAAAGAAAATGATATTTTAAATGAAACGTGTCCGACTAAAGAAAATAATATTTTAAACTGAAACGTGACCGACTAAAGAAAATAATATTTTAAATGAAACGTGTCCGACTAAAGAAAATGATATTTTAAACTGGAACGTGACCGACTAAAGAAAATGATATTTTAAACTGAAACGTGACCGACTAAAGAAAATTATATTTTAAATGATACGTGACCGACTAAAGAAAATAATATTTTAAATGAAACGTGACAGACTAAAGAAAATTATATTTTAAACTGGAACGTGACAGACAAAAGAAAATTATATTTTAAATTAAACGTGACCGACTAAAGAATATGATATTTTAAATGAAACGTGACCGACTAAAGAATATGATATTTTAAATGAAACGTGACCGACTAAAGTAAATGATATTTGAAACAGAAACGTGACCGACTAAAGAAAATTATATTTTAAATGAAACGTGACAGACTAAAGAAAATGATATTTTAAACTGAAACGTGACCGACTAAAGAAAATTATATTTTAAATTAAACGTGACCGACTAAAGAAAATAATATTTTAAACTGAAACGTGACCGACTAAAGAAAATGATATTTTAAACTGAAACGTGACAGACTAAAGAAAATGATATTTTAAATGAAACGTGATCGACTAAAGAAAATGATATTTTAAACTGAAACGTGGCCGACTAAAGAAAATGATATTTTGAACTGAAACGTGACCGACTAAAGAAAATGAAATTTTAAACTGAAACGTGGCCGACTAAAGAAAATGATATTTTAAACTGAAACGTGACAGACTAAAGAAAATTATATTTTAAACTGAAACGTGACCGACTAAAGAAAATTATATTTTAAACTGAAACGTGACCGATAAAAGAAAATGATATTTTAAATGAAACGTGACCGACTAAAGAAAATGATATTTTAAACTGAAACGTGACAGACTAAAGAAAATGATATTTTAAATGAAACGTGACCGACTAAAGAAAATGATATTTTAAACTGAAACGTGACCGACTAAAGAAAATTATATTTTAAACTGAAATGTGACAGACTAAAGAAAATGATATTTTAAATGAAACGTGACCGACTAAAGAAAATGATATTTTAAACTGGAACGTGACCGACTAAAGAAAATGATATTTTAAACTGAAACCTGACCGACTAAAGAAAATAATATTTTAAACTGAAACGTGACCGACTAAAGAAAATTATATTTTAAACTGAAACGTGACAGACTAAAGAAAATTATATTTTAAACTGAAACGTGACCGATAAAAGAAAATGATATTTTAAATGAAACGTGACCGACTAAAGAAAATTATATTTTAAACTGAAACGTGACAGACTAAAGAAAATAATATTTTAAATGAAACGTGACCGACTAAAGAAAATGATATTTTAAACTGAAACGTGACCGACTAAAGAAAATAATATTTTAAATGAAACGTGACAGACTAAAGAAAATTATATTTTAAATGAAACGTGACAGACTAAAGAAAATTATATTTTAAACAGAAACATGACAGACCAAAGAAAATGATATTTTAAATGAAACGTGACCGACTAAAGAAAATTATATTTCAAACAGAAACGTGACAGACCAAAGAAAATTATATTTTAAACAGAAACTCGACCGACTGATAAAAATGATATTTTAAATTGAAACGTGACAGACTAAAGAAAATAATATTTTAAATGAAACGCGACAGACCAAAGTAAATTATATTTTAAACAGGAACATGACAGACCAAAGAAAATTATATTTTAAACTGAAACGTGACCGACTAAAGAAAATTATATTTTAAACTGAAACGTGACAGACTAAAGAAAATTATATTTTAAATGAAACGTGACCGACTAAAGAAAATGATATTTTAAACTGGAACGTGACCGACTAAAGAAAATGATATTTTAAACTGAAACCTGACCGACTAAAGAAAATAATATTTTAAACTGAAACGTGACCGACTAAAGAAAATTATATTTTAAACTGAAACGTGACCGACTAAAGAAAATTATATTTTAAACTGAAACGTGACCGATAAAAGAAAATGATATTTTAAATGAAACGTGACCGACTAAAGAAAATGATATTTTAAACTGAAACGTGACAGACTAAAGAAAATAATATTTTAAATGAAACGTGACCGACTAAAGAAAATGATATTTTAAACTGAAACGTGACCGACTAAAGAAAATAATATTTTAAATGAAACGTGACAGACTAAAGAAAATTATATTTTAAATGAAACGTGACCGACTAAAGAAAATTATATTTTAAACAGAAACATGACAGACCAAAGAAAATGATATTTTAAATGAAACGTGACCGACTAAAGAAAATTATATTTCAAACAGAAACGTGACAGACCAAAGAAAATTATATTTTAAACAGAAACTCGACCGACTGATAAAAATGATATTTTAAATTGAAACGTGACAGACTAAAGAAAATAATATTTTAAATGAAACGCGACAGACCAAAGTAAATTATATTTTAAACAGGAACATGACAGACCAAAGAAAATTATATTTTAAACTGAAACGTGACCGGCTAAAGAAAATTATATTTTAACCAGATCGTGACAGACTAAAGAAAATGATATTTTAAACAGAAACGTGACAGACTAAAGAAAATGATATTTAATGAAACGTGACATACTAAAGAAAATTATATTTTAAATGAAACGTGACAGACTAAAGAAAATGATATTTTAAATGAAACGTGACGGACTAAAGATAATTATATTTTAAACAGAAACGTGACAGACCAAAGAAAATTATATTTGAAACAGAAACATGACAGACCAAAAAAAAGTATATTTTAAACTGAAACGTGACCGACTAAAGAAAATGATATTTCAAATTTAAGCCTCACATCATTTTCTCTTGTTCGTCACGCTTTTAGTTTGAACTTTAATTTTTGCCTGTCTGCCACGTTTTCATTTGAAATAGCATTTTGATCGCTAAACGTTCTTTCATTCCTTGTCGCCTGCTTCGTTTCTTTATTTGTCTGGGTTTGTTTCCGCAGGTACATTGAAGAATCGCTTCGTTGGCTCCTCACAAATGGCAAAATGAAAGAAAGCAAGAAAATCCTGCGTCGTGCAGCCAAGGAGAACGGCGTTAACTTCGACGACATCTGGCAGACGTGCGTCAAGACGTCATGCCCGCTACTTCCGGCGAGAAAAGAGAGCCACATTGACAAGACGCCGGAAGATGTAATCGTTCCACCGGAAGCGTGTAAAGTGGGAATTAAGACCCTTATAACTGATGGGACGGCAAGGTTAATGACCATCGTTGTATTGATAAATGGGTAATTATTCTTTTTTTACTACGTCTGGTACCATATAATATGATATAATATATAATTAATTAGATAATGTCTGTGGATAAGAAATAGATATTAAATATTTTCATATATATTCATTCTTACTAGAAAACGCTTCATAGTAGCGCCATTGATTTAATATATATATATATATATATATATATATATATATATATATATATATATATATATATATAATTATCATTATTTCATATATCCACATAAAATGTTATAAGGAGATATACTCTTTTATGTATGAATTTTCAGTATTTACTTCAACAGTGCTCAATACGTGAGTAGAGCTAGGTAGTAAGTTATGAAAATATATTTATAGCCAATAGGCTACGTAGAGGCTTCTGCGTTTCATTCCCGTATGGAATCGTCAGGCTAAAATTTTAGCCTGACGATTCCTTATGGGGATGAAATGCGGAAGCCTCTGTGTAGCCTATTGGTCATAAATATATTTTCATAACTTACTATATATATATATATATATATATATATATATATATATATATAGAGAGAGAGAGAGAGAGAGAGAGAGAGATGGAGAGGGGGAAGTATAGTCATCAACAGAGAGCTGTTACGTCGTCTACGTCTACACAAGCCATAAGTAAATTATAGAACTACAAACAAAAAACCGCAAACCATAGAACACCCACACGCATACACATGGCTTTGCTTGTTAAACGAAGGTTTAAAAACAGATAGTGAAATTAAATAAATAAATAAATAAAAATAATTGTAATATGAAAAACAATTGTCGAAATTATTAACAATGTTGTACAACAGAAATCAACTGCACATTTTACAATTAATATAAAAACAAAAGTAATAAAACAAGCATAAATAAAAATAACCAATGAAAAACGAAGTAACTTCGCAAATACCAGCAGCAAATACACATAGATTAATTAATTCATTTAAAAAATAGCACTAAAAACAATCATTTAAAAAAAAATGGAAATCGACCCAGACAGGTCATAAAGCCACTTGAAATAAGGAGCTAACAAGAACGAAATATGATTATAACAAACAGGAGATGCCTGTTGACCGTAGTCTTGAGAAGACCAAGGCTATAAGTAGGAGGAAAACAGTCAGCAGGAAGAGAGTTCCACAAGCCTGTAGTTATTGAAAATAAGCTACTGGAATAGGAAGCTGTATTACAATGAGGTAGCAAAAACAGTGAATTGATGGAGACCACTAGACCAACGAGTCAAACGAGCTGGAACAAAAGAAGCAGAGAATAGATCACATAATTATGAATAGTACATGCCATAATAGTATTTATCGAAAAGATTGAGACTAGCAACATCACGTCTGTGAGATAGAGGATGCAGATAATAAGAAAGGGTGTGGCCAATCAAATTACAGATACGTTTCTGCACCTTATCAAAAACTCTTAAATGAGACAGAGATTCACCAGTCTTAATGTGACAACAGTACTTCATACATGGTCTGATAGTAGATTTGTAGAGATAGAGAATAGCCTCAGGTGTTAGAAAGTGTTTGGAGCGATTAAAAAAGATAATTATTAAGATTAAACAGTTAGCAATTAATAATCTGTGGGATGGCTACACGAACCCCTAAAGTACACAAAGCAATTATAAGATCGCGGTTCAGATTGGCGTAGGCGGTCAGCGTGAAGTCATTGGTGATAGACTAATCAAACATGTAATCTATTATATATGTATAGTGACGTTGGTGCATGGGAGACACCTCACATCTGATAAAAACGGAGTTGTCTCCCATTACTTGGCGTTTAAGGTCTGCACTAAACAATAAATTTTATTAATATTCTATATAAAGTAGACTGGGTTTTCCCCCGTAACTTTGACTAGACTAGAAAAAACAAAAACAAATGCCTCATGCGCTACCAAACTCATTGCTTCATTCACCTACTTCTCTCGAGTCTGACTCTTCCAAATACGTAATCAAAACAGAGAGTAGCATACCCATTTCCCCCTAATATTTTACTCCTACCACGCAACTCTTACACACCGTAGATAATATTAAATAAGGAACTAATACTCGAAACACCGATTATTATTTCATTTTTAAATCATACTACTTAGGTATCATAAACTGAATAAGAAACGTTCCCTCTATAAGATTACACGAATAACAGAATACCAAGTTTGCGCCTAACGATTTCTTACTAATTCACCTAAATGTATTCACATTCTAGAATTTCAGAATCAATAAACTAACGCCTCAATTTTTCACCAAACTCGATTAAAAATGGCGTCATCCATCTACTTCTCCCATGTTCGACGCAATTTTACTTCCAATTCTTCTATTTTTTCAAATTATAAATTGTTATCATAATTTACCATTGTAGCAGTCACCAATAGGGACTACTTTTGAATGCGTAATCACTGTCCCTGTGAGCTGGCTTGTCCAATCAAATCACAGGGCGCAGTTATATAGTCAGTTCCCTAAGGAACTACTTATGCCCCCTTAGGGTTCGAGGAAAAAGATGAGACGATTTCCTAGCACCAGCTTGGACACATCGCAAAGAGCACAAGCGAGGAACAAGGAAACGCTCTCTCTCTCTCTCTCTCTCTCTCTCTCTCTCTCGCCGCCGTCGCCACTTGACGACTACTACCATCTTCACCTGAAGAAATCCACGGGCGGCTCTAAGAACTCTTATATTCTTCCTAATCCTCAGACGGACACTGTCCCACTCTCTTCTACCTATACCAAACGGTATAGGTAACCTTGAGTTAATAAAACCCCTTTTTGTTATAGTTACAGAAATACTTTTTGTTGTTCCGTTTCTTTACGAGAAGATAAAGGATAACCCCTTTCATCCCACTCATCATCACCCCCTTACAAATGGTGACCCCGACACCATTTCGTCCATACAACTCACATTCATGACATTTTAAAGGCTTCAACATCATTTTCGAACACAAAACAGCGTAACGGTCAGCGCAGTCTACGATTCAATTGTTTACAAGACTTGTACGGTAGCCCGTAAAGTCACTTTCTTAATGACGCTGCCAATTAACACTTTAACATTATTCCTGATATGAGAGCCTCTAGGTCCACTTTCTTGAATATATTACCTGCTAGAATTCGCATTACTGTTAGTGTTCACTCTTCACGACTTTTCAGTACATTCTTTACGCTACATACCATAAATAGCGTCTCCGTACAACAAAATTATTTATTAATTTTTTTAACCAACTCAATCACTTCTCGATCAGTAAAATGTTTCGCTTATGCCCATCCATACCAAGCTTACGTTTACACGAATACATAATTCAGCGACATGATTCCAGCCGCAATACAGTCAAACTAAGTAGATTTTGAACAAGTTTACTATTACAAAACAAATACGAATTAAGTTTTATTTCTATTACTAAATATTACAACGTACATCACATTTTAACGGCTTTTTCTTTTCATAACACAACCGTTTCAAACAATAGGTCATAAATTTTGCTACAATTTCACGTACGATACCGACATTTCTTCCTTTCTACTTATACACAGCTTTATTTTATTTTATACTAGAATCTGGGCCCGTAGGGTCAATAATTCTAGTTTATTTAAGAATTGGGTTTGCAAAGTTACTGTTTCTCTAAGTCTTCTCTCTCTCTCTCTCTCTCTCTCTCTCTCTCTCTCTCTCTCTCTCTCTCGTTTTTATAACCGCGAGAGAGGATTTTTCAGTTTGGATTTACGACTTGTAAAAGTCGGTTCGTACCAGCCGACTTTCGAGTTTTAATGTTCTTTTCGGAAGCTGGAATAAATAAAGAAATTATATTTTTCTATATGTAAAATGGTTTGTCGCTACTTTCATGCAGCGTTCGATTTCAGGAAACTGATGGTCACAGTTCAGATAATTAATTCTCAAGTGAGAATTAATGACGCTTAATTACGCCTAAACCACGAACAGAAACCCGTCAAGACTATTGAAGGATGTGTGCCTATCGTTTTATTTCATCTATTCTGCAATGCTACTTGGCTCAATATTTTCTTAGTACTTCTGCAGTTTACGTACCGTGCTGAAATAATTTTGGCTAAGATCAAAGTGTAGTATCTGTTCCGATGGATACTGCACGCCTGTCCTGTGCAGTTCTAGGAGGTCCACCCTCCCAGGCTTTGCCTCCCCTCTTTGGGGAGGAGTAAGTTTATTGCTTACTGTCTGAGGCGCCCCTACCGGGGAATGCCGACGGGGCTGCCCAGGCAATTTTTAAATGGCCAGAGTGCTCGCTTTCTCGAGCGCTGGCCTTTCAAACCCCACTGTCTCGACCCGATCTTGGGTCACATCTTACTTGTGGGAGTAAGATAAAACTGGCCTTGTACTTAACTCCTGGGGAGGAGTAAATAAAACTCTTTACGTACCAATTCTTAACATGGGAAAGGGTGGGGAACGGTTCGGGTCCGTAAACTACAGAAGTATCCTTTTCTCTCCTCGATCAATGAAATAGAAATCCTTCTAGACTGTGTCAATATTTCTTTTGGACCCAATCCAAAAGTTTTTCTTTCTGTCAGAAGATGAATTTTCCCTAATTAAATATGTTAACTATTCTGTACTTTCACCGTACAATTTAATAAACATAAGATACCGTAAAAATGTATTTTAACTTGGAAATTCTATCTAAAAAAAGTCCGTGTCCGTAAACTGCAGAAGTATCCTTTTCCCTCCTCAATCAATGAAGGATAAATCCTTCTAAACTGTGGCAATTTTTCTTTTGGACCCATTCCGAAGTGCTACTTTTTGCCAGGAGATGGATTTTCCCCAATTAAAATCTTACCTTTAATCTAACTCTCCCCTCGATTAAAATATTAACTGATTGATATAAGGCATTTTAAATTTTTTTACGATTTCTCCTCTGTTAACTATTTAGCACTTTTACAATGTTGTTCCTATTTACTTGCCTCCCCACGAGGGCAGAGTTAGACATAAGGTCGGTTTTTAATTGTGGAAAATACATCTCCCACAATACGGAGCACTTACCAGTCTAGAAGGATTTCTCCTTCCTTGATGCAATAGACAAAGGGATACTTCTGCAGTTTACGGACCCGGACCATGCTATTTTTTTAGATATGATTTTCAAGTTAAATTCAATTTTTACGGTATCTTTTGTTTATTAAATTGTTAGGTGAAAGTACAGAATAGTTAACCAAGCCCCCTGCCCATATTAAAATGGGTTTGTAAATAATTTCCCTTCCTTGATGCAATAGACAAAGGGATACTTCTGCAGTTTACGGACCCGGACCATGCTATTTTTTTAGATATGATTTTCAAGTTAAATTCAATTTTTACGGTATCTTTTGTTTATTAAATTGTTAGGTGAAAGTACAGAATAGTTAACCAAGCCCCCTGCCCATATTAAAATGGGTTTGTAAATAATTTCCCTTCCTTGATGCAATAGACAAAGGGATACTTCTGCAGTTTACGGACCCGGACCATGCTATTTTTTTAGATATGATTTTCAAGTTAAATTCAATTTTTACGGTATCTTTTGTTTATTAAATTGTTAGGTGAAAGTACAGAATAGTTAACCAAGCCCCCTGCCCATATTAAAATGGGTTTGTAAATAATTTCCCTTCCTTGATGCAATAGACAAAGGGATACTTCTGCAGTTTACGGACCCGGACCATGCTATTTTTTTAGATATGATTTTCAAGTTAAATTCAATTTTTACGGTATCTTTTGTTTATTAAATTGTTAGGTGAAAGTACAGAATAGTTAACCAAGCCCCCTGCCCATATTAAAATGGGTCTGTAAATAATTTCTCCTTCCTTGATGCAATAGACAAAGGGATACTTCTGCAGTTTACGGACCCGGACCATGCTATTTTTTTAGATATGATTTTCAAGTTAAATTCAATTTTTACGGTATCTTTTGTTTATTAAATTGTTAGGTGAAAGTACAGAATAGTTAACAAAGCCCCCTGCCCATATTAAAATGGGTTTGTAAATAACAACGTTGAATAATTTTATATATGTATCTGTGTATATGTATATGTATATATATATATATATATATATATATATATATATATATATATATATATATATATATATATATATATATATATAGATGTATATATGTATATGCGTATAGCTGTGTGTTATGTATCTATGAGTATGAGTGTATATGGATATGTGTGTATGTATATGCATATATATGTGTGTATATATGGTTGTGTATATGTGTGTATACGGGTTTGTATGTATGTGCGCATAGGAATCAAGTTTTTATATAGATCATCTTGGAAAGAACTTATCCGCTGACTGTTAAAATATTTGGCCTGGTTCAGTGTGAGATTGGTACGTTTACGAGCACACAACCGAATATAATTATATTAAAGCGACGTTGAAAATGCTTTCGTGTAGAGTAATAAAATGTATCAAATGATTTAAAAGCGGTCAAACATACTCAATAAACTTAAGTGGTTAAAAGTAAAATATGTAGAATATGTAATTGAATGTGAATCTTGCCTGTTTGAGTATACACCCATCCCTTCCCAACCGGTATGATACACATGATAAAGAAGTTTGATATTACATATTTTATTGTTTTCAAAGGTCTGAAGAAGATGGTTCTTGAAATAGATCGCAGCTGAAACATGTATGCACATATGTAACCAATAATGTTTGTACAATATATATATATATTATATATATATATATGTATATATATATAATATTTAGATGTTGAATTCAATTAAAGATAATTGAATTATCGTTTAATAATAATAATCTATTGTGATAATATAAAGCTCAATATATTGAATAGAGCAATCAATACTAGAGATGAAAGATGAGAATAAAAATTATAAAGATACAATATTTATTAGAACATCAAAAGTTCAGAGCAAGGAGCTTCATATCCTTAATCCATGGATTT
This sequence comes from Sepiola atlantica, assembly GCA_963556195.1. Taxonomy (NCBI): domain Eukaryota; kingdom Metazoa; phylum Mollusca; class Cephalopoda; order Sepiida; family Sepiolidae; genus Sepiola; species Sepiola atlantica. The sequence goes on from OY744546.1 coordinate 16,437,300, forward strand.
TCAAAGATAAACTCTTTTCATGAGAAGATAGAGAAAAACCGACAATGTAATTGTAAATATTATCGGTAACATTTAACTTTGAAAATTTTACATAAAATAAAACAAAACAAAATAACGACCCAACAGTAAAGAGTCTTATGTTGAGATGAGAGCGTATGGTCAGAGTGTATATATATATATATATATATATATATATATATATATATATATATATATATATATATATATATATAGAGAGAGAGAGAGAGAGAGAGAGAGAGAGAGAGAAAAGAGGGTAGTGCAGTATTAGTGGCAGTTCCAACGAGAGAAAGGTATATATGTAAAGGAGTAAGGCTACCAACATTTGTAAAAAGTTGTTTTCAACATTTATTTATTATTTTGTTATTTTATCATTTTATAATTTTATATAACCCGTTTCAAGCGGTGGTCCGCTCTCATCAGATATGTAAATCCATTTGAAGAAATGTCTGTCGATTTGAAACAGTGTTGTTTCATTTGAGATAATGTGTTATTGTTTGGCGCTTTTGCGCATGTGTGGGTTTGCGAGGGGGTACGTGTTTAGATATTTTTATATTTTTATTTTTATTTTATTTTTTTTTCTGCTTCTCTTGGTCAAAGTCGTGTGTGTTTATTAAGTACTATATATATATATATATATATATATATATATATATATATATATATATATATATATATATATATATTGTTAATTCAAATATCTACTGGCTTTACAAAATGTGTTATTCAATGAAAATTCATTAAAAACAGATTATCAATCCAACAATACTACTTTGTTGTATTCATTCTCTTTAATCCTCCGGTTTTTAATTGCAGATTAATGAACAGCCTGACGTACAACATGTTTTATATGACGGCGGCGCAATTATCCGGAAATTATTATCTCAATTACTTCCTCACGTCCTTAATGGAAGTAGTGGGCAATATCATTATGTTTTTCATGATTCTGAGGTAAGTATCTGAAAACAAATAGACGATATGTATATTTACTTCTAATACTGTAATTTAAAAACATTAATAAGATGCCGCTTACAATATGGTAGGGGAGGAAAAGAAGTGTCGCCGATAATTGATATCAGTAGAGAAAATATCTTAATTTGTTATCTTCCACTGCCTATCATTGGCAATGAGAAGTCTTGTCTATGATATATCTTAATTTGTTTTCTTCCACTGCCTATCATTGGCAATGAGAAGTCTTGTCTATGATATATCTTAATTTGTTATCTTCCACTGCCTATCATTGGCAATGAGAAGGCTTGTCTATGATATATCTTAATTTGTTATCTTCCACTGCCTATCATTGGCAATGAGAAGTCTTGTCTATGATATATCTTAATTTGTTTTCTTCCACTGCCTATCATTGGCAATGAGAAGTCTTGTCTATGATATATCTTAATTTGTTATCTTCCACTGCCTATCATTGGCAATGAGAAGTCTTGTCTATGATATATCTTAATTTGTTATCTTCCACTGCCTATCATTGGCAATGAGAAGTCTTGTCTATGATATATCTTAATTTGTTATCTTCCACTGCCTATCATTGGCAATGAGAAGTCTTGTCTATGATATATCTTAATTTGTTATCTTCCACAGCCTATCATTGGCAATGAGAAGGCTTGTCTATGATATATCTTAATTTGTTATCTTCCACTGCCTATCATTGGCAATGAGAAGGCTTGTCTATGATATATCTTAATTTGTTATCTTCCACTGCCTATCATTGGCAATGAGAAGTCTTGTCTATGATATATCTTAATTTGTTATCTTCCACTGCCTATCATTGGCAATGAGAAGTCTTGTCTATGATATAAAAGGCTGTGTTTTTTATTATTAAAAGTCAATGCGATTTTTACTTTGGATGGTGACAGTACGTAAGTGGACAGTTGGATTTGCGACCCTGATTGTTGAAGATATGTTGCTTTGTGGAATTACGAAGTTTGAACTCTTTGCTGTCATTGTGCATTATTGTTAGCATGTTTGATGTGTTGATTCTTTTACGTCCACTTGCTATTCTAACCAATGGGAAGTCTCGTCTTGGAAATAAAACGCTGTGGATTTTTTTCCAGTTAAAATTCAGTGCTATTTTTGCCTTCGAAGGGTTAAAGTACATTAGTGGTAAGTTGGATTTGCGATTGTTGAAGATAATTTGCACTTTTGACTTTAAAAGGTTTGAAATTCTTCTGTCGTTGTGCATAATTGTTTGCATGTTTTTAGTCGACCGCATTGGACAATGCAATCACAAATGTGTAAAAACAGGAGAAGGGAACAGTTATTAATTAGAATAGAATATAATCTAAATGAATAAATGCGAAAGATTTTTTACACTAATCCTAACTATATTAACATCAAAACAGCTTATTCTCATTTCATTCTAGTATACAACATGGACTTCCCTCCCTCCCAACCCATTGGGCAATACAATCACATATATGTAAAAGACGTGAGAAAAGAAAAATATGTAAAAGACGTGAGAAAAGAAAAATATGTAAAAGACGTGAGAAAAGAAAAATATGTAAAAGACGTGAGAAAATAAAAATATGTAAAAGACGAGAGAAAAGAAAAATATGTAAAAGACGTGAGAAAAGAAAAATATGTAAAAGACGTGAGAAAAGAAAAATATGTAAAAGACGAGAGAAAAGAAAAATATGTAAAAGACCTGAGAAAAGAAAAATATGTAAAAGACGAGAGAAAAGAAAAATATGTAAAAGACGAGAGAAAAGAAAAATATGTTAAAGACGTGAAAAAAGAAAAATATTTAAAAGACGTGAGAAAAGAACAATATGTAAAAGACGAGAGAAAAGAAAAATATGTAAAAGACGTGAGAAAAGAAAAATATGTAAAAGACGTGAAAAAAGAAAAATATGTAAAAGACGAGAGAAAAGAAAAATATGTAAAAGACGTGAGAAAAGAAAAATATGTAAAAGACGAGAGAAAAGAAAAATATGTAAAAGACAAGAGAAAAGAAAAATATGTAAAAGACGTGAGAAAAGAAAAATATGTAAAAGACGTGAGAAAAGAAAAATATGTAAAAGACGTGATAAAAGAAAAATATGTAAAAGACAAGAGAATAGAAAAATGTATTGAAAATAATAATAATGTACGTCATTCACCTGATATTTCAGTTTTACAGTTATTTCTCCCGGGCAACACCAAGTTTCTCAAACAATATAACGAAATCTATATTTTCTTTAATTTATTCCCAGGCACCGCCGAGTTTCTTATCTCCCTCCTTTTCCTTAATAATATAATGAAACCTATATATATATTATTGTATTTCCGGGCAACGCCGAGTTTCTCGTCTTCGCCTTCTCCATCAAGCATATACCACATAGGAAATGTACTACTGTATTATTGCCCACACCTGCTCTATCTAGGATACTGAGCACTGACTCCCAAGCAACGCAGAGTACCTATTCTGGTATACAATAGAATAACCAAATGCTGTTAAAAATCTTTCTCCCGCGTAACGCCGCGTTTAAAAAACATCTGCTCTATGTAGGATTGCTCTATCTAGGATATTGATGACTCGTGTGCAACACCGAGTAAACACACATGCTCTATCTAGGATGTTGAGCACTTTATAATACTGTATTCTTACTATTATGCCTACCAGGCAACACTGAATTAACAAAAGACATGGATCTTCTTTCTCTCTGGCAACGCTGTGTTTAAACACATCTGTTTTATCTATAAAAATTGTATGATACTGGTCTCGAAGCAGATATACACAATGGACGACATTAATTCCTGGACATTACCTGGTGTTCTTCTGCTAGTTACATAATGCTTAAACTATTGAAAATTAATTTCTTTTTCATTTTCTTTTTCTCAACAGACTTGAACGCAGAACAACAATGGCGTTTTTTCAAATTTTATCCGGCTCAGCTTTAATACTGTCTGTCATTATTAATCTCATCTTAAGTAAGTTATGCCCCTTGCTCACTCTTTATAAAAGCGCTTGTGTGGCTGGTGAGAGGCCAGAAATATTTAAGCGCCGACTTAGGGTAATAAATAAAATAACCCATAGTTTGGGTACGGTAACAAAAATATTTTTTTAATTTCCATTGTTTCCACTGAAGAATATGTCGGGCTTCTTACTGACCGTGGTCCATCGTGGCTCAAACTCATTAAGAACACGTTTTAGCTCTTAGAATAGCCCCTTTCATGGGCGCGGTTTTTAAATCCAGCCGAGAAGAATGCAATATTACACATATTCAATGATTTAAGCCTCACTATATATACACACACGCGTACCCACGCACACACACGTATATATATATATATGGGAAATGAAAAAGGAAAAAACAAAAAATGTTTTTTTATGTATTCATCAACGTTTCGTCTTTATTGGTAAGACTTCCTCAGGATGATAATTTGAAGAAAAATGTCATGCAAGTACATGACAATATTGGGCTGACATGATGGGTTAATGAGAGGAAGTAGTAGCCACTACTGGGAGCGCAGAACCGACTTCTCTCAGCCCGGACCTCGGTCCTGCGCTCCCAGTAGTGGCTACTACTTCTTCTCATTAACCCATCATGTCAACCCAATATTTTCATGTACTTGCATGACATTTTTCTTAAAATAATCATCCTGAGGAAGTCTCACCAATAAAGACGAAACGTTAATGAGTACATAAAAAAACATCTTTTGGTTTATCCCTTTTCATTTCCCATTACGTCGGATTACCCTCATCCTTCCTTTATCATATATATATATATATATATATATATATATATATATATATATATATATATATATATATATATATATATATATATAAGGGGTTCATGTAGTTTGCTTGAATCATAGTTTAAAGTTTATAAATAAAGGTGATTCGTAGAAGTCAAGACAATGCAGATGTGTAACGGATAGACAAATACACCAAAGGTCTAAGTTAAAGTCACAAACTAGAGGCCATAAGAAATTAAGTTCACAGAATATACATTCAACAAAAGATGAACTCATACGAGAATAGGCAATCCATCTGGACAGATGCAGTATTCAATGATATAAGCGGCTGCTTTTTAATCATGAACAATGGATTCTCTTCATGGTAAGTTTATTATAATCTATTTAACCCATTCATTCCAAAAATATATGTGTACGTTTCTTAAAAAAGAAATTCACTAACAATTTCCATTAATTATCTTCATATTTTAGTTTCATTCTCCAGCCTTTGGGCTAGGATCAAAGTGGGCGGTCTATTATTTAGGAAGGGTCAAGCGGGTCTTACTAACCGATTTTTTTGTTGTTTACCCACTCTCCGGTTTATTCCAATGATTTTTTGTACATTAATATAATTTTGAAAAATAAAATGTCCAACAAATTTGTGGATATCTTAAGTAGGGCGACCCCTACAGTAAATGTGCTATTGTGGTGACTAAGATAATTCTAGTTAAGAGTAGGATAGACATTGCTGAGTTTTGGTTAGCTCTGCGAACCGGGTTCGCGCTCTGTGACCGTCTGAAAGTGTTACTTCCTACACTGATGAGAGCGAATATATATATATGTCTGTAGGTAATAAATAATTAATATTTATTTATAAATATTATTAAAAGCCCCCTTTACTAAGGCCGGGCACTCTGAGTGAGTTTAATAACAAGCAGTACTACTAGCTTCATTGCGAGCCCAACACAGTTTGTTGTTGTAGATCACTTTCGCTGCTCGTTGTAAAATACCCGCTGACTTGGTATTTAAAAAGTTAATTTCCTCCTTAATTTTAAGCTAATTTGTGATGGCCAACGGGAAACGCTCTTGACTGCGATGTCTGTAGGTAGACAGGGCGTCTTGGTCCAATGGTTAAACGCTGGACTATAGACATCAATATCGAAGGTTCGATCTCTGTCTAAGTTAGCCATGCTGATGACGGCTGTGAGCCAGAAACACGTGTCCATGGATTACTTTTATGTACGTATAAAATTTTAAAATATATATATATATATATATATATATGTGTGTGTGCGCGCGCGCGCACGCGGCGTGTGCGTGTGTGCATTTAGGCAACATTTAGGCAACATGTTTGTCTTAAGGCAAACGTTATTAGACAACATGCAGGTTTTTGTTTTATGGGGCTGTTTTATTTTATATATATATATATATATATATATATATATATATATATATATATATATATATATATATATATATATATATATATTGTGTGTGTTTATTTATTTATTTATTTATTTATATATTTACTTATTTCAGAATCTAATGCCGCAGCTGGTACGGCAAAAGTTATTCTCAGTTTGATCGGGATGCTTGGAATAAGTGCGTCCTATTGTATAATCTGGTTGTACGTCCCGGAAATATATCCAACAAATTTACGGTAAGTCTATTATAAATATCGGGGTGCATTATTGTCTTACTTTATATAGTCTCAGACTATGTAATCGCCCATTCCATCAAGTCAATTGTGTTCAATTACGAACATATACTGTTTGTATCCCCACAAAATTCGAGCAATAGCTGTGGCTCGAATAGTGACTTGTGTTCAACTAATCGTATTCAGTTAATCGGGAACTCAAATTAATTAAATGCAACTTGTTGTTGTTGTTGAGTTATCCTATACCAGTAGGTGTAGCTTGAAACGTTGCGCTGGCTATTTAAACCCTGACCTTGTGTCTAACATCAAACGTTGACAAATTCCGAGCTCCAGGGATCTCGAGCGGCCATTGCCCCCCCCCCTCGATGCTCGTTTTCAGTGTGACAAGCGCTGGCCATTTAAACCCTGACCTTGTGTCTAACATCAAATGAAGTAAATAAAAAATCACTGATACACGGACGATCACCCATTGAGAAGGGTTTTTTTTTCATTAATAATCTTTTCACCTCAATAGAAAGCGGCGAGCTGCCTCAAGAAAAAGTCGATCTTGCTCTTCGCCAATTGAAAAACTGAAAATCACCAGGTCTTGATGGACTACCGCCAGAGTTTTGGAAGCTGTCCGATGTGAGAAAGAGTCTGCTAGCATTCTGTTATCAGACCTTCCACAGGAATCGTCTAAAGCAGGGTCTGGAAACCTTTTCAGAGTCAGGGCCAGATGAGACTTTTGGAAGAAGATCGCGGGCCGGAGTGAAAAACGAAATCTCAGAATTACTATATTTTGTTTACATGAATAAATTGTACAAAAATGGCATTGAACACTCAACAAATCTGATATTTTTTCTCAAGAGACTTCTGTATGTGATGTTATAAATAGCGCCGACGAAGAGCCATTTTGGAATCATAAAAAATAATGACGGGAAAGTAGCAAGTTGATCCAGCATTCGTTTTGACACACCTCACATAAGTTCTATGTTTCATGCCCTTTCCTCGTCTCACGTTTCCTCTTTGCCTCTCTCTTTCTCTTTTTCTATTTTTATCTCTTAATAGTTAAAGAAAAATGAAATATACGCTGATATTTATACATTTTTACTCCACTGTATTCAATGTAAATCTTAATTGAAACTTGCTTTTACTTTTTAGTTTTACTGGGAGGTCCGCGGGCCGGATTGCAATAATAACGCATAGCAGGGTGGCGGGCCGGACGCTAAGCCTTCGCGGGCCGGATGTGGCCAGCAGGCGGGAGGTTACCCGCTCCTGGTCTAAAGGAATAGGGCGTATCTGGATTAACACCGATACCGAAGAAAGGCGATCTTACAAAAACCGACAACTACCGAGGAACTGTTATTTCCCAAGTAACAAGCAAGATCTATAATCGGTTTCTACTACTTCGACTCGTCATCGATAGGGTTCTGCGACCAAACCAGAATGGGTTTCGTAAAGGACGATCAGCCACGTCTCATATTCTCGCTCTCGGTCGGATTGTCGAGGAATTGAATAACCATAAAAGATGTGTAAATTACACGCTTTTATTATTTCCTTTTTATCTGTTTTTTTTAAATTATATTTTTAGTTATTCTTTAGTTATTTTTTTTTAGTTATTTTTATTAGTTATTTTTATTATTTAGTTTTTTTTAGTTATTTTTATTATTTAGTTTTTTTAGGTATTTTTATTATTTAGTTTTTTTAAAGTTTTTTTTCATTATTTAGTGTTTTTTTTAGTTATTTTTATTATTTAGTTTTTTTTTAGTTATTTTTATTATTTAGTTTTTTTTTAGTTTTTTTTAGATTTCGTCAAATTTCGTATCCGATTCTGGGGCTCCAATTTTGGAGTTTGGGGGAGTGCAGCGGTACCTCCTAGTTTTCATTATTCCCTAATTTATTCTGAACGAGAGTTGCGCTCTTGTATTCGTCGCCTCTACCTTTTTAGCAATAGACAATCTTTATTTTGTGTCGCACATGACCGACGAGCCTGGTTTTATTTACTCCTCCCCAGGAGTTAGGCACAAGGCCAGTTTTATCTTACTCCCACAAGTAAGATATGACCCAAGATCGGGTCGAGAAAGTGGGGTTTGAAAAGCCAGCGCTCGAGAGGTGAGCATTCTGGCCATTTAAAAATTGACTGGACAGCCCCGTCGGCATTCCCCGGTAGGGGCGCCTCAGACAGTAACCAATAAACTTACTCCTCCCCAAAGAGGGGAGGCAAAGCCTGGGAGGGTGGACCTCCTAGAACTGCACAGGACAGGCGTGCAGTATCCATCGGAACAGATACTACACTTTGATCTTAGCCAAAAGGCCGGTATTTAACGCCTACCCACAATAGGAGTATGTGACACAAGGTCGGAAAGTGGGATTTGAAAAGCCAGCGCCCGAGAAGGTGAGCGCTCTGGCCATTAAAAATTGCCTGAGCAGCCCCGTCGGCATTCCCCGGTAGGGGCGCCTCAGGCAGTAAGCTATAAACTTACTCCTCCCCAAAGAGGGGAAGCAAAGCCTGGGAGGGTGGACCTCCTAGAACTGCACAGGACAGACCCATAGACCGACAAAATCAAGCCCGAAGGGCAAGACAACACCGGTCTATAGGGTGCAGTATCCATCGGAACAGATACTACACTTTGATCTTAGCCAAAAGGCCGTTATTTAACACCTACTCACAATAGGAGTATGTGACACAAGGTCGGAAAGTGGGATTTGAAAAGCCAGCGCCCGAGAAGGTGAGCGCTCTGACCATTAAAAATTGCCTGGGCAGCCCCGTCGGCATTCCCCGGTAGGGGCGCCTCAGACAGTAAGCAATTAACTTACCCCTCCCCAAAGAGGGGAGGTAAAGCCTGGGAGGGTGGACCTCCTAGAACTGCACAGGACAGATCAGACCCATAGACCGACAAAATCAAGCCCCGAAGGGCAAGACAACACCGGTCTATAGGGTGCAGTATCCATCGGAACAGATACTACACTTTGATCTTAGCCAAAAGGCCATTATTTAACACCTACCCACAATAGGAGTATGTGACACAAGGTCGGGAAAGTGGGATTTGAAAATCCAACGCTCGAGAAGGTGAGCGCTCTGGCTATTAAAAATTGCCTGGGCAGCCCCGTCGGCATTCCCCGGTAGGGGCGCCTCAGGCAGTAAGCTATAAACTTACCCCTCCCCAAAGAGGGGAGGCAAAGCCATGGAGGGTGGACCTCCTAGAACTGCACAGGACAGACCCATAGAGCGGCGTAAATCAAGCCCCGAAGGGCAAGACAACACCGGTCTATAGGGTGTAGTATCCATCGGAACAGATACTACACTTTGATCTTAGCCAAAAGGACAAGGGGTTATAATAACTACAAAAACTACAAATAACAAATTATATGGATGACACTGAATAGGTAATAAGAGAACGCAATAATTGAAATATAAAAACAAAGAAAATAATACTTGAAAATTTATTGAAGAATTGTGAGTACTTCGATGAGAATGGAACTCAAGACTTGACCAACAAAAATTTAGTAAAACTAAGGAAAGAGATGATAACAGGTTTGGGGCATACTAACTCTACGGTTCCCCTCTGAAAAGATAAGCAGACCCTGTCGGTGGTCGAGAATAATTTTTAAAAGATGGGTTCTGACTATCCCAAATTTTGAAATGAGTGTGAGAGCTTGTTTTACTTCTCGTTCGTGACGTCACAGTCACATGAGATCTATCCTTATCTCCTCTTAATATACACCAGTGGTAGCTATATGTATGTTTTAATGCCTCTATTAATTACCCAATCCAAGGATGGACATAGTGTTCTTGAAATTGTACTGGTATAACGCGAGGGGGTAGTGATTCACATCGTATGCTATAGACGTAGCCTGAAGATCCAAAAAGACAGTTTCGATGACTAATTCCTATTTCTGTTAAAATGCTTGTCTTGTTACCAATTCTCAAATTCAATATATCAAACAAACAAAAAAATCATATGTTCTACTAGGAGTCACAACTTATCAAGGCCAAAAGCCATTCGAAAATAAGGATTAATGAGATGTATAGATTGCCAAGTGAATGACGAAGAATATTATGAGAAAGTTTGAAAATAATGAACGGAATGAACTGATTACTTATGAGGTCGGTTTATGACAAGTATTTGTTGACATTGTATTTGAAGATCACTATGTTGTAACCTGCAAGGAAGCAGTCCCGTAGTAATATGTTATACAGATGAGACGTTATTTGAAACAAACTCTGTTCATGGAAATTTTGTTTGATGTTAGGCACACGAAGGAAAAAAGGAACACTCTTTGTAGTAATGGTAAGAAAACGAGTTCTTGCTGTATATATCTTACAGAGAGGAATCAGAGATTGAAGTTCAGTCGAGCAGAGAAAGACTGGTAATGTATTTCTTACCCTTCAGGATGGAATCGAGGTGTACTATCTGTTCTGTTTTCAGTTGATGCTCGGTTGGACAAAATCTATAATCAGCAGTTTATTTCAACTAATAAATGTGAGAATATGCATTGCGGAAAAATTTCGCACGTGCTATAAGAACCCAAACACACAGTTTTCTGTCTCAGTAAAAAAAACGAAACAAGAGAGACTCACGAACTACTTTCTCGCACACAAGTCCATGCACGCACTCTCTCACTAGCAAAACAGGCACACTAATATACACGCACGTCTATCCTATTTACGCACACTGTAACATGCAAACTCGCACGGTGCCAACCGAAATGAATAGGTCTACTCAAATTCTCCTTACAGACAAAACACCTTCCTTTACATAGAACGTTATTGGGACACTATGAACTCTCAACTTTTATCAATCCTTCATTTTTTATTGTCGGAACAAGTTGTCAATAAAAATTAATTATTTTTTTGTATGAATAGACTTAGTAATTCTTTCATTCGATAATGTCGTACTACACACACCGTAACACGCAAACTAGCACGGTTCCAGACGAAATGAACGCATCTTCAACAACACCGAACAGCTGACATGTTGCTCGAAATAAAAAGCTTATGAACAAGTCATTATGTTCTAAATAAGTTTGACTCGTTAGCGACATCAGATTATGTGTAGTAGAAATTTTGAGAAAACTCATCGTGTGACAAAGTATCCGGGGTCCTCATGGGGATCGGGTACCCTGGTGACGCGCTAGTGTGCATCTTGGTGATGACGCTATGCCGACTGAGGGTCCTGCGTCGAGACGAAGTGGATATATAAAACTAGTATATATTTGATGTAGAAACGAACTTATTCAGGCGACTGAACGAGGCGCCAGTTTGTCTCGCAGAGTCGTGTAAGGTGGTCAGAATTCATTATCTCTGAAGGTAAGGTAACAGTTGCCAGATGGGAGATGAAGATTATGGAATTCCGTGATCTTAAATCTAATTCCAAAATATCAATAAAGCGATGTTGCTCTGGGACAGCTGTTTTCAAAAACGCTACGACGTGGGAGAGCCTACTGAGAGAGATTTATTGGGGCCTGTCATCGTTAATTACGAGTCAGGCATAGATCACCTCCAGCTGTGTGACAGAATGCGAAAGCGTTTGTTTTGGCGATGATCATTGGGCTAGAAAGAAAATTCCATTTATTTTAGGGAAGGGGAGCGAGGCGTCCGTCCCAACCGTCCTTGAGAGAGGAAGACACGCAGGGAGTAGGATGGCGGAGAAGGGGGGTGTACGACCAATAGACCTATTCAATAAAAGAATGTGCGTTTTTCACGCACGACCAGAAGAGAGGAGTGAGAAGTTAGAGTTGGATTGTCGGCAGACAGAGTTGGACGATCGCCCGGCGCGCGCCATGATGGCGTGTGCCGAAGAAAACAAACCGGACGAATTCTCGCCATCGCCTTCGCCTGTTAAGTGGTGACTTAAACAACGACTTGTGTAAAGAATTCACGCACACAGAGAACTAACGATATAACTTAGAGAAAACACAACCTTTGCTAAAGATATTTACGAGTACGGTAGACATTAATCTAATGTAAAATCAATTCTTTTATTTTATTAATAATTACTTTTCTATACAAAAACACCCGACCTAGTTGTTGAACATTGTTCTTTTCCTTTTGTTCTGCTTTGAATGATCTTTCGCCCCCACAGAGCCAACCGGTTGCTGTTCGTCCAGTGATCGATCGCTGATATAAACAGTTTCAACGTGGGAGTGTGTTTGTAGCTGGACGAGACGACAAGATCGGCGACAACATCATCATCATCGTCGCCATCCCGGCCTAGAGGAATTTGGATCTATATGTTTTGATTGCCACTACGACAATCGGCACGTGTGGGGTTTACAATCTGGCACCGCGACCAGGATATCACACCTGTGCGGTTGACTCCACCGTGTGCAGTGAGTGGGGTTCACAATCGGTCGCCCGTGTTTGTGACGTCAGATGTGTACAGACACTTTTTAAATGTAGTATTGAGTCACCGTTTATCAAGTCCCAAAGGCCACTTAGAGGATTAGTAACGATGGTTTAAACTTGTCAGAATTTGATTATTTAAGGGGACGGTTCAACAAGAATTTGTTAACATTGGGCTTGAAAACAACCATGTTGTAGTCAGTTGGGAAGCATCCCCGTGGTATTGTGTTCCACAGACGAGTAGTTCTTGGAAATAAAACTTTGCTCATGGAAGTTTTGTTATTTTTAGGTACACGGAGGAAAAAAGGAAAATTATTTACAGTGGTTGTAGCTAGATGGGTTTTGTTGTGAATGTTTTACAGGGGAGAACCAAATATTGGAGCTCAGCATAGAACAGTTGAGCCCATGAAAATCACGGTAGATTAGAGAAAGACTAGCAACCCCCTTTCTGTGAAAAACAGAAGAGAGATATATACCAAATCTCCATTATTAATAGAAGTAATAGTATAGTTTCGACTTCAGACAGACATATACGAAATCTCCATTATTTTTTTCAAATATGACACATTTAAACAAAATGCCTATTTAATATAATATCCAACAAAAATGTGTCAAACTGCAAATTGTTTCCCATCTGTAACGAACCTGTTGGCAGTATGAGTAGGTATTAGTATGATGTTGCATCAGCACACCCGCTAAATAGCAAATCAGTATCTTCGATGAAAAAATTGTTTTTAAACCATTATATAATAAAAAGCATTTAAGGGTTAAAATAATTTAATAACCTAACGATTTCGTAATAATTGAATTTTACTTTCGAAATCCTATTCAAAATAAAACATTTTTTTTGTAAAACACGGCATAGTTTTAAAAAAAAGCGAAACAAAAATGAAAGTAAAAAGATGCCCGGGTAACGCCGGTAGGTACAGCCAATACACAGTCAAATAATGTTTGCTTTTTTTTTCCCCTCAGGAATGTGGGCGTTGGAATGCTTGGCATATCCGGAACGATCGGAAACATGATTTCACCATTTTCACGCGTTGTGGTAAGAAATTATTTTTTATTAATGTAAAATTTGTTATGCAACTTCCCCCCGGTTATCTCGGTAAAGAAAAACTATATGTAAAAAAAAGAAATGCACAATCCCATTTCAACATATTTTTCATTATTTCTTTCTATCATTTTTCAAAAAAATATGTTGTCTTACCCTTTTTACTATATCGGTTTATTTATTTACTTCCTCTATAGGAGGTTAGGCACAAGGTCAGATGAGGTTTTGAAAAGCCAGTACACAAGACAAAATGCACTCCTGGCCTACAAAAAATGTAATTCTGAGTAGGGGCGTCTCAGGCGAGAAACAATAAACTATAGGGTATACCTCCTAGTACTGAACAACATAATACCTCGGCCCGACTGCCACAAAGCCACTGCCGGACTGATTGTCGAGGACGTATACTCGACTCATGCGAAAACACCTACTTCGGTTGTGTCAGGTAACGGTATATCTTTAAGTAAGTTCAGACTCTTTGGAAATATCTCATCCGAAAACTCCCAATATGTTTCATGCAATCAATTCTTTATACAAGAATCGCGAAATCAGTGAATTTTATTTTTTGAATTATTTATTGCCGATATGTTTTTGACAAAACATGGCTCCTCCCTCATCCGTGCACACAGAATTACACACGCATCAATATATACATAGATATGACTGGATATATATATATATATATATATATATATATATATATATATATATATATATATATATATATATATATATAAGGAAATTGACATCTTTGAGGCACGCATGAGAATGTATTTAAGTGAAATATTTTGTAAATCAACAATCGTGCAATTTAAATGAAAAAGTCATTAATTTAATTTTTTTGCAAGCTTTCGTCGTAGAACAACTTTGTCAGGCGATACTGTCTTATAGTTTTATTTTCTTCTTTTCTTCCTCCTCATTTTGATGGTATTAACCCCGAGGGGTCGAATCACGATATAAGAAAGACACGTCAAGTTCTAAAAGAAGTTAGGATAAGTGTTGTCCTGTCGATGTCATGCGCAGATTGGCGCTTTTAAGAAAGGAAATTGACAACATCTTTGAGGCACGCAAGATTTAATTGAAATATTCTGAAAATCAACAATCGTGCAATTTAAATGAAAAATTCATTTATTTAATTATTTGTTTTATTTTCAAGCTTTCGTTGTAGAACAATTTTGCCAGGCGAGACTGTCTTATAGTTTCTTTATGTGGAGATTGATAAAAGAAGACAAAAAAATATTATTTATGTATTAATCAACGTTTCGTCTTCATTAAAATACTTCCTCAGGATGATTTGTCTGAAGAAAATATCATACAAGTACAAAATGTTTGGAATGGATGGTGGTGGCGGTATCCGGCTCAGAACCTGCGGCCGCTTGAGCAAAAAAAAATCAGGCGATTAGAAATAAACCAATTCTTTCTCAGAGAGAAGGCAAAGCCTGGCAAGATGGACTTCCTAGAACTGTACAGGACAATACCTCTACAGAGTGTAGCATCCATCGGAACAGATACTACACTCTGATCTTAGCCAAAAAGCCAAGGAACCATAAGAATTAAGTTTTTATGGCTATGCATTTTTAAACGAATAAGAAGAAGTCATTTAATTTATTGTTGTATTATCTTTTAATTGCGTGGTGTGTAGTATCGGTTCTGTTGTCATAAGACCGCTGTCCCAGAAATTACCTCCTTTCTTAAGGAAGTGAGAGTAATCTACCGAGGTATTACACCCTCCTTTGCGGGGGGGGGGATAATGCAGTATCTGTTCTGTTGTCATCAGACCATCTTCCCAGGGATTACCCTATCATTTTTGGATGTGGTTGTGAGGGTAGTGAGGTATCTGTTCTGTTGCTATGATAACTCACAGACATTACCTTCTCGTTTTATAGGGCTATCCTCACAGGGATTTCCTCCTCCTTTGGGGCAGTATAATATATGTTCTTTTCTCATCATACCATCCTTCCATGATTATCTTCACCGTTTGGGAGTGGGAAGTGTACTATCTGTTCTGTTGTCTTGATACCATCCTCCCAGGCATTACTTCCTTTTTTAGAGGGAGTGTTTGTTATGATAACACCCTCTCAGTCATTACCTCCACTTTTGAGGGCCAGTGAATTATATATGTTCTTTCACCATGGTATCCTCCCAGGCTAGCAAACATATGTGACTGGTGGAGCATGAAGCACTAGTAAATATATATATATATATATATATATATATATATATATATATATATATATATATATATATATATATATATATATATATATAGTCTCGGAAGTTTCTCAACCATTAAAACTATATTAAAAAAAAAAAAAAATTATAGTCCCAAGTCTTCCAGTGGAAAATCACTCATGTAAGTCAATTTATTTTTTACAGTTATTATATTAGTTTATTTTTAACACTATTTTAAGGGATCATCAGTTGTTTACCATGAAAAACTGTTTCGGGAATTTAATATATATATATATATATATATATATATATATATATATATATATATATATATATATATATATATAATTATTTCCACAATCAGACAACGTCGCAGCCCACAACCTATGAAAGAAACAAACTGAGTTCGGATGTGTTCTACTGATGAGCCCAAAGGAGGGCGAAACTCGAGTCTAGGACTTCCGGTTTGTTTCTTTTATAGGTTGTGGGTTGCGGCGTTGTCTGATTGTGGAAATAACTATATATATAATCTCATATTCAAAAATCTAATGTATATATATATATATATATATATATATATATATATATATATATATATATATATATATATGTCAGTTCATATTATATTCCAATAACCATGATTTTAGTTTGTTTTTATTGTTTTACATTTCCAAAAGATATAGAATTTCTGTTAGATATATTTTTTACGGTCCGTTTCATTTGTTTTGTGCCAAACAACATTTTTATGTCAATATCGTCTCTGCAACACTATATATATATATATATATATATATATATATATATATATATATATATATATATATATATATATATGTGTGTGTGTGTGTGTGTGTGTGTGTGTGTGTGTGTGTGTGTGTGTGTGCGTGTGTGTGTATTACATCGGCCGAAACGTGGTGAGAATAACATCCACGATGAGAAAAGTAGTGTTAATAATCAAAATAATCCAACTTACAACTCCTTATTTAAAAACATTTTGAAACATAATTAAAGGATTTTTTTTTATATCATGCAGGTGATGTACATTCCCTGGCTGCCTTCTACGGTGTTCGGCACCGGAAGTATACTCGCCAGCTTGTTGCTATTCGTATTGCCTGAGTCAAGTAATCAGCAATTGCCGTCGACAATGGACGATGTCCGAATGTGGAAAGAGGAGAGTCTGCAAAAGAAGCGGGCATCGAAGAACAGGCATAAAAATGGAGACGCCATACACCCTTGACCACCTTTTGTTTATAATAGCCATTTGTTAATCAATAAGAATTCGATCAATATTCGATCGTTTTTTCGAATTATTCATTCAACGTCAACTAACTTCCGTTTCGTTTTTCATTGTTTTAATTTTTTATTTAAAGTTTTAGAAATTAGTACTTGTGACGAATGGGCATCCAGAGGATTTCGGTACTTATAGGGTCAGTCCCGAGTATTGACGGAGAATCCCGAATTATTCTCGTAAAAGCTCGATGAACAGAGAACAAATCGTTCAAATAATTTTTTTTAACGAAAACTGATTTTTTCTTGTTTGCCCAGAAGGCAATGTTTTTAAGTGTTGAATTAAGGTTAGGGTCAGTTACCTCCCCCCTGCCAGCCCCATGTTAAGAATAGGTTTAATAATTTTCTTAAAACCAATAAATGAGTAAACATTATTTTTTGATCGGTTTTCCAATGCAAAGAAAAGAGGACGAGCGCAGATGAACAGTGTAAAAGTATCGTTTATTTGCCATAAAGGTAATAACGTGGGGAAACAAAGATAAGGTGACGTCACCAACAGGAAATACAGGAACACCGTCACTGAGTTATTTACCTCCCCACGAGGTTAGGCACAAGGCCAGTTTTATCTTACTCCTACAAGGTAAGATGTGACCCAAGGTCGGGTCGGGAAAGTGGGGTTTGAAAAGCCAGCGCTCGAGAAGGTGAGCACTCTGGCCATTCAAAATTGCCTGGGCAGCCCCGTCGGCATTCCCCGGTAGGGGCGCCTCAGGCAGTAAGCAATAAACTTACTCCTCCCCAAAGAGGGTAGGCAAAGCCTGGGACGGTAGACCGGCGTAAATCAAGCCCCGAAAGCCAAGACGATACCAGTCCACCGGAACAGATACTACACTTTGATAACGTGGGAAAGAAAGATAAGATGACGCCACCATCTGGAAATACAGGAACACCGTCACTGGAAACCTGGAAGGCTGGAAGGATAGTTACAAGGATAACGTCACTGGAAGCAGGAATTGCTGAACACCCTGACCGAGATAGTATTTACCTCTTTCCCACCAAAGAGGGGAGGCAAAGCCTGGGAGGGTGGACCTCCTAGAACTGCACAGGACGGACCCATTGACCGGCGTAAATCAAGACCCGAAGGCCAAGACAATCTGAAAGGTTTATTTACTCCTCGCGGAGTTAGGCACAAGGCCAGTTTTATCTTACTCCCACAAGTAAGATGTGACCCAAGATCGGGTCGAGTAAGTGGGGTTAAAAGCCAGCGCTCGAGAGGTGAGCACTCTGGCCATTTAAAAATTGCCTGGGCAGCCCCGTCGGCATTCCCCGGTAGGGGCGCCTCAGACAGTAAGCAATAAACTTACTCCTCCCCAAAGAGGGGAGGCGAAGCCTGGGAGGGTGGACCTCCTAGAACTGCACAGGACGGACCCATTGACCGGCGTAAATCAAGACCCGAAGGCCAAGACAATCTGAAAGGTGGGGATTTTTTTTTAAGAGCCAAACCCGCTGCTGTGTAAGGATATTACAGCCGGTGATTCCACGAAATAAACAAATGACTGGAAATAATTCCTGGACGAATTTATTAGGGTAAAAAATAGCTGGAATGTTTGATGACTGTATTTACGTAAATCCCGGCTAATTTTTAAGGTCCAATGTTTTGGTCCAATCTGATGAAAGTCTAACACCAAAACGTTATCTCTGCAGAACATCTGTTTCAGTATTTTTCCAGAAATTTTCCGTTCAGAAATAAAAGCAGCAGGAGCCAGTAAATTTCCACGCCAAAGTCGTGCTTGGTTGTTAGAGGCGTTGACCTAACGCCTATGCTTCTTGATGAAGGCGTGTTTGAATTTGTAAACAATGGAAGCGGTGTACGACCTCCGCGACAATTTATTATTATTTTAGGAAGTCTTTTCAACATTATAATTTGGGGGGAGATGTACCCTAACCCTAACCTAACCTAATCTTAACCTAACCTGGTGTTGCATTCATATCCTTTAGTGTCATCTGCCATTTTACATGTTTTTTTTTCGCGGTTTTCAAATTCTTATCGTCTGTCGAACTCGAGCAAACATGTAACCGCGCCATTTTATTCGTATTGTCTGTCTTCAGACTCGGCAATAATCGGGTCTGACTCGGAAATCTCCGTCAAGACTCGAGACTGACTCCGAAAGTACTGAAACCCTATGGGTGTCCATTTATTACAAGTGCCTAGAAATGTAATCATTTTAAACCCCTTTTTTGTTTAGAATCGGTTGCTGTTGTATATATTTACATTGTGTTCCAAACTTATATTCTTTTTTATAACTCAACATTCAACGACAATCTATCAAATTTAGTACAAAGTATGAAATCAAGATGGCGGCCATTTGTGTACGAGTACAGTACAGAATAGTTAACAATCGAGAACTCATAACAAAAAAATATAAAACAACAAATAATTAATAGAAAACGCAGTAGAATTAAATTCTCTACCGACCCGTATACTTTTAAAGTGTGAAAGTTGTAAGATTTTTTTTTTTATCGGAATTTTATTTCGTTACGCTAAGTTGTCGACATACGAAAGAAATTGCGATAGAGATTTTCGTGATGGTAGCTTAACTTACGGGATTAAGGGGGGGGGGGTTAACGAGGATTTTGTTTAGAGAGGCGGATTGCCACGAGGACTTAGGTTTAGTGGTAGGGTAGGTATTTTTACTATCTTTTCAGCATGAATTTAACCTCGTAAAGCGATTACCTCGAAAATATCGACCGCTATCTTTTTTGTGTGTTGGTAAGACAGTCTAACGAAATAAAATTCTGAGCTTTAAAACAATCTTACAAGCTGTTTTCACACTTTAAAAGTAAACGAGTCGGTAGATAAGGTAATTCTACTGCGTTTGGTATAAATTATTTGTTGTATTTTTTTTTGTTTGTTTATGATTTCTCGATTGTTAAATATTCTGGACTTATACATTGTTTACTAATGCGCAACTCGTTGCAACATTTTCAATTTTCACATGCAAAGGTGGTTATTTATCTTCCTCCCACAGCGGTAAGATGTGACACAAGGTCGGGAAAGTGGGATTTGAAAAGCCAGCGCCCGAGAAGGTGAGCACTCTGGCCTACAAAAAATGCCTGGGTAGTCCCGTCGGCATTCCCCAGTAAGGGCGCCTCAGGCAGTAAGCGATAAACTTACTCCACCTCAAAGAAGGGAAGCAAAGCCTGGGAGGGTGGACCTCCTAGAACTGCAAAGGACAAACCCACCGACCAGCGGAATCAAGACCCGAAGGCCAAGACGATACCGGTCTATAGGGTGTAGTATCCATCGGAACAGATACTACACTTTGATCTTGACCAAAAGGCCAAGAAGCATATGCAAAGGTGTTGTTTATTTACTCCTCGCGGAGTTAGGCACAAGGCCAGTTTTATCTTACTCTCACAAGTAAGATGTGACCCAAGATCGGGTCGAGCAAGTGGGGTTAAAAGCCAGCGCTCGAGAGGTGAGCACTCTGGCCATTTAAAAATTGCCTGGGCAGCCCCGTCGGCATTCCCCGGTAGGGGCGCCTCAGACAGTAAGCAATAAACTTACTCCTCCCCAAAGAGGGGAGGCAAAGCCTGGTAGGGTGGACCTCGTAGAACTGCACAGGACAGGCGTGCAGTATCCATCGGAACAGATACTACACTTTGATCTTAGCCAAAAGGCCAAGAACCATTAGGCTCAAAATGTTTCGCTATCTTGACCCCCCCTCCAAGAATAAAGTTAAAAACTCGTAAATTAAAGATAATTCAAGGTAATTTTGGTTAATATTATCAAGAATTGGTGAATAAATAATCTCATATTAGAATTATTAGTGCTTCTTGAAAGACATACACAAGTGAAATATGGCAGTTCTAAAAATAAATTAACAGGTAAACTCTTTGATATATTTACGTACCAATCAAAAGTAAATAGCTACACAAAAAAATACAGAAAATTATCGAGTAGAATTTTAATTCAAAAAAAAAAATCAGTTTTTTTCATATATGTCCGATTCTAGGTTGAAACGAACCCATTTTACGTCATATCTCTCTCTTTTCTCCCTTTTACGTAATTCTTCAAAATGAACGACGTAAAATGGCTTCGTTTCAACGTAGATGCGAAAATATAACATAAAAAGATTTTTATTTTTAATAAAAATTCTACTCGATTATTTTCCGCATTTATTCGTGTAGATATCTACATTTGCCTGATACGTAAATATATCAAAGATTTTTTCTGTTAATTTATTTTGAACTGCCATATTTCACTTGTGTATGTATTTTAAGGAGCACAGGTTATTTATCTACCCCCCACAGCAGTAAGATGTGACACAAGGTCGGAAAGTGGGATTTGATAAGTCAGCACCCTAGAGGAAGAGCACTTATGACCGTCAAAAAATGCCTGGGCAGTCCCGTCGGCATTCCCCGGTAGGGGCGCCTCAGGCGATTAGCAATAAACTAACCCCTTCTCAAAGGGTAAGAAAGCAAAGCCTGGGAGGATGGACCTCCTAGAACTGCACAGGACAGACCCACGGACCGGCGGAAATCAAGCCCCGAAGGCCAAGACGATACCGGTCTATGGGGTGCAGAATCCATCGGAACAGATACTACACTTTGATCCTGGCCAAACGGCCCAGAAGTACCCAGGAGAAGTACATAATTATTTCTTTTAACCTAGTTTTAAAATTATGAATTTTGTAAATGCAGTCTTTGGGCTAAATATATAGAAACACGTCATAGTGTTATTATTACGTCATAATGTTATTATCACGTCACAATGTTATCATACGTCATAATGTTATTATTACGTCATAATGTTATTATTACATGTACCGAAATCAAGCACATTTTCCAAATTTCACAAAAAATAAAATTATTTTATAAATTCTTCTGTACATATTTATTTTCAAAATTTGAACAATAAAAAATACTTTAGAACATTTTTAAAATTTTTTTACTCTCCACTATTTTTGCCTACATAAAAATGTTCTTAATAAAACAACAGAAGTATGAAAAAAATTGGAAATCTAATAAATTATAAAAATGAAAGCTCGATGATTGTCAACTTGTAAGAACAGAGCATATATAAATAAACAAGATTTTGTTACATTCCAAAGACTAAGATATTATTTATCTTACGAAACATTTTTTCAAAACAAACCCTTTTGATACAATTTTACGGTTCCGTTTCATTCAGTAGGGGACCAACCAACATTTGTATGTCAATATCGGATTTTTCCTCTCTGAATTCATCAGAAAGACAAAAAATGTAAAACATGTTAAGAAAATACGAAAGAAAGATAAAATATAAAAATACGAAGATAAAACACACTGAAATAAAAGTAAATAATCAAATATAAACTTAATAAAAAAAAATTATTATTAAAAAAAAAATTATTAAAAAAAAATATATATATATATTATTAAAACTAACAGTTTATCGAGCACCATACACTTAACCAACATTACACAAATATTTTTGAACACCAAATCATATATGTAACATAACCTTAAAATAAAATTTAATTTACATTCCCTGCGAGACTGTTTTCGCTGCGGTTCTACATCAGGCAGCCATTTTGTTTTGTAAGATTCTCTGCACAGTCGGATAAAGTTTTCTTCTGGTTTAATTATTTTTGACAAAGGGAAGTCTCTTTTCCCGAAATATTAAATAATGATTTTTAATCACCCGGACATCACACGAACAGCTAAAAACACTCTTGCTGTTATGTAAGATTTTAGGAAAAATAAATAGTAAGTCATATTTCGTATTCGATCGATTTATTGTTTTTGTTCCTTACAACTTGCATCTTACCCGGAATTTGCATTGCCCACAGCCTTTCAAAAACTTACTACTAATATATATATATATATATATATATATATATATATATATATATATATATATATATATATATATATATATATATATATATATATATATATAATGTAGGAAGCGAGATAAAGATGTACGGATGACAAATCTATTTCATCTTCAATTGTTCAATGCAAGGTGTACTCGATAAAAAACATGTTTCTTTTTCTTTCCTTAAGCCAGGCTTTTCAAAGATTAAAATCTTATCAACAGAAGAATTACATAGATGGATAAGTTGGCAGTGGAATAGCCAAACTTAAAAAAATTTTAAATTTAAGAAACAATATAAAGTAATGGAAAGTAAGAGTTGCGTGTAAAAGGGTTATCAGAATATGGTGTCTGTCCAGTTGGTGAATGTCCGTTGATAAAATGACCGGTGACGAAAGATTTAAAGATAGAAAAGGAGATTTCGTGGAGACAGCGTTAAAAGTATTTAAAATGAAGTAAATCCAATAGAAAGATGTTTAGTTCAACCATAGATAGGAAACACTTATTCGAATGTAATTTTGAGAATTAGGGCCATTTTAAAATACTTCCGTGGACCGAGAATGAAAATAGTTTTCTAGGATTTAAAATGTTGTGTATATTATAAGCAGGCAGTAGGGAATTTCAGTAGAAACTTCGATCGAATCTATGAAATGAGAGAGAGTGAATTCTGGTCGGAGACGAAGCCAGTAAAAAGTGTGGAAAGGAGTGAGAGATAAGGAGAGTGGATGAGGAGGTTTATTTTAGTGGATGAAACTGTGGCTGATGCTGGAAGTAGAGTAGGGGAAGGGTTTGTTTAGTTACAGCTCATCGCTAGTAAGCAACAATATAATGCCAGGCCTGGGCTGGCTTCAATTATGAGTTGGGGTGGGGTTTCAGTAAGCTAAAAACAGTAGCGTTTCTGGTCAGTAAGTAAACAGTTCGGGGGGAGTGTCTCCGTATTTAAACGGATTTTTATACAAAATTATATATAATTCAGAAAGTTTAAAGGGTTTAAATTGGGAAATTAAGGCTCAGACGATTGGAAATCTGGAATTTACGTGTGTAAGATGTAATAATCCGGACAATTATAATATTTCAGAGTTTAATGTTTAAAGACTTTATAGATTTCCCAGTTAGTTAAATATTAGATGCATGACTAAATAAGATATATTAATATAACTGAAGTAAGGATTGGGAACAGCGTTAATATGTTTGCAACAATTGAATTCTAGTATAAGGATTATGCGATGGGATTGGATTGAATTATGTAATCGAATTGATGACATAGAGTATTGAAATTATAGATATATTTTAAGGGGGCAAATTGGCCATTATAGTAGTAACCAGAGAGCATAGTTTAAAGGTGAGAGAAATTGAATCTATAAGAAAAAGATTGTCGGTAGAACGAAGTGTCCATAGAGTCGATGAATTATATGCAAGAGGGAGATAAGAGAGACAATGGATGAGTATGTGAGAGGGGTTAGCTAATAATTGAAAATGGGAATCGAAATAAGAGTGTTGGAGTAGAGGCGATTAAGGATTAGTAGAGTGAAGAAGAAGAATGTTCTCAATTTACATTAAGTGTTATGGGTTAATAGAGTTATTAGGTGCACAGGGTAGGATACGCTATGCTATTGGGATGATTATTTGTAAGGTTTGAAAAATTCAGAGTTAAAAAATTAACAAATTATAGAATTTAAGAATTAGTCTAATGAGGGGGTTGTTGGCTGGGGGAGGGGTGTCAGTAGTAGTAATGAAATTTATGTATTTAAATTTTCGCTTGTGCCTCCAATTTGAGATAAGTTCGCTTTTAGAGTTAATAATATTTTTGCTTATAGCTGCTGTAGCTATCATAAATGTTTCTAATGTACATAGTTGGCAGAAAGCGGATCTTGGAGTGTAAGATTTAGACCTTTAATATTAACCAATGTAGGTAGTAGGGATTGTTTTAACTGTTAAAGCTTTTTATTAAATTAGATAGAGAGGTGCCAATGGCATTGCTATTATTGTGTTTGAAGGAGTAGATATGGTCTGAGATTCAGGTCTTGATGGGGAAGGCACTAACCCCAATATAAGTGTGTATTTTGTATGGAGTTGTTATTATAGTATTTGTGTTATTTATAGTATCGATAATAGTTTGGGTTTGTATGCTCAAGTTCATGGTCAAAGTTAAGTGTGAATTGTTAAGTGTAGTAGATAAAAGAATTTGAGGGGTGAGATCAAGGCTATTGGGAGTTAGCGAGAGTTGTTAGTTAGTGCAATGGAGGTTATTTAGGGTGTCGTTTAGTACAGGGAGCTGATGATTTGGAGAGCTATAGGGTGAGGGGAGAGTTTGCATGCTGGTGTCAGTTCGCATAATAGCATTTTGGGGAAATTGTTTAACAGTACAAGCGTATATGACGTCACTTTGTATGCAATTACTATTTAACGGGTATTCTCTGGATTTCTGGCAGTTACAATTATTAGTAGAGGGTATAATGGGTGCTGGTTGCTGGGCAGATTTAATTTTTTTATTAGAAGTGATGATGGTTTCGCTATATTGAGCATTGTGGAGTAGGACATTTTAATAAAGTTTTTATTTAAAATAGTGGTGTATTTATGCGGGTGCTTGAAGGAGTTATCTTAAATTTTGAAGAATTCCTTAGCGATATTTGTTTTAACATTACAGTTATAGGGTGGATTAAACCAAATAAACCGCGCCCAAGACACGGATTTTCTTCCTCAAAGTCAATACCACCAGACTATGAAACGAAAGAAAAAAAAAAGAAAAAAACTCTCTGACGAGGAATATTTTATATTCGAAAGCTCAGTTTAAGATAAATAAATGTTATTTATTTATTTTCTACAAATTACATTGTTATGGTTTTTCAAAAAAATGTTTATACCTTTACGAAACAATGGTTTATAATAATGTGTCTACTCCTATCTACGTATTCAAAAATGGCTTAACCGCGCCCAAGACACGGATTTTCTTCCTCAAAGTCAATACCACCAGACTATGAAACGAAAGAAAAAAAAAGAAAAAAACTCTCTGACGAGGAATATTTTATATTCGAAAGCTCAGTTTAAGATAAATAAATGTTATTTATTTATTTTCTACAAATTACATTGTTATGGTTTTTCAAAAAAATGTTTATACCTTTACGAAACAATGGTTTATAATAATGTGTCTACTCCTATCTACGTATTCAAAAATGGCTTAACCGCGCCCCAGGATACGGATTTTCTTCCTCAAAGTCAATACCACCAGACTATGAAACGAAAGAAAAAAAAAAGAAAAAAACTCTCTGACGAGGAATATTTTATATTCGAAAGCTCAGTTTAAGATAAATAAATGTTATTTATTTATTTTCTACAAATTACATTGTTATGGTTTTTCAAAAAAATGTTTATACCTTTACGAAACAATGGTTTATAATAATGTGTCTACTCCTATCTACGTATTCAAAAATGGCTTAACCGCGCCCCAGGATACGGATTTTCTTCCTCAAAGTCAATACCACCAGACTATGAAACGAAAGAAAAAAAAAAGAAAAAAACTCTCTGACGAGGAATATTTTATATTCGAAAGCTCAGTTTAAGATAAATAAATGTTATTTATTTATTTTCTACAAATTACATTGTTATGGTTTTTCAAAAAAATGTTTATACCTTTACGAAACAATGGTTTATAATAATGTGTCTACTCCTATCTACGTATTCAAAAATGGCTTAACCGCGCCCAAGACACGGATTTTCTTCCTCAAAGTCAATACCACCAGACTATGAAACAAAAGAAAAAAAAAAGAAAAAAACTCTCTGACGAGGAATATTTTATATTCGAAAGCTCAGTTTAAGATAAATAAATGTTATTTATTTATTTTCTACAAATTACATTGTTATGGTTTTTCAAAAAAATGTTTATACCTTTACGAAACAATGGTTTATAATAATGTGTCTACTCCTATCTACGTATTCAAAAATGGCTTAACCGCGCCCAAGACACGGATTTTCTTCCTCAAAGTCAATACCACCAGACTATGAAACAAAAGAAAAAAAAAAGAAAAAAACTCTCTGACGAGGAATATTTTATATTCGAAAGCTCAGTTTAAGATAAATAAATGTTATTTATTTATTTTCTACAAATTACATTGTTATGGTTTTTCAAAAAAATGTTTAAACCTTTACGAAACAATGGTTTATAATAATGTGTCTACTCCTATCTACGTATTCAAAAATGGCTTAACCGCGCCCAAGACACGGATTTTCTTCCTCAAAGTCAATACCACCAGACTATGAAACAAAAGAAAAAAAAAAGAAAAAAACTCTCTGACGAGGAATATTTTATATTCGAAAGCTCAGTTTAAGATAAATAAATGTTATTTATTTATTTTCTACAAATTACATTGTTATGGTTTTTCAAAAAAATGTTTATACCTTTACGAAACAATGGTTTATAATAATGTGTCTACTCCTATCTACGTATTCAAAAATGGCTTAACCGCGCCCAAGACACGGATTTTCTTCCTCAAAGTCAATACCACCAGACTATGAAACAAAAGAAAAAAAAAAGAAAAAAACTCTCTGACGAGGAATATTTTATATTCGAAAGCTCAGTTTAAGATAAATAAATGTTATTTATTTATTTTCTACAAATTACATTGTTATGGTTTTTCAAAAAAATGTTTATACCTTTACGAAACAATGGTTTATAATAATGTGTCTACTCCTATCTACGTATTCAAAAATGGCTTAACCGCGCCCAAGACACGGATTTTCTTCCTCAAAGTCAATACCACCAGACTATGAAACAAAAGAAAAAAAAAAGAAAAAAACTCTCTGACGAGGAATATTTTATATTCGAAAGCTCAGTTTAAGATAAATAAATGTTATTTATTTATTTTCTACAAATTACATTGTTATGGTTTTTCAAAAAAATGTTTAAACCTTTACGAAACAATGGTTTATAATAATGTGTCTACTCCTATCTACGTATTCAAAAATGGCTTAACCGCGCCCAAGACACGGATTTTCTTCCTCAAAGTCAATACCACCAGACTATGAAACGAAAGAAAAAAAAAGAAAAAAACTCTCTGACGAGGAATATTTTATATTCGAAAGCTCAGTTTAAGATAAATAAATGTTATTTATTTATTTTCTACAAATTACATTGTTATGGTTTTTCAAAAAAATGTTTATACCTTTACGAAACAATGGTTTATAATAATGTGTCTACTCCTATCTACGTATAATTCTTTTATTTTTACTATGTTCTTGAAGGTCAGTTAGTTTGTCAATATTGATAGTTTTTGTGGGTCTATTTATATATATTTTGGTTTTCTTAGATAATGTAGTATTTATCTGCTTTTTATCCTGTATCGCCATGTTGTGTGTGATTACACTTAAAGGTTTATTTTCCTGAATAAAGGGATTATGTTTGTATTTTATTTTATCATGGTGGCCCGAATTAAGTAGTGCGTTATTGTAGAAATTAGAATTTTGTTCGAAGATAGATTTATTAGCAGATAGTTTTGACATCCTATTAGAAACTGAGGTGGACTATTGAATTGATGATGGATTTTGGGTGGTTAGATAGCTTATGTGCGTAGAAGAGGGTTTTAAGTTTGGTTTTTGGTAGGAGCTAAAGGTTTCGGAGTTTAGGTCTAATGTTAGGTCAAGGAAATTAGAATTTTTTATCAGGTTCTACAGTAATAGTTAATCCAAAGTATTATATATATATATATATATATATATATATATATATATATATATATATATATATATATATATATATATATATATATATATATATATATATATAACGTCTGAGTAGTTCAATTTAAAAAAAAAATAAGCAAGAATAAAAACGTCTCAAACTGAAAAGTATTAAAAACGAAAAGAAAGAAAAACGTATATATCAGTATGAAAAGAAGAAGGAAAAAAGGAAAGAATACATCTCATTGTAGAAATAGAATAAATACTTTTTTCCAAATTCATTTTAGACAGCGAGGCGTTGTTGAAGTTATTATTTGCTTTCTCCCTTCCCCTAAACACTTGAAATGGTTTCGACCGGCAGTTTCTTTTTACTTTTATTCAAACCCATAGTATTGTTTATTATTCAACTAATAATCTCATTAATCCTTATCCTTGAGTAATTATTGGCATTGGTAAGTACTGACTCATCAGTATGGCTAAGAATGTTGGATTGGAGTTATTCGGGTCAAGGTTTCGAATCGTCTGACTGGCAGTTCAGTTATATAAGCCATACTAATGATTGATAGTGTAGATGAAATATATACGTCTGTGGATAATAAATATTTATTTATAAAATATCATTTATATATATATATATATATATATATATATATATATATATATATATATATATATATATATATATATATATAATTTAATTGAAAATACAAGGATAATTATTTTATCTGTATCTTAGATCCTATCGTGATCAGGGAATGCTCGATATTATAGACAGAGCATTAATTTAAAAGAAAATAGAATGATGAAAATAAAATTGGACAAATTACAATATTTATTAATTCATCAAATATTCAACTTAAGAAAATAATTTTTTATTCTTAATCTATGACTTTTTAAGGATAAGCTCGTTTTTTAATTTTTAGTTCACAGTTGACGAAAATACTGTTGTTAATTTAATTTTAAAAAACTAAAAAATAAAGATGATTTTATATTTAATAAATAAATCAAAATTAGGGATTTCTTTTTAAAGCATATTCTCGTACTTCTCCAACCGGGGATCCATATCGTCTTGAATCTTTCCGACTTGTTTGCAATGGCCACTAAAATATTGTTATCAAATGTTTTTTAAATAAAAAAAAATGATGATTTTCCTATGTTATGGATAATTTTATTCATCAATTTAATAAATAAATAAAAATTTAGGTTTTTTTTTAAAGCACATTGTGTTACTTTTCCAACCGGGGATCCATATCGTCCTGAATGCTTTCAACTTATTAACTATGATCGAAAATACTGTTATTAAATGTTAAAAGAAATGATTTTTTTCTATGTTATATGTTGTGGTATTCTAGTCAGGTTTCTATATCGGGTCGAGTATTTCCGAGATCAGCCGAAAATACTGTTATTAAATGTTAAAAAAAATGATTTTTTTTCTATGTTGTGGTATTCTAGTCAGGGAGTTATATCGGGGCGAGTATTTGCGAGATTAGCCGAAAATACTGTTATCAAATTGTTTTTGTAAATAAAATGAAAGAGCGCGTGTAAGACGATATATTTCAATGATATAAATAATAAAATTTATTAATAAATTTTTTTTTTCAGGTTTCTGTTTTAAAGAAAATTGCATGAAATAAGTGTCAATTCATGGTATTGATTTTCTCATAACACGTTCAACGTCCACATTTCTGGTCATGCCAATTTTGCTAATTCCTAAATTTAAAACATTCCAATGAGAGTCATTTAAGTCATTGCAAAAAAAACTTGATTTGGATATAATTTTGAAATCCAACATATATATATATATATATATATATATATATATATATATGTGTGTGTGTGTGTGTGTGTGTGTGCGCGTGTGTGTTTTGTATATATAATATATATATGTTTTTATATATATTATATAGATATAAATAACATATATATATATAAATATAATATATATATATAAAAATATAATATACATTTAAACTCATGTCTAGATATCCTTTGGTAGATCCTTTCAATAGTCCGAATTAGGATCTTAGTTTCGGAAGGGGAATTGGCTGATGAATTTGCCATAGTTTGGATTTGTCTCCCAAGTATGTTCGGACCCATCTGGGCCCATCTTCGGAGGAATGAGGTTAATCAGGTATAGACCATGTGTTAGTATTTATAGAAGGTTTTTGGCCGGAATTATGTACTAAGTACGAAACTATATATAGAGCTATAAACATTTTAGAATATTATTACTGATGTTAAAGTTAATTCTATTAATTAGGTTCTTTGGTTTTTATATATAGGGCTTCTGATATATGGAGTTTTTGTTTGTTAGTACTAAATTCTAAGATTTTGGTATTTTCTACTAAGAGTTTTCTGAATTCCGATCGGGGGTAGGAATGGTCGTTAGTTAAGTGTTGGGCTATGGCGCTAGTATCAGACAAATGCATCGTCAATCTTCTCGACAAAGTCGTAGTAGTCAAACCTATGTATATGTTTTTTCTTGGTTGTCGGACACAGATGGTTCCGAAAGTACTTGAAAGATTGAGGAGCCGGGATTATTAGTTCGTCCCGATTCCTGATGTTAACCCCATCTTAGACTCTGCTGATTTCCGAGACGGCCACCAAGAAGGATTCTGTCGAACAGTCACTATTGACGACCTCGGACTTGGCAGGATTTGCTCAATTCCGATTGCAGTAAGGGCTGAGATAATTCTAGAGAGGTGCTCAACAACTTCTGCCGAACTGTCTCCAAATGTTGCATCGTCGAGATACCAGATGTTCAAAGATGTAGTCACTGAACAGGCGATATCGTCGACTTCCAGCGCAAAAAAAGATGGGGTCTCATCGGGTCACCATGTTTTATACTGCACTGTGATGTGAGGGTGTGAATGGCTATAACCAGGGTGCTGGAACTGGCGTAGGCAGTATGGGCCAAAGAATGAAGCTCAGGGGCTCGACAGAGACAGATTTCAGGAAGATGGTCCCGTCGGATTGAGTTGGGAGCGTTCCTCACCTCAAACAACCAGCAAACAGTCCTGCTGCCATTGTTCTTGGTCCAGGATGAACGCCCTATTAGCATGCGCTGGAGCTTTGCCCCCACAAGGGACTCCGACGCCGAGTTTGATTGTTAACGTCTTTCCTGGAAGTAGCGAGTCCGTTCTTTTGTCTAACTGACGTCACGTGCGCGTTCTTGCTGCCTTTTTGCAATTCTCTTCTATTTATTTATCTACCTCCCACAAGGTAAGATGTGACACAAGGTCGGGAAAGTGGGATTAGATGAGCCAGCGCTCGAGAGGTGAGCACTCTGGCCATTTAAAAATTGCCTGGGTAGTCCCGTCGGCATTCACCGGAAGGGGCGCCTCAGACAGTAAGCAATAAACTTACTCCTCCCCAGAGGGGGGAGGCAAAGCCTTGGAGGGTGCACCTCCTAGAACTGCACAGGACCGGGAACCCCCAATAGACCAGCGTAAATCCATACCCAAAGTTCCTCAGATTTTTTTTGTTCATTTGCTTTTGTGACCTGAAGATGATTCGATGAAGAATCGGAAAAGTTGGTGATACAAATGGAACATACATTTTTTAACTTATTATCTTAACACAAAAAGATCATTAAAATAATTGAAAAAATAAAAAAGGTATGATTAAGCAGAGGAATTCTGTTATTTTTAACAATGTTTTCTTAAATGAAAAAATGCTGCCTAAATACATACGCAATATATATATATATATATATATATATATATATATATATATATATATATATATATATATATATATATATAGTAGTAAGTTTTTGAAAGGCTGTGGGCAATGCAAGTTCCGGGTAAGATGCAAGTTGTAAGGAACAAAAACAATAACAATAAATCGAACACGAAATATGACTTACTATTTATTTTTCCTTTTTTTTCTAAATATATATATATATATATATATATATATATATATATATATATGAAACTAAAAGTATACTTTTAGTAGATAGAACCTATAGTGAAATGGGTTAAGATCAATATACGAGATAGAGCAATTATAAAGAATAATAAGCATGTTTTTACCGAGTATACCTTGCATTGAACAATCAAAGTTGAAATATATTTGTCATTCGTACATGTTTATCCCTCTTCTTTCATCTATCTTTTTATATATATATATATATATATATATATATATATATATATATATATATATATAATGTGTGTAGATTTCAATATTGCTTTGTGAATCCGAATATAAGAGCTCAATGTACCTTTAAACAGAGCAAAACATAATTATTAAAAGGAAAAAAACTATACACACATTAAGGTTGTATACATTATAAATTATTTCGACCCTTTAATTAGGTCTCCTCAGACGTATAAACAAGTACGTAAAAAAAACGTGGTTGTTTATGTCTGAGGAGACCTAATTAAAGGGTCGAAATCATTTATAATGTATACAACCTTAATGTGTGTATAGTTTTTTTCCTTTTAATAATTATATATATATATATATATATATATATAACGACCACGGGACTAATATTATATAGTAATTATAAATTTTGTAAGAAAATGCATAGAAAAATAAGGAAAATTGATGCTCAAAGCTTAGATGAAAGGGGGGGGTGATAAAGACCAGAACAACAAAACAACGGTTAGTTAAAACATTTAATTTATTTTTATTTGAGATAGAAGACGAACATCTATGTTGATAAGAAATGATTAAAAAAAAACCACTGAGAAACGCACATGGAGCGTGGATGTTGCGATTCGAACCTATGGGAGTAAACTGCTCCATTTGGAGAAAAAAAAAGTACGGACTGTAATCTAGGTTTTTTCTACCTGGCCGATTACTTCCTTTTTACGAGCACTGAAGATAACCACCCTAAGAATTAAATGTTTTGGATACTTGAAAATTATTATAAGTATTTTGGTGATAGGCCGAAATAGTTGAAGTCTGGTAATAAAAACATTGACCTTTTAGTGAAATGGTGTGAATCTGTTCTTCCTTACATTTGATGTGTTTTAAATAACATTAAAATATTCTATCTCTAGCCTAACACTATTGAGCTATTATATAAGCTTTATGCTATAACATTTATATTTGAAATTTAAAAAAATTAAAATATAAATATATACATAGTATTATAAATATTTGTTTTATCTACATACGTATACGTTTCATCTTTCCGGAATCGTCAGTGTGGAGATAATTATTCAAGCCGGTCGCAGGATTCAAACCCCCGGAACAAATCATGTTTATAACTAAAATTCCGACGTCTTAAACATCACGGTCATCAGGAACAACTGCATAAACGGTTATGGTATTTAACCTATTGTAGGCAGCCGACGTCAACAGTGTTCAACTTATGAAGGGACACGCATTAAAGCTATGATTTTGACGGCTGTATTAATACTACTCACTACAGTGCCCAGCCTAGATTGGGGCGACACATAATACACACATACGTATATATATATATATATATATATATATATATATATATATATATATATATATATATATATATATATATATATATATATATATAATACGGATGTGTGTTAGCATCTACCAACAGCTATTTCGCCGTATACAGATCTTCAGTGTGGATAGTGGCGAGTGTTTGTTTCACTCTGAGATTGTATCCGCAGATCATTTGAATCTGTGATCAAGTCAGTAACTTAAGGCTCTTAGGCCCACCCCGACAATTAGCATACATTTCTATTCAAACAAACAAACTATTGTTCGAGAAATGATTACTCTTCTTAAAATAGAGATCATTTTGGTTACATTGCTAGTAAAAACGCAAACGATGATTTATCGTTAGAGGGTGAGCAATTGATACAGTTTCATCTTTCTCTAATCGTTCGACTCGTTAGTCAAGCAATCTAAGACAACGGGTCAATTCCTGTACGAGTTTCATTTTTCAATTTGTGTTTACTTTTATATATATATATATATATATATATATATATATATATATATATATATATATATATATATATATATATATATATATATATATATATATATTAAATGTTGAATTATATAACGATAATTGAATTATCATTTAATAATAATAATCTATCGGGCTTCCCCATCCTCTGATGAGAAGAATGTATCTTTGAAAATCCATGGATTAAGTATATGAATCCCCTTGTTCTGAACTTTTGATGTTTTAATAAATATTGTATCTTTACAATTCTTTATTCTCATCTTTTACCTCTAATATATATATATATATATATATATATATATATATATATATATATATATATATATATATATATATATATATATATATATATATATATATACTAGCTGGCTTTGCGATCGTGCTTTCGCTTCGCAGATTTCGCTACTCTAGTTATTATTTTAAATAAGATCGTAAAGAAATGGAAAAGAAAGAAGAAATCAATTCGCCTGAGTGATGGTATGTAAGTGTCTTTTTTATTTACAATTTTTTCATCGAATTTAAAAACGATGAAAAAATAACATGTGGCGTCGCTAACGGGAGGGAGGGTGAAAGTGGGGAGGAGAAGGAAAGAGCAGTCAGTCAGTGCCCCTTTCAACGGGCTGAACTCTTGCTTATGCCTGATCGGTATGTCTTTCTTTCTAGTTAGTTTAATTTAAATGGTCTTCCTTGAAAATTAATCAGAAACTATTTTAAGAGAGGTTTAAGTAAAGTATTGCGTTTGTATTAAATCGCTTTAATTACTGTTGATATCGACAAAATTCTTGCATATATACGGGAAAGATAGGACAATAAAATTACAAATGAATAACATAAAACATTCATTTATTATGAACTTTTATACAGTATTTTAAACTTTTATATCGTATTATTAATTTACATAATAGGAAGCCGTTTTGAGTGTAATATAGAAGTAATACATTTATTAAATAAAATATATTTATGGAAAGCAGAAGGTTTGCAAGAATAGGACGGCAAAATCCATGTTTTTTCTCTCGTGGGAACTATATTGAATGTGAGTTGCTTGTTTGTGATTTTTTTTGTTGGCTGCCTTACAATATATTTTCCTGGGGGCAGAATTTTGTGTTCCTGAAGAGCAGCATGAAAGATCCAGAATTTACATATTATTTTTGGTTGATGATCTCTGTGCAAAACGAACCATCAAAATGTCCCGGAGTTTTTAAATGGAGAAAAAAAAACGAATAAAAACTTGGTCACTGGAAAATGAAAAAGGAAAACCGAAAATTATTTATATATTCAGAAAAGTTTCGTTTTTATTCCAAGACTTTCTCAAGATGACTGATTTGAAGAAATAACAACGTCGATGAATATATAAATAATTTTCCGCTTTACATTTTTCATTTTCCATCACGTTGGAATATTATTTCTTCAAGTATCATATATATATATATATATATATATATATATATATATATATATATATATATATATATATATATATATATATATATATGTTCATAAATATGCAAATAAATATACATCGCTCTTTATTTTAGAGTGGGGAATATATAGTGATAATTCCATGATAATCCTCTGACAGCTTTCTTTACTTCGAAATTAAGAATAAATCACACTATGACATAACTTTGATCTCTGTTTCTCTATTTATCCCTCTCTCTCTCTCTCTCTCTCTCTCTCTATATATATATATATATATATATATATATATATATATATATAAAGAGAGAGAGAGAGAGAGAAAGATAGATAGATAGATAGATAGATAGATAGATAGATAGATAGATAGATAGATAGATATGCATATATATATATACAAATAAGTGATCCAGGTAAAGTTTAAATCCACAGGTTAAAAGGTGCACGATAAGTCATGAAAATAAAATGCTGTGATAGACAAAATGTGTGAAAAAAGACAAATGGAAAACAGATTAAAGTGCAGGAGAAAAACAAAAACAAGAGATTTGACCGGTTTCGTTCGTATTAACGAACGTCTTCAGCAATCTCTGTCGTTTTTTAACACCCTCATCCTCGAACCGATGAATTTGTACATATATGTTTTGTAAAAAAAAAACAACGTCAAGCCATTGGGGATCATGTTAAGTAGGTTTTACCCATAGAGTGAATGTGGTATTTTGGTGACTGAAACTATTTTAAAGAATAGACCAAGAGATCGACAGCCGTTTTTTTTTTTACAAAAGGTCAGTGAACTCAGAAGGAGAGAGAACCCAACCCACCACGAATTTACGAACGATGGTGCGTGACGCAGGGAGTAGAGGGGTGCACCAAAGGTGAAATCACGTTAGTTGTTGAAGAGGCATACCGGACGAAGTCAAAACACATCTTGATGAAAGGAAGGTAAAACCTTGTACGATATAGCCATGCTCTTGGATGAATACCTAATCACCAATCGAGAAAACCAGGTAAAAATGAGCCTTCATGTCCGTACCCAAGCAGCAGTCCTACGGGTAGACCAACAAATCTAATTGGCGAAAGAATAACGCCGGAACCGGAGAAGCAAGAGTGTTCTGGTTAATTACTTAGTTAAAAGCTACACTTTACAGATACCAGAGATGTACCATGTTATGGGGTTTCATTTAAATTGAATTACCAAGACACAATAAATACAATAACATCTAAACGTCATTGGGCAACGAAGTGTAGCAGTTATTGCCCGAAGGGCATTACGCGTACTCCTGTAACATACTTCTGTTGATACACTTTTGTTAATCATACCACTGTGTTTGTCTTCATTATTATCGGCCTGCAGGGCCACAACTGTAAACATTGTAAAAAATATATAATGCGTTTAATGACTGCATGTGACTCGTTCTGTTATGCAAAATTAAAAATAAAAATAAAAATAAATGATTTGATTAAAGACTGAATTTTGATTATTGAAATATAAAGAATCATTATATATTGTTATGAAGTAAGCTGATTTACCTATTTCAGGGATAAATGGACTTACCCAGACACAATAAATACAGTAACATCTAAGCGTCAAGGAAAAGCGAAGTGTAGCAGTTATTTCCCGAAGGGCATTACGCGTTATCCAGTAACATACTTCTGTTAATACACTTTTGTTAATTACACCACTGTGTTTGTCTTCATTATTACCAGCCTGCATTGCCACAACACGTACGGCAAGTATTCTAGACTTACATATCACAAAACTAACGTTTAGGATTTATTTGAACATTACCCAAACCTGTGTTACACACACACTGAAAGCAAGGATTCGAAATCTACATTCTACAAACCTGAAGACAAGTTATTTGAATTTATTCAGTCCCACATTTTTTTTCTTTCGAAAGATTTGAATCGATTCAAAACACGAAAAATAAAGCAGACGTAAGTTGCATGCAAACGTTTGCAACTGAAACAAAGGTTTTTGTCTAAAATTTGAATTGTTTGAGTTTTAAAAAAAATGAAGGATTTTCGAGTTATTTGTTTAACGAGAAAGCAAGAAGTTAGAGTATTGAATTTTAACAAGCAAAGTGGTTTTCTAAAAAGAAAAACTCCAACGTCGCGAAAAAGAATTAAAACGTTTTCTTAGGACGGATTAATTTCAAAACGAAAGTTTTAAAAGTCAAGTTTCAACCACGAAGGAAAAAGCAAGCTAAATAATTTTTAATAAGTCTGGCGATTGTTTTGTCTTCTCGTTAACCAGAAATAAGTAAATAGTTGTTTCAAACTTGCCTCCTAAGGAATAGCTACGAACGTTGTTAATTATATATATATATATATATATATATATATATATAATCCAGGTAAAACATCCACAGGGTAGTAATCCAAGAATTTCAACCGGGTTTATAAAAAGTGCTCAATATTAAATAGAAGTTTTATATATGATTATTTTCATTTACGCAGACATGTACAAAATCTGCGACACTGGCATGTCGATGTTATCGATCAACAGCTATTATAAACTGAGATCTCATCAGGCAGAGTTAGAATCCGATCTTAACCTTAGATCATATTTGGAAAAAAATGAATCGGAGAAAAAAGAAAAGAAATTTAAAATTTAAATTTGGAAAGTCACGTGGTTGGGACCGTTAAGAATCAAAATCAAAAAATAAAATATAAAAAATCAAAATCAAAACTAATATATATATATATCATATTCCATGATAAATGCCAGTATACTGAAATCATATGCCCTTAATAGAGTTAAGATGAAAATTCATATACACTAAATGTACAAAAGCAAGGAAATTCTCAAATTTTTACACTTTTATTGTCATTAAGGGTATGACTTCATATCAACCAAACCATTTCATTATCACATCACTACAGTATAAATCTCTATGCATGAGTGGATGAAGTGTGTGAGGTGCGCTGAAGAAATATTCCTACCAGTAAAATACATAGCCCTGTTGTGCTCGCATACCCTTAATGACAAATATATCAAGCCAAAAGCATACTTATTTGTTAAAGTTATAAAATCCATCCACGTCATACAAATTAAAACATATGTTTTAATTTGTATGACGTGGATGGATTTTATAACTTTAACAAATAACTGTTTTTGGCTTGATATATTTGATGTGTTATGTACTTTTATGTATTTTTGTATATATTTTTATATATTTTCAAAGTGTAATTTTATCACCTGCAGTGATGTCACTTCGGTAATGGTCCTCTGAGAAGAAGAATTATCTTTGAAAACTCATGAGTTAAGGACTTTAAGATACTTTTCCTGAACTTTGAATTATAATAAAATTTGATTCACACCTTATTTTATTATTTAATTTTATACTATGCTATTAATGCTCTATCCAGTGTATTGAGCTTCAGTCTTTATCCGGATGTTTCACTAATTAAAAGATATTAGTTGCCTCTTATATCTTTTGTTGAATTTACTTCATATATATATATATATATATATGTATATATATATATATATATATATATATATATATATATATATTAATATATATATATATATATATATTAATATATATATATATATATATATATATTTTAATATATATATATATATATATATATTTTAATATATATATATATATATTTTAATATATATATATATATATATATATTTTAATATATATATATATATATATATATTTTTTAATATATATATATATATATATATATATATATTTTAATATATATATATATATATATATATTTTAATATATATATATATATATATATATTTTAATATATATATATATATATATATATATATTTTAATATATATATATATATATATATATTTTAATATATATATATATATATATTTTAATATATATATATATATATATATATATATATTTTAATATATATATATATATATATATATATTTTTATATATATATATATATATTTTAATATATATATATATATATATTTTAATATATATATATATATATATATATTAATATATATATATATATATATATATATATTTTAATATATATATATATATATATATATATATATATTTTAATATATATATATATATATATATATTTTTTAATATATATATATATATATATATTTTAATATATATATATATATATATATATATTTTAATATATATATATATATATATATTTTAATATATATATATATATATATTTTAATATATATATATATATATATTTTAATATATATATATATATATATTTTAATATATATATATATATATATATTTTAATATATATATATATATATATATATTTTAATATATATATATATATATATATATTTTAATATATATATATATATATATATATTTTAATATATATATATATATATATTTTAATATATATATATATATATATTTTAATATATATTTTAATATATATATATATATATTTTAATATATATATATATTTTTATATATATATATATATATATTTTTATATGTATATACATACATGTATATATATATGTATATATATATGTATATATATATATATATATATATATATATATATATATATATATATATATATATAAAGATTGAATTAAAATGTAAAGATAAATATTGTATTTTTAAATAATAGTCTATCGTGATAATGGAAAGCTCAATATACTGGATAGAGCGGTAAATTCATTCATCATTAATTTTCTTGATATATATATATATATATATATATATATATATATATATATATATATATATATACTAGAAGAATACCCATCCAAGGGCCCTGTAAATTTAATTTCCCGAACAGAACAGTTGTATGTCCTTTCACGAAGATTAAAGTCAACATATCGGTCTTTTTCTTTAATCTTCGCTGTCTTTTTTAGAGAAGTTATTAAGAATCGATATTTTAGTTTTTTTACGTTTTTCCTTTAGATTGTGTCATTCTTGCGTTTGACACAAGGCATCACCCTACTCAACCGCATCACCAATGACAGCATTTATTGGTGATATGGAATGGCACCAATCGTCATCAAGCTCCGAGAATCTTGACTGCGATGGTACGGCTATGTCCTACGAGCCAACGTTAGCCTTGCCAAGAATGCATACGAGATGACAGTTGGAGGCCAGCGACCATAAAAAAACTGCCAAAACAGTGTTGGCTTGACACGCTTAACCAAGACTTCAACATCGCCGGGGTGCACTCCGATCAGGCACACAACCGGAGAAATGGAGAGACAAAATAACATCTTAGGACGAGATACGCTTTTACTTGTATCCTGGTTGTTTTTGACTCTTTGGACATTTTTCACAGCCATTGCTCAATCTTCTTTTTTAAAGTGACAGATGAATAAGTATCTGATTCTGCTTATTTCTTATAGTAAACTACCTGTATTTTTTATTTACTATACAGATTGTAATTGTACTTGATGCTACCAGATCAGGCTGTCTTAAGATTCCGGCTTTCTTACCAAAAATGCAACAAACATTGATGTTATTGTTTTTCCCCTTTTCCTTTGCAAAACTCAATCCTGTTCTGCAAAGCCAAAAAGAAAAACAATTTTTTCCTCTTTTTTGATAAATATTTGAAGAATAAAATCTTTTTAAAAATATCCGGATTCAGCATTAAATAACCCGATATCGATTGATATGCCGTAAAACAAAACAACCAAACCAAGCAACAATATAAATATTTGACGATATTAAAACATTTACAAAAATGACTGGATTCGACATTAAATAATCCGAAAAAGGTTGATATGCCATAAAACAAAACAACCAAACTAAACAATTGTAAATCCAATGACTTGATTTATTATAAAATGATACAATTATAAACCTTGAAATAAATATATATGTATGATAATATTATTTGTAATTTGAAAAAACATTTAAAAAATAGTGTACTTTTTTGTGGGGAGTAAAAAAATAAAATCTATTTTAAACTTAGACTTTCGATATCAAATTATATTCTCAAAACGAAACATTCGTTTCCTTCTTTTTCATTTCATATTGTTTTGAGGTGTTATTCAGATTTCTGCCGTGAAAGAAAAGTCAAATCATGTCTATTTGTGCGGTGAAAGGCTTGTTATGAATCAAGAAATGTAGACACATTTTTAAAACATTGTTTACGTATAAGATTTTTTAAAACATTAACAATGTGTTATTTTTATATATTTTTTTTAAATAAATAAAATTTATTTTAAACTTAGACTTTCGGTATTAAATTCCATTCTCAAAGTAAAACAGTTTTTTCTTTCTCTTCATATTGTCCGAGTGTTATTAAGACTGAGAAAAAAAGTCAAATCATGTCTATTTGGGCGTCAGAAAAACGTCAAATCATGTCTATTTGGGCGTCAGAAAAAGTCAAATCATGTCTATTTGCGCGGTGAATCAAGAGAGATGTACACACATTTTAAAAAACATTGTTTTCATATGATAATATATTTTTTAATTTGAAAAGCCATATATATATATATATATATATATATGATCAAATATAAACCAAAAGTAAAACTTTTAGTAGATGGAACCTATAGTGAAGAGGTTTAGCTCAATATACGAGATAGAGCAATTGTAGAGATAGAAGAAAAAAGAGTGATAAATATGCGACGATTGTGCAATATTTGGACAATCGTCGCATATTTATCACTCTTTTTTCTTTTTTCTTTTCTCTCTATCTCTCTATCTCTCTATCTCTCTCTATATATATCTCTCTCTATATCTCTATATATATATCTCTCTCTATATATCTCTCTATATATATATATATCTCTATATCTCTCTCTCTATATATATATCTCTATATCTCTCTATATATATATAAACCTCTCTATATCTCTATATATATATCTCTCTCTATATCTCTCTATATATATCTCTCTCTCTATATCTCTATATATATATCTCTCTCTATATCTCTATATATATCTCTATATATATCTATATATATATCTATATATATATATCTATATATATATATCTCTCTCTCTATATATATATATCTATATATATCTCTATATATATCTATATATATATCTATATATATATATCTATATATATATATCTCTCTCTATATATATATATATCTATATATATCTCTATATATATATCTCTATATATATCTCTATATATATCTATATATCTCTATATATATCTATATATATATATATCTATATATATATATCTATATATATATATCTATATATATATATATTTCTCTATATCTCTCTCTCTATATATATATATATATATCTATCTATATATATATATATCTATATATATATATATATATATATATATATATCTCTCTCTCTCTCTCTCTCTCTATATATATATATATATATATATATATATCTATATCTATATATATATATATCTATATATATATATATATATATATATATATATATATATCTATATATATCTATATATATATATATATATATATATATCTATATATATATATATATCTATATATATCTATATATATATATATATATATATATATATATATATATCTCTATATATATATATCTATATATATATATATATATCTATATATATATATATATATATATATATCTATATATATATATATATCTATATATATATATATATATATATCTCTTTATATATATATATATCTATATATATATATATATCTCTATATATATATATCTATATATATATATATCTCTCTCTCTCTCTCTCTCTCTATATATATATCTCTCTATATATATATATATATATCTATATATATATATCTATATATATATATATATATATATATATATATATATATATATATATATATATATCGAAATGAAGGAGAATGGAAAGGAATTAGAGAAAGCAAAAGCCAAATCAAAATTCAATTCAAAAGTTCAAAGCAAGGTATATTCCGCAAAAAGGCAATTTATTCAGCCTGGCTTAAGGAAAATTTAACTTGAATAAATTGCCTTTTTGCGGAATATACCTTGCTTTGAACTTTTGAATTGAATTTTGATTTGGCTTTTGCTTTCTCTAATTCCTTTCCATTCTCCTTCATTTCTACCTGCTCTATCCTGGATATTGAGCTGTATACTCTTCACAATAGGGTTTTACCTTTCCTAAAAGTTCGCTTTTAGTACACCTCTTTATATATATATATATATATATATATATATATATATATATATATATATATATATATATATATATATATATATTGCGTTCCATAATTATATGCAAATCTAGTTTATTGTAAATTACTCAAACAACTTTCAACAAAAATCTATGGAATGTTGTAAGTAATATGGCAACCCCGTTTGCATGCGCGAATACGAAAATATTTGAGACAATCTGCGCATTAGTACCACATGGTGGACATTTTGCTGTCATACCCTGTACTGAATGTTATAGATCTTCGTTGAAGTTTGAGTTATTACAAAAATAAAACATGACGTTCATATAATTTTTAAACACAATATATATCCACAATAGAAAACAAATCATTACAAAAATGATTTCAAATGATTAAATATCTTAAACTAAAAAAAAAAGGGAAAAAAAACGGAAGTTTGTTCACGCCGACTAAATATACTAAATATTATGATATACGGATCTTTATTGGTTGACCATATAAGCAAAGAGGGGTATCAAAGGTTTTCGAAGTCTTCGTTCTTATGTCGGTTTTTCGATGCCAGCTTCTTTTGCGGGCGTTCCTCCTTCCATCTTCGGATTTCGTCCATTGTTGCCGGCAATTGGCGACCACGTGATTCTGGCAATAAGAATATCAGAAGACTGGCGAGGATATTTCCGGCGCCGAACACCGAAGAAGGCAGCCATGGAACATACAACACCTGCATTATAAAAACAAGCATTATTACATTAGGTACATTATAATTAATAGTGATATTTATAAATCTAGTATATATATCTGCACTCATAGCCCTTTCCACAAACAAAATTAAACAGAGAATGGGATTCTACTTTATCTCCCCTAACCTATCAAAAGCAATTATTCATGAAAATAAGATATATC
Organism: Sepiola atlantica; assembly: GCA_963556195.1. Lineage (NCBI taxonomy): Eukaryota > Metazoa > Mollusca > Cephalopoda > Sepiida > Sepiolidae > Sepiola > Sepiola atlantica. Next base: position 16,482,292 of record OY744546.1, read on the forward strand.
TAGACACCGGTTGATTCCCTGAGTTTTGAATTAGTCTTCCTTTGGACCCCCTTTCTATTCTTTATTCTTTCTTTTCTTTCCCGTTACTATTTTTTTATTTATTTATTTTTTGCTATGTATTTATCTTTGACTCTATACATATTTACATATCTTCCCTCTCTACATGAACCCTACCACTATATATATTTCTCCTAATTCATAGACTTTCTCGTTTTTTTGTCATTTTTTGCATTTTTTTCGTTCGCTCTTGACAAAGCCCATATAACATTTGGGCGAAACGTTGAGCTTTTTAGGTCTTCCGCTTATTCCATTTTAATTTCATACCGTCGGATTAGTTTATCCTTTCATCTATTCACACACACATATATATATATATATATATATATATATATATATATATATATATATATATATATATATATATATATATATATATATATATATATATATATATATATATATATATATATATAAATGTCTGTGTATGTGTGTGATGTTCGTGTGTTTCACTATAGAAATAAAGGTTAGAGAATCTACATAAAATCTAAAAATGTGTATTAAATTTAAATCCTGTGTATAAAATTTTGTAGGGAAGACAATGGAAGTGGTCCCGAATCTCTACGCTAGCCTTAATGTGCCGAATATCTACGTTCTCCGCCTCAAAGTGGCCCATGGAAAATGAACAACCCTTAATGTATTTATTTTTTCGAACACTAAAATAATTTTCACATATCTAATGCTATATAACAAATTGATTTTCATATGTATACAAAAGCGTATACAAGGATAAATTTATTTTGTTTCCATAGTTTTTTCGTTGGTTTCTTCTTTTTTTGCTTATAAATATTCTGTTTAATACTTTCAATCCTTTTCTCTCATAGAAATTTAACAAAACACAATAGAAGCATAATATAAATTTAAAAAATACGTTATATATATATATATATATATATATATATATATATATATATATATATATGTGTAAATTATAACTAAAAGGTAAACTTTTAGAGAGTTGGACCTATTGTGAAATAAGGAAAGCTCAATATACTGGATAGAGCAAAAATATGGTACGTCAATGAAAATTAATAAGACCTACAAATGGAAGCAAATCGATATCTTCAGTGGTTCAAAACAAGGAGCAGTTTAGTTAATAAAAACATTTATTTTTCTTCTCTTTCATTCCTTAAACCAGGTTTTTCAAAGATTAAAATCTTATTTAAGGAATGAAAGAGAAGAAAAATAAATGTTTTTTATTAACTAAACTGCTCCTTGTTTTGAACAACTGAAGATATCGATTTGCTTCCATTTGCAGGTCTTATTAATTTTCATTGACGTACCATATATATATATATATATATATATATATATATATATATATATATATATATATATATAAATTTTCTTCGAAGGATTGTGATCGGAGTTCGTTTTTCTTTGCAGTATATATATATATATATATATATATATATATATATATATATATATATATATATATATATATATATATATATATATATATATTATTGTGTTCTTACATTTTTGTTATTTAATATACAATTTCTTATTGTTCTTAATATTTTTTAGTGTTACCATTGTTAATATTTATATATTTTATTTTTTTAATGCATGTATTTTCGTCTTGTGTATTTGCTCTCTTATATAGGCTGTATTGTGGATGCTCTGAATGTTTTAAGTGTTTTGATTCGTTATTCAATTCGCTGTCTGTCCTTTTTCTGCTTCGAAAATCCTTTCCCTGGTGTTGACTTTTAGTACTGAAATCTGATGTCTTTCTCAAAAGACTTCTGTATGTGATGTTATAAAAGTCTTGGAAACGATCGTACGCCGAGTGGTGGATGGTTTGAATTCTTGAAACAATGTTCAAATCATATTGATATCCACTAACTTCATATATATATATATATATATATATATATATATATATATATATATATATATATATATATATATATATATATATATATATATATATTGTGTGTGTATTTAGGCAGCGTTTTCTCCTATATGCAAACATTATAAAAATTACAGATATATAAACAAGTCACTGTTTGTGTGTATGCAGATGTAAGATATTTTTGTCTTCCCTATAAGAAGAAAGGTTAGAGAATCTACATAAAATCTAAAAATATATTCTTATGTAATATTTACCGGAGGAGACAATAGGGGTGTTTCCAATCCCGAATCCTAAAGGATCGATGAGGACATAAACCTCATTAAAACTGCAAATACAACCCATTTTTATTAAATTTACATCATATGTATAAGATTTTATGGGGAAGAAAATGGAAGTAGCCCAAAATCCTTAAGTTCCCATTCTAATCTAAAGTCGCTTTGTAAGTTGAACAACCTTTAAAACTTCAAATATATCCTATTTTGATGTAATTTATATCATATGTGTAAAATTCTCCAGTGAAGACAATGGGATCTCTACGTTGCCCTCTATGTACTGAATGTGTACGTGCCTTAATCTTAAATTGGCCCATGGGGACAGAACCCCTTAAAACTTCAAATACGTATATCCGATTTTAATGAAATTTAAAACATATGTATAAGACGCTAATTCAAAGGGTTTTCAAACATTTCAGCTTTTTCCGAAAATATTAAGGGGCGAAACTGGATTAAGGAACAATAAAAACAAAGTAATATGGGGGTTATGAGCGTAGTGAAAGAGGATATAGTAGTGATTCTTATTCAATCCCGAGAAACACCATGTCTTTCTGCTAGTATATATATATATATATATATATATATATATATATATATATCAAAAGTATACGTTACTGAAATTGCTGGTGTGTGTATATATGTATGTATATCTATATACGTCTCTCTCTCCCATTATATATATATATATATATATATATATATATATATATATATATATATATATATATATATATGCATTTATATGTGTGTATATATATGTATATATATGTATATAAAAATTCTTCGGGCAGAATAGATTATTGGATCTTATCAGCTAGAATCTCATTGGATGTTTTGCTCCACTTTTCAAACTTTGAGTAGTGGTAGCAAAACAATAGCACCTTCTTTTGTGCAACAGTCCATGGTTGGGCTTTTAAGCCTCTTATGTTTCTTTTTTTGTTGTTGCTGCATTTTATAGAGATAGAGGGGCCAGGACTTTTTGTCTCAAGGCCTGATGGCTGACCCTGATTGGCCTCTGTATTGGCTGGAGCACCATTTCCAGAGGCAGGGAGGTTTACGCCATTACTTACCTCTTCCCGCCTGGTGTATGAACGGGTTGATGGGGCCTTTTTATCCTGGGTGCCGGCCTGCCAGTATTCATTTTTATTTTTATTCATATTTTTTATTATTCATTTCCTCATTGTCAACGGCTTCTAATTCATTATTCGAAGCTGCCTTCTATTAATAGAGGGGTGCACCCATCCGCAATTCGGGAGATGTACTGGATGGCTTGAGGAGACCGCATACGATTTTTCTTTGAATATTTGGTCAGGGTTTACTTCAAGTAAAAAGTATCCTCATGTCAGAGTCTCTGACAAACCCCTGTACAGAGAGATCGAAGACACCCGAGGGTGGTGTCTAGTAGGCATTCAAGTCCTCCCTGTAAGTCCTGTATATATGTATATACGTATATATATGTATATATATATAAATATATATGTATATATATAAATATATATGCATATATATATATATATATATATATATATATATATATGTGTGTGTGTGTGTGTATACGCATATATATGTATATATATGTATATGTATATATATGAATATATATCTATACATATATGTATATATATGCATATATATGTGTATATATATATGCATATATATATGTACATATATATATATACATACATAAATATATATATATACATATAAATATATGTATATATATATAGATATATATACATGTATACATAATATATATACATATATATACATATATATACATATAGAAAAATATATATATACATATATACAAATACATATACATATACACAAATACATATACATATATATATACATATCTACAAATACATACACATATGCATATAAACAAATACAAATGCATATATATATGTATGTATATATATATATATATATATATATATATATATATATACACACACATATATATATATATATATATATATATATATATATATATATATATATATATATATATATATATATATATACGATTTTATGAAGGCTTGCCAAAGCATTGCGTTCAGGAGACCAATGGAACTGGAATGCTTTGGTAAGCCTTCATAAAATCGCATATAAATGCTCTGTACTCTGTAATCGAGTATCATCGAGCTTGTTTTTATTGGCATAACCCCAGTCTTCACTGAATAATCTATTTTATAAGTGAAAAATCTCTCTCTCTCTCTCTCTCTCTCTCTCTCTCTCTATATATATATATATATATATATATATATATATATATATATATATATATATATGTATATATATATATATATATATATATATATATATATATATATATAATGATTAGAATTAAATCATACTATCAGTTTATGTCAGCCTGGGAGCAAAAAATCTTACACGAAACTGACATACTACAGTATGATATAACTCTGATCTGTAATTTCATTCGTATAAATAATTAAAATGAACTATTAAAAGGTTTTATAACTGAATATTGAGCTTCATGTTGCTTTGGAAATTGATTCTCATAAAAATCGATTTAAATTATATTAAAAAAAATTGCTATTATCTTGTCACGTACTAATATATATATACATATACATATAGTATAATATATATATATATATATATATATATATATATATATATACATATAATATTATATATACATATAATATTATATATATATATATACATATATATACACACAAATAAGTTTGCGCCCTTTTTATTGTGCATCACAAAACTCTTAAATAAAGCAACATTTAAAGTTTTTTAATTAATTATTGATCAAATAAAAAATTTCCCACAGCTTTTATATTCGTTTTGTGTCATTTTAATTTTTTTTGTGTATGTGGCAACACCAGGCCCAGGCTTATTCTAACTGTGATCTTGTCGCAGGGATAATGTTTATCTATCTCATATGTAGAAATAACAGTGAACTATCACACACATTGTACGTGTTAGATGTTTACAATAAATACTGCTGGTCAGTATTTGTTTAAATGGTCTCTAATTCGAAAACCAAGCGTTTTCTGGGATTATGTTTACGTATACATTATAATCTTGACGTTATGCCAGCGATTTTCCAATCACCCTATGTGTGTGCACGTGTGTGCACGTGTGTGCACGTGTGTGTGTGCCTATATCTATTGGTATGTGCGTGTACAGTTGTGTATGATGGGGCGTGTCTTCAAAGATGTAATCAGAGTCAACAGTTCTAAAAATAATATTGACCGATTTTGTTACTCAGGTATAAAAGAATGGATTGCATGAAAACTATTAGGAAATTTGGGATGAGATTTTTTCAAAAGAATTTGAACTTACTGGAATTCATACCGGTATAATAAAGAGAGAAGAAACAGGGGGAAAAATTATAGAAAAAAAACAATAATGGAATAGATATTTATTTTCATGTGGATATGGGATCGTGCATTTATTTTTATCGCATATCATTTTTTTACCGAGATACCCGAAGAGGAGAGGTATTAAAAAAATTTGAGACAAAAAATAATTCCTCACCACAACACGTGAAAATGGTGAAATCATGTTTCCAATTGCTCCGGATATTCCAAGCATTCCAACACCCACATTTCTGCAAAAGAACAAAAAAGTCGACATTATCAAAAATTATTTGAAAAAAAGTTAATTTTTAAATTACAATATTTTTATTTAAAGAATATAAAAGTATGGGCCCTACTGGCCCAAATTCTAGTATATATTAAATATTAAATATTAAATTATTTTTTAACGCCAATGCGTAATTAAAGAAAAAATTATTTTTTTAATTATTGAAATAATTTCCAACGTTATTGATAATGTTTACCCATTCATTTATTTATTTTTTATTATTGCTTATGTTTGAATTCATGTTTTGAAACATGACATAAAGCATAAATCTATGACGTTATGTCAAAGCTATAATTATTTTGTTACGGTAATATTTTAAGCTCTATTTATAAGAAAGTCAAAATAGCTATGTTGGTAGAATCTCAGACTGAAGATCTTAAGGTTTCGGTTTCGATTTCCGGTTATGGTATCCGCTTTGTTTGTTGGTAATTTATTATTTACTATTAATGCAATGTTTTCCATTTTTAAAAGTAGCATAGATTTGTGATATTTCGAAATGAGACAAATTCTGCAATTTATTTATCATGTTAAAAAAAAAAGTAACTGACGAGGAAAATGTGACTGTCAGACAGACGGACAACATCTCTATTTATATAAGATAAAAGTGTATTTCAATTAGTCCCTATTTATTTGCCTCCGCACGAGGACAAAGTTGTTTTTTTAATTAGAGTCCATTAAATTTTACTTTAGACGTTGCGCGGTGACGTCTTAATAGGCATGGCGTTGCCTCGGGTGATAGCTAGGAAGATTTACTGTAACATCTAAACGGTCTCTCGGGGCTCGTTCCCGCAATGTCTCGTATGAATCGTGAAGTATCGGAACCGAGGGCCCCTGGCGGTTTTACTGAGATAGGCTGGAAAATGAAACGATCTGTTAGTGAACTGTGTTTGTCGATTTCTTCTGATTTCGGAAAACTGATCTGTGACGCAGATTCCACAATTTGCTTGACGGTGTGAAGCGGTCGGAGTATTTATTTACCTCCTCTCCAGAAGATTAGGCACAATGCCAGTTTTATCTTACTCCCACAAGTAAGATGTGACCCAAGGTCGGGTCGGAAAAGTGGGGTTTGAAAAGCCAGTGCCCGAAAAAGTGAGCACTCTGGCCATTAAAAATTGCCTGGGCAGCCCCGTCGGCATTCCCCGGTAGGGGCGCCTCAGGCAGTAAGCAATAAACTTACTCCTCCCCAAAGAGGGGAGGCAAAGCCTGGGAGGGTGGACCTCCTAGAACTGCACAGGACAGACCCATAAACCGGCGTAAATCAAGCCTCGAAGGATAAGACAATACCAGTTTATGGGGTGCAGTATCCATCGGAACAGATACTGCAGTTTGATCTTAGCCAAAAGGAGGTTGGAGTAACGAGTGTCCCATATGAGTGGCTTATCTCCGGCCGCATATTTTTGCTAGCCTTGGAGGACGGTCTTATGACAACAGAACAGATACTACACTCATAAATTCATATTAAATCGAGTTTTTTTTTCATTCATTTAAAAATGTCTACTCACAAAAGAATATTTTGTGTTGTTCCTTGGCCTTTTGGCTAAAGTAAAAGTGCAGTACCTGTTCTCTTAACATCAGCGCCGGAAATTAATATGTAATTATTTCCCTTGACGGAGAGACAGACGGGCAGACAGACAGACATACGCACGGAAAAATACCTATTTAATTAAGATAATGAACTGCAATATTTAAAAGTACCTTCACATTTGACGTCACGGCACGAGCGAACGATAGATTTTTCTCAAAAGGCGGGGAAATTGTAAAACAATGATGTAAGTCTGATGTCTGATGTCGCTATTGAGTCAAACTCCTTTGTGATCCTTACAGAGTGAGGAGTTGCTATCCTGAAATCAAAGCTCCTTATTTCTACTCTCAAAGGGACTCAGTCGAAATAAAACTGAGGGAAGACAAAGGAGGTATATTCGACTTCATCCTCGTCCCAAATTACTGATCAGAGAGAGAAGTTGATAATCACTGTTTAATCATATTTTGTAAGCCCATCTATTTTTCACGTCCACGTCTCTCACACTCTCTCTTTGAGCCAGGTGACATCATATCCGTTTCTATTATATTCCAACAGTCTAGCAATCCTCACTGGAGTACAGCAAGTTGCTCATGGCTGACCTTTCATTTACTGTTTGTCTTGACTAACCATTTTATGTACTAGTGGATTTACTCGCTCGATATCTAACAATTTGACGATGACAAAAAAGACAACTTAAACACAGATGCAAAGGGAATAAAAGTACCGGGGTATTTACACGGGTGGAAGATAGTCAATCATTAACTGTATACGGTCAGTTGAACACAAGTCAGCTAAAGGGTTGGATGTTGTGGCTGTTTCAACAACATTAATTAAAAACATCATGCCTTTTGGCTAAGATCAAAGTGTAGTATCTGTTCCGATGGATACTGCACGCCTGTCCTGTGCAGTTCTAGGAGGTCCACCCTCACAGGCTTCGCCTCCCCTCTTTGGGGAGGAGTAAGTTTATTGCTTACTGTCTGAGGCGCCCCTACCGGGGAATGCCGACGGGGCTGCCCAGGCAATTTTTAAATGGCCAGAGTGCTCACCTCTCGAGCGCTGGCTTTTAACCCCACTTGCTCGACCCGATCTTGGGTCACATCTTACTTGTGGGAGTAAGATAAAACTGGCCTTGTGCCTAACTCCTAGCGAAGGAGTAAATAAATATCTGATGAGTTTTAGTTCCATAGTATGCGATGGTATCCATTATGTTAATCATGAACACTTCGATATTTAATGAAAACTTACCGTAAATTAGTTGGATATATTTCCGGGGTGTACACCCAGATTACACAATAAGAAGCACTTATTCCAAGCATCCCGATCAAACTGAGGACAATTTGCGCGATATCCACTGAAGCCGGAGATTCTGCACAAAAAATAAAATAAAGAAATCACCATTAGCACACTCAATATATATTTATATTATTATTTTTTATTCATATACACATGTATAAAAGCGACACTTCTATGACGATGTCTCGATCGTTAGCTTTCAAAACTACGATCTCATTAAGAAAGATTTTCCGATTTCAATTTCTTTGTAAGACTCCCTTAAAATTTTAGACATTTTCTTTAAATTTTAGATATTTTCTAACATCAAAATCATGTAATGGACTTTGATAAAAATTGGAATAAAGATTATAGACATAATTTTAGTAGCATTATATCTTGGGTTTAATCTTTGTAAGGGGACATAAAAGTGGTGCAAAACTGTTCTGTTCGGGGAATCAATTTTATCCACGACGGGTAAAATTGATTCCTCGAACAGAACAGTTTTTCAGCACTTTTCAAGAGGAATCTTAATAAATCACTCATCAAAAGCTCAAGAATTACCACCCTTTAAAGGAAAGAGACTAAAATGTCCAAACTCATCAGAAAATGGATCTAACTATGTATTACTAAACATACGCTTTTGTAATTTCTTAAATATTGAGACGGGGTAATGGTAGATGTTACGTCACGACGACAAATAAAACAACCTTTCATCGTCTTTTCCAGCTGGACTTGAGAACGACCAGGCGTGTTTTAATACTGTTTCATTTGCTGGTTCCATGCTAATTTATATATGTAATCCTTGGTATGGAATATTGACTGAATGGTAAAATTAAATTTTGGCTTGTTTGAACTAGCATTCAAATGTATATGGACGTGTGAGATAGAAGTACACTTCTGACGATCGGATTTGTCGATTTCTGTGTGCGTTATTTTATTAATGTTGCTTGTTTTAATCGCTATTTATAAAATTACTGGTGTAAATAGCTTCCAAAATGTTCAATCTCTTAATGCTGTGGATATGCCAAGAATGTTAACGCCAGAAATGACTTTATATCCAATAGTTTAAATGCTGAAAATTATCTTTCAAATTTCGAAGAGGTACGGAATTATTCGTTTTTTTTTTTTAATTAAGAAAAAATTTAAATGGCTGACTTGTTTACGATGAAACTGAAATCTGTTGTGGTGGATGTAATTTCATAATTTAATTATTTTCTAAATCGGATTTTAAAAATTATTGTTAAATGAAACAGACTCCATATCGAGAAAAATAGTGTTAAAGGAGAGTAACTATTTGCCCTTTGTTATCTCTCTTCATAAAAACAGCTTTTGGAAAGCAGAGTTATCTACCCTTACATTCACCAGCCGAGAACAGGCAAATATTTAATGAACGTTTGCTCATTACAGACAATTAAATACTTCTCATTTTCAAAGTAATTCATTTTAACTTGTTATTCATGTAATAAATACTTATTATTGTTGATCTACATAGAATTGTTTTCATCCAATTTATTTCTCCATATTTGTGTCTTACACTCACAAAATACCACTTTATTTCAAATACTTTAAGTGTTGCATAAGTAATCGATTAATAGAAAATAATAAAAATAAAAAAATAATGTGTAAGTCACGTAGAAGTAATAAAAACACGCACGCATATACTCACAATAAGTGGTGACGTTATTTTAGTACTATTATAGAGATAAGCAAATTAAATAACTTACTTAAGGTGAAAGTAAAAATGACATACAATAGTAAAGCAGATCCGGATAAAATTTGAAAAAACGCCATTGTCGTTCTGCGTTCTAATCTGTTAAGAAAAAGAAAAAAGAAATTAATGTTTAATGTTTTAATTACCATATTGTCAGTATAATCACTCTCAGCGATTCCGTTTCTTTGTTCAAGAGAAAAAGAGAAAAAGGATTATTACTTGGAGAGAGGGAACCCTTAACATCTCAATCAGGCAATTTTGAGCTGCACTGCGACTCATTTCCTACGGTCCCTGTATGAAGGTTAAACAACATGCCGACAATAACGCACAATTGCAACAAACAGTTCAAACTTCGTAATCCCCAAAAGCAAATATCTCGGCCATTACTAAATTGGTAACCATTTTGGAAGAATAACAAAACTGGTTCTTTCATATGACGTAGGCGCCTTCAATAGCATATTTAAACATGAGTTCTTTGATATGACCAAGGCGCCTCCTCAATTCTTTTTCTTTTCTTAACTATGTATGGGGGAGGGTAAAAAAAAAATTTTTAGGAGGGGGTCAAATTTTTTCTTTTTATTTGAGTAAAAAAATTTTTTTGCTAGGTGAGTAAATTTTTTCTTTTTCTAACTGAAAATATTAATATGTATGGGGGAGGGAAAACTTTTTTTTTTGGGGGGGGGTACATTTTTTTTTCTTTTTAATTAAAAATATTTATATGTATGGAGGATCAAATCCAACTGTCCACTTACGTACTTTCATCCTCCAAAACAAAAATCGAAATAACTTTTAAGAATAAATAAATCACACCTTTTTATTGATAGCTAGTGGAAGATAACAAATTAACATATCAAACGATACTTAAGTTGACAACTATTTTGAACATATTTTGTCCATAGCGGAAGGCCTGGGGCATCAGCCACTTCAAGTTTTTGCAAAAGTTTGAGTCTTGGTAGATATTTAAGCAGGTTTTATCTGATTCCTTTACCATTAAAACCTAGTTATAGACCCCAAATTCATGTTTCTAGGTTGACTAGTTTCCGAGATATTTATATTATTAGATTTCTTGGAAGATGGCGGGAATGTATGAAGAGTCCATGTGATCTTTTTCTACTCGGACCAAAATTGTTACTTAGACGCTAAGCTTCGACCTGGCACCAAAAACTTATATTTTGCAAAAACTTATATTTTGCAAAAACTTAAAGTGTAAAATTAAAATTTACTCATGGCGACCATCTTGGAAAATGGTGGGAATTTATGAAGAATTCATTTTATCTTTATCCACTCGGACCAAAATTGTTACTTCAACCCTAAGCTTCGACCTGGTACCTAAAACCAAAACTTTTGCGAAAACTTAAAGTGAAAATGAAAATTTGCTCACGGTGAAAACTTTCACTTCTACTGACATCAATTATTGGCGACATTTTTTATTCCTTCCCAGGTAAACGACATCTTGTGTCTTTTAATTTTCAAGCAACCCTATTAGAAGTAAGTATATTTGTTTTCGGGTACTTACCTTAAAATCATGAAAAACATGATGCTGTTCCCAACTACTTCCATTAAGGACGTGAGGAAGTAATTGAGATAATAATTTCCAGATAATTGCGCCGCCGTCATATAAATACTGTTGTACGTCAGGCTGTTCATTAGTCTGCAATTATACAATCAGAAAATAAAAGAAAATGAATGCACAAAGTCTGATTGTATAATTTTACTTAACAATATACAAATATATTGATGAAATGTACTTAAAACCAATATTTTTTCAAAAAGTGCTCAATACAAAGTATTATTGTATAATTTAACCTAACAATATTGATGAAATGAACTTAAAACCAATATTATAAAAAAGTGCGAAATACAAAGTATTATTGTATACTTTTATTTTACAATGTACAAATATATTGATAGAATGAACTTAAAACCAATATTTTTTCAAAAAGTGCTCAATATAAAGTATTATTGTATACTTTTACCTAACAATATTGATGAAATGAACTTAATACCAATATATTGATGAAATGAACTTAAAACCAATATTTTTTCAAAAAGTGCTCAATATAAAGTATTATTGTATACTTTTACCTAACAATATTGATGAAATGAACTTAATACCAATATATTGATGAAATGAACTTAAAACCAATATTTTTTCAAAAAGTGCTCAATATAAAGTATTATTGTATAATTTTACTTAACAATATACAAATATATTGTTGAAATGAACTTAAAACCAATATTTTTTCAAAAAGTGCTCAATACAAAGTATTATTGTATAATTTTACTTAACAATATTGATGAAATGAACTTAAAACCAATATATTGATGCAATGAACTTCAAACCAATATTTTTTCAAAAAGTGCTCAATACAAAGTATTATTGTACTATTTTACCTAACAATATTGATGAAATGAACTTAAAACCAATATATTGATGAAATGAACTTCAAACCAATATTTTTTCAAAAAGTGCTCAATACAAAGTATTATTGTATAATTTAACCTAACAATATTGATGAAATGAACTTAAAACCAATATATTGATGAAATGAACTTAAAACCAATATTTTTTTCAAAAAGTGCTCAATACAAAGTATTATTGTACTATTTTACCTAACAATATTGATGAAATGAAATCAAAACCAATATATTGATGAAATGAACTTAAAACCAATATTTTTTCAAAAAGTGCTCAATACAAAGTATTATTGTATAATTTTACCTAACAATATTGATTAAATGAACTTAAAACCAATATATTGATGAAATGAACTTCAAACCAATATTTTTTCAAAAAGTGCTCAATACAAAGTATTATTGTATAATTTTACTTAACAATATTGATGAAATGAACTTAAAACCAATATATTGATGAAATGAACTTAAAACCAATATTTTTTCAAAAAGTGCTCAATATAAAGTATTATTGTATACTTTTACCTAACAATATTGATGAAATGAACTTAAAACCAATATTTTTTCAAAAAGTGCTCAATATAAAGTATTATTGTATAATTTTAGTTAACAATATACAAATATATTGTTGAAATTAACTTAAAACCAATATTTTTTCAAAAAGTGCTTAATACAAAGTATTATTGTATACTTTTAACTAACAATATTGATGAAATGAACTTAAAACCAATATATTGATGAAATGAACATAAACCAATATTTTTTCAAAAAGTACTCAATAAAAGTATTATTGTATACTTTTACCTAACAATATTGATGAAATGAACTTAAAACCAATATATTGATGAAATGAACTTAAAATCAATACTTTTTCAAAAAGTTCTCAATACAAAGTATGATTGTATAATTTTACTTAACAATATAGATGAAATGAACTTAAAACCAATAGTTTGATGAAATGAACTTAAAACCAATATTTTTTCAAAAAGTGCTCAATACAAAGTATGATTGTATAATTTTACTTAACAATATAGATGAAATGAACTTAAAACCAATAGTTTGATGAAATAGACTTAAAACCAATATTTTTTCAAAAAGTGCTCAATACAAAGTATGATTGTATAATTTTACTTAACAATATAGATGAAATGAACTTAAAACCAATAGTTTGATGAAATGAACTTCAAACCAATATTTTTTCAAAAAGTGCTCAATACAAAGTATGATTGTATAATTTTACTTAACAATATAGATGAAATGAACTTAAAACCAATAGTTTGATGAAATGAACTTAAAACCAATATTTTTTCAAAAAGTGCTCTATACAAAGTATTATTGTATACTTTTACCTAACAATATTGAATAAATGAACTTAAAACCAATATATTGATGAAATGAACTTAAAATCAATACTTTTTCAAAAAGTGCTCAATACAAAGTATGATTGTATAATTTTACTTAACAATATACAAATATATTGATGAAATGAACTTAAAACCAATATTTTTTTCAAAAAGTGCTCAATACAAAGTATTATTGTATTATTTTACTTTACAATATACAAATATATTGATGAAAGGAACTTAAAACCAATATTTTTTCAAAAAGTGTTCAATACAATGTATGATTGTATAATGGCCGAATAGTTCTAGACGTCGGGATTTGAGTTGTAAAAATTCTCGGAATCCGGGGTTTCGAACTGCATGGCATGATGATTGCAGATTATAAAAGACGAAACGTATACGTACATAGATAATAAACAAAAACAAATATATATATATATATATATATATATATATATATATATATATATATATATATATATATATATATATGTATGTATATATATATATACAAGAAGAAGAAGGATAAGAAAAGACCTATTACCCATTTATCAATATAATGATGGTTATTAACCTTGCCGTCCCATCAGTTATAAGTGTCTTAATTCCCACTTTACACGCTTTCGGTGGAACGATTACATCTTCCGGCGTCTTGGCAACGTCATTCTCTTTTGTCGCCGGAAGTAGCGCGCATGACCTCTTGACGCACGTCTGCCAGATGTCGTTGAAGTCAACGCCGTTCTCCTTGGCTGCACGACGCAGGATTTTCTTGCTTTCTTTCATTTTGCCATTTGTTAGGAGCCAACGAAGCGATTCTTCAATGTACCTACAGGGAAGAAAACGAAACAAATAAATGAATAAATAAATGAATCAGGTGACAAGAAATCGAACACGAACGGAGATGCATAAGATGTGCCCATTCAACTTATGTGTTAAGCGATGCTAATGTTATTTCAAACTTAAACATGACAGATTAAAGAAAATGCTATTTTTATTTTGTTGTATACAACCCAGGATACCATGTATATAAATAAATGACACAAAATTCCAAGACTTGTTAATTATCGTATGTATTATATATATATATATATATATATATATATATATATAGATATATATATATATATATATATATATATATATATATATATATATATATATATATATATATATATATATATATATATATATATATATATATATATGAAGCAATCCAACAAAAGATATAAGCGTCAACTAATATCTTATAATTAGTTAAACACCCGGATAAAAAACTGAAGCTCAATATACTGGATAGAGCATTAATATTATAATATAAAATGAATTCTAATAAAATTTGATTGACACCTTATTTTATTACTTCATTTTATATTATAATATATATATATATATATATATATATATATATATATATATATATAGTCTAAAGAAGCTTTGAGTCATTTAAAAAAAAAGAATAGAAAGTAAAATAGAGTGAAACAAAAACAGGAGACCTTAAGCTTATGATCCCCGTGTTAACATTAGAATATTAACACGGGGATCATCAGCTGTTTACCATGTAACTGTTTCGGAGATTTAAAAACAGGACAGTTATAATATTCATGGTTCTTCAATGGTACTGATTAAACTACCATTTCCCCAATAATGAAGTGTCGAAATAATTCAGCTTAAAATTTCACTAATATATACATAAATAAATAATAATAATAAAATAATAATAATAATTAAGACTACCGTATGATATGATAATTTGCATATCAAATAACATTAATTATAACAATAATAATAATAAAAAAAGATTTAAATAATAATAATAATAATAATAATAATAATAATAATAATAATAATAATAATAATAATAATAATAATAATAATAATAATAATAATAATAATACTATCTAAACACTACACCCAAGAACCATTCTGCAATATGGTAGATAGCAATAAAATTATATAGGAATTAAAGTTGCATTAAAAAAAAACAAATAAAAAATAAAGCTTAAGTACCTTAGGTACCAGAAATATATATACGCGAATTTATATGCACCGAATTCATGTACTACAGAAAAACGTAGCATTCTACAAGTTATTTAATTCCTTAATAACGGTCTAAATATCAAATCTGAGATTTTCAGTGCGTGCGTCAAAGCAAAGAAATTTTTACTTTGACATCCTGGATCAGTCCATAGTAACACTAGTCCTTGGATTTCGTATAGTATATAGGAAAATGGGGCATCCAATTCTTTCTGGACAACTGTATGTGATGATGACGCGTGCATGCGGATATGTACGTGTATGCGCACGTTAGTGTGAACAGCTGAATGTGCACTGAGGAGCTATGCACATTCGTGGGACAAGGAGTTGATGTGCATAGGTACGTCGGCAAATACACGAGTGTAGGTGACTTGTCCCAGAATTCCTTCATTAAACAAACTACCCTCGTTTACGCTTGAAAAAACATTTTTTATATAACATACTTAAGTTTGAAATAGTCTTTTCTTTGATCTGTCATGCTTTTTGAAATAGCATTTTGTTAGTCTGTCATGCATAATTTTGAAATAGCATTTTATTGGTATGTTATGTTTAATTTGAAAATAGCATGTTTGTTGGTCTTTCATGCTAAAGTCTGAAATAACAGTTTCGTTTATATGCCCGGCTTAAGTTTGAAATAGCATTCCTCTTGGTCTGTCATGCTTAAGTTTGAAATAGCATTCCTCTTGGTCTGTCATGCTTAAGTTTGAAATAGCATTCTTCTTGGTCTGCCATGCTTAAGTTTGAAATAGCATTCCTCTTGGTCTGTCATGCTTAAGTTTGAAATAGCATTCCTCTTGGTCTGTCATGCTTAAGTTTGAAATAGCATTCTTCTTGGTCTGCAATGCTTAAGTTTTAGATAGCATTCTCCTTGGTCTGTCATACTCTAGTTTAAAATACCATTGTGTGCGTCGTTCATGCTTAAGTTTTAAATGGCATTTTCGCTTATATGTCATGCTTAAGTTTTCCGTTGTGTCCTTACCATATTTCCACGAAAACAATCGCCGCCAAAGACGTGAAGGCAAGAGAATTTATCCTCCAGCTGAATGTATGGAACAGGTAGGCCAAGGGCGCCAAAGAGACAACACTAACGCTCCATATCAAGCCGGTAGTCGCTGCTATCCATGTTTTTTCTTTAGCTGTAAACAACTCCAACATCATCGTAAAAGCGGGGCCAATCATAGCCTGGGGAAAGAAAAAGAAACTTAATTACTTCAAAGCGTTTTAGGACGCTCGAGAAATAATAAATTATTGAACTCATACAGGCCCATTTATCGAGCTTTATCTCCTCGTCAATTTGCTTCTTCTTGGTCTGTTGGCTGGGATCACAGTGTAGTATATGTTCCGATGGATACTACACCCTATAGCCCGGTACTGTCTTGGCCTTGATTCCGCAGGTCTGTGGAGTTGTCCTGCACAGTTCTGGGAGGTACACCCTCCCAGTCTTTACCTTTGCACATTTTGAGAATGGTTAGTTTATTACTATCGCCTGGGAATGCTGACAGGCGTTGGCTTTAAATGTCACAAAGACCCCCGACCCCCGCCTTTTCCCCTTCCACAACAGGCGCTATGCCTAAGGTGTGGTGCATTCTGAGGGATTTAATTTTCATTTAATATAGAAATGAATGCTTCCGAGGAATGCACCAGCCTAAATAAATTCTCACCCTTTGAGAAGGGGTTAGTTTATTGCTAATCGCCTGAGGCGCTCCTACCGGGGAATACCGACGGGGCTGCCCAGGCATTTTTTGTAGGCCAGAGTGCTCTCCCTTCTCGAGTGTGCTGGCCTTTCAAATCCCACTTTTTGTGTCACATCTTACCGCTGTGGGAGGAAGATAAATACAACCGTTTAAATACTGACATCAAGTGCCTATGATATTTCTCTGACACTTTTACGCGGGTTTTGTTCAGGAGTTACCTTTAAACTTTCATTATAATGTGCATGGATAATCTATACTTCGTGTTGAAGTTTATACAACGAAAGGGTCCAGGTTTCCGATTCGCATTTTAGCAGCCAGCAGCAATACAGCTTGACCAAAAGACAAACTTGGCTTCCCGATCGGCGCACCAATGTTCAAGCGGTTCGCAGCGATCTGGCCTGGCGGTCGAAATGTTGCATATCCCCCTTTCAGGAGAGGCCCAAAGTCTTACAGTTAACACTCAATTAGATATGCGAGTTCAAGGGAGTTTGAATTACCTACTAGACACAATCCTCCCATCTGTTCGGTCTCTCTGTACAAGGGTTTGTCAGGACAACCTGACATGAGGATGCTTCATCCTACAAGTAAACCTTGACCAAATATTGAAAATAACATAGTATTCGAAGCCGAAATAAGATCCCATCGATACGGCTATACACTAGCTCATACGAGGAATAGTGCAACTTCTCGCTGTGATGTTACATCAAGTAACAGCACTTAGGTGGTTACTCCACCAGACTAGATTAATTCTTCGTCCTGGAATCCGGTAAGACCAAGAGACCAAAAGAAAGATATACTGTAACACAGTAAACTGGTCAATTGGGAAGAGGAAAATTGATATTCTTCACTGCTTTAGTAACTCAATGTTTGAAAGGTAGAGGATAATTTTGATTGAACACTCGGATATCTATGTTACTCATATAGAAGTCAAGTGTTAGCCACAGAGTGGGGTTCTTTCATTTCTGAGAACTTACTTACTAAAGTAAAATGAAAATGAATAAAAGGAGATACACACGCACACACACGCATATATATATATATATATATATATATAGATATATATATATATATATATATATATATATATATATATATATATATATATATATATATAAATTGGAAAGGGTTCTTTCATTTCTGAGAACTTACTTACTAAAGTAAAATGAAAATGAATAAAAGGAGATACACACGCACACACACGCATATATATATATATATAAATTGGAAAGGGTTCTTTCATTTCTGAGAACTTACTTACTAAAGTAAAATGAAAATGAATAAAAGGAGATACACACGCACACACACGCATATATATATATATATATATATATATATATATATATATATATATATATATATATATATATATATATATAAATTGGAAAGGGTTCTTTCATTTCTGAGAACTTACTAAAGTAAAATGAAAATGAATAAAAGGAGATACACACGCACACACACGCATATATATATATATATATATATATATATATATATATATATATATATATATATATATATATATAAATTGGAAAGGGTTCTTTCATTTCTGAGAACTTACTCAAGTAAAATGAAAATAAAAGGAGATACACACACACATACATATATATATATATATATATATATATATATATATATATATATATAGAACAGATATTTATTATATTCCAATAACCATGGTTAGTTTTATTATTTTTATTTTTGTTTTTATTTTTTTCACATTTCCAAAAATTTTTGGAAATGTGAAAAAAATAAAAACAAAAATAAAAATAATAAAACTAACCATGGTTATTGGAATATAATAAATATCTGTTCTATATTTTGCTCTGTTATCAATAATTGACAAACATTGAGCTGAATCTTCTAAGGAGACTACAAACTAATAGGATCTGATGATATATGAGTATACATATATTGTCTTCAATAATTAATTATATATATATATATATATATATATATATATATATATATATATATATATATATATATATATATATATGAATTGGAAAGGGTGTACACATCCCTAAGAAAACATTTTCTTAAGGATGTGCACACCTCTTCCAATTCATATAAGCGTAACTGCGCCAATACACCCATCTAAAATGTTCACTTTCTTCAAAATCGTCAACGAGGCCAGACGAAAGTTATCCTCATGGAAACACGTGTGGATTTATTTACGATTTGAACACCATCAAAATGAGAAAGAAAAAAGACAGAAAGGAAGTAAATAACACTTCGTTAAGAGAGAGAGTTCATAACGCACCTTTTCATCGCATGTCGGTCACAATCATACCCGCGTCGTCCGTTTTCCTAAATGACGGGGGCACCTGCAATTAATGTTTCGCAACAGCACGAACAATGAAGAAATCATCGATTCAAAGGAAGAAACTTTATTGGCGGTGTTGGTGGGCCTTCTCTCCTGCCAGTGGCGGGGTGGAGCGCATTCCCGGGATACAGATCGTTATTTTAATTATGTTTGATGTTTCAGACATTTTTGTATACGTCGTGTCGCCTCCAAATTTCCGATTGTCCGCTCTTCCCTTCTCTCTCTCCCCGAGCTGACGTCACGTCCGTTTTCAGTACACGACAGGATCGAGATGACATTTTAATGCACTCGCTGACCCGATCACCCGTGTACGTGTCGACATTGGCCGTGAATTAAAATCACGAGATGAACACTAACACTTAACCCACTTACTATTTAACAAAACGTCGGCAATCACAAATAGATGCATCAATTAATCAATTAATGAACACAGTTTTACGGAAAAAGATGGATTTACCTACACACCCAACTGTGTAGTTCACTCAAATATATATATATTCCATGATAAATGCCATATACTGAAATCATATGCCCTTAATAGGGTTAAGATGAAAATTCATATACACTAAATGTACAAAAGCAAGGAAATTCCCAAATTTTTACACTTTTATTGTCATTAAGGGTATGACTACATATCAACCAAACCCTTTCATTATCACATCACTACAGTATAAATATCTATGCATGAGTGGATGAAGTGTGTGAGGTGCGCTGAAGAAAAAATCCTACCAGTAAAATACATAGCCCTGTTGTGCTCGCATACCCTTAATGACAATAAAAGTGTAAACATTTGGGAATTTCCTTGCTTTTGTACATTTAGTGTATATATGAATTTTCATCTTAACCCTGTTAAGGGCATATGATTTCAGTATACTGGCATTTCTCATGGAATGTCACTACTTTTGTAAAGGCTATGCCTGGTCATTTTTAAGGTTTTTTGGAATTTTCTGGAAAACTAAGGTATATGGTAAACTGAAATTAAAATGTCATCAACTAGACTCTAGAACCCCTATCTCTGCCAAAAATCAGCTGAATCCATCAAATAGTACGTACACACGGATAACACAAAATCATGCCTGACCTTTCTGGATCTCTGGGTTGCCTTGACTAATGATGTTGAAATTCTACACACTTATAGAACCTATCAAATACATTTTTTTTTTCAAAGTTTTAACTAATTTGGTTTATTGGTTTTTGAGTTATGATTGATCAAAGAAATGAGATTTCCAGCATAGGTCATTCGTAGAGTCTATTAAGGGATAGAGCG
This sequence comes from Sepiola atlantica, assembly GCA_963556195.1. Taxonomy (NCBI): domain Eukaryota; kingdom Metazoa; phylum Mollusca; class Cephalopoda; order Sepiida; family Sepiolidae; genus Sepiola; species Sepiola atlantica. Next base: position 16,503,690 of record OY744546.1, read on the forward strand.
CTCTCGCGCCTCCCTTGATATATTATTTGTTATTTATAGAAGGGCTTTGTTTTCGTTCGCTTGACAATCGTTTTGTTACAATATGTTATATGAGTTTGTCTTAGATAGACTCCTACAAATTGGGGATACGTCCTCGGCAATCATACTTACAGTTCAAGTGAAGATTGGCTTATATAGTGCCTAAACGCATATGAAAACTCGAACTTACCTGGTTCATAAACCCCTCTAAGGATCTGAGAACTGTGAATGTCAAATAATCCGGGGCAAATGATAATCCGATCCCAGTAGCTAGTAAGAGAAAGGTTAGGATAATATGTATCTTTTTCCGGCCGTATTTATCGGTTAATATTGGCACAGTAAGCGACGATATTAAACCGCCGACTGAATATAATGTCTGTGTCAATTCGGAAAAACCTTCTTTGTCGCAGACCAAATCGAACTGAAAGGAAAGAAAAAAAATGAAAATATTTAATAAAGGTTGCGACCTGAAAAATAAAAACAAAAGATAAAACAATTACGTAATCAAAGTATTTTTTAGATGTTGGTGTTGAAAAATAGGGTTATATGTCCCGACAATTACATCAGAGACAGGAAGCCGTAAATCTGACGTGGCGAATCAACAGAGATCTTTCTTTTATGATTGAATCAGTAGAGAGAGAAAGATAGAGAGATAGAGGGAAAGAGAGAGAGAGAGAGAGAAAGAAAGAGAGAGAGCAGTTGGGGGTTTTAATAGCTACTTTCTACCCCCCCCCCAACGACAGAGAGGAAGATAGAGCCTTCGCCTGCCACATCCCCACTGCGACTACAGGAATACGATAAGCGGGTTCCGTCAACAAAGTAGACGTAATGTGGTGATTGAAGAACAAAACAGTTTGCGTTAAAAATGAGATATTCTAAAATTAGATAAAAGTAAAAAGAATTTAGTATTTTTAATAAATTTAAAATTTGTAGAAAAGTTTTAGAAATGTTATTTATTTGGTACCAGCAGGAAGACCCGGCGTTGCTCGGGATTGAATGAGCATCGCTACTATGTACTTTTTCACTATGCCACCATATTACTTTGTTTGTTTTTACCGAACCCCTCCTCTCGTTTCGCCGCCTAATATAGTTAGAAGAGCTGAAATGTTGGAAAACTCTCTGAATTAATGTCTTATACATATGGTTTAAATTTCATTAAAATCGGATATACGTATTTGAAGTTTTAAGGGGTTTCTGTCCCCATGGGTCACTTAGAAGTGAGGGCACGTAGATATTTGGTATATAGATGGTGGCATAGGATATATTTGAAGTTTTAAAGGAGATCTTGCCCCCATACGTTTCTTAGGTTAGGTGGGCACTTAGAGATTCGTGACCACTTCCATTGTCTTCTCCGGAAGACTTCATACAAATGATTTCAATTTCATAAAAATAGGATATACTTAAATTTTGAAAGAGGGTTATGCCCTCATAGACTCGTAGATGTGCACTTAGAGATTCGGGAACACTTCCAGTGTCTTGTCCGGTAAACTTTACATAAGAATACACTTTTAGATTGTATGTACGTTCTCTAACCTTTCTTTCTATAGGGAAGACACAAGTATCTTACATCCGTATACACACAAACATTGATTTGTTTATATATATATATATATATATATATATATATATATATATATATATATATATATATATATATATAAATTTAGTTGAGATCAATATAATTTGAACATTGTTCCAAGAATTCAAAACCAACTACCACTCGGCGTATGATCGTTTCCAAGACTTTTATAACATCACATACAGAAGTCTTTTGAGAAAGACATCAGATTTCAGTACTAAATGTCAACACCAGTGAAAGGATTTTCGAATCAGAAAAAGGACAGCGAATTGAATAATTAATCAAAGCATTTAAAACATTTAGAGCATTCACAACACAGGTTGAATCGATAAGAATAGACTTTTAGATTGTATGTACGTTCTCTAACCTTTCTTTCTATAGGGATCAAACAAACATCACACACATATACGCATAGGCATTGAGTTTTATATAGACAGATTTGCTGACGTGTAATTATGAACATTCGATCTGCATAAATATAAAGAGAAATCTTGCGATGTTTGGCAAAATTCATCTATGAACAGTAGACAAATAAGCTGTTGTTTTGTCAAGGAAAAAATGTATTCACATTAGCAAACTGCCGAACTGGATTAATTTTTTTTTTAAGAAATTGTAGCGAGTACGTTAGTTAATTGCTAATGCCATGATTCAACAATGAAAAAAAAAATTGGCTAAAGTTTTCAAAGTTTCATTTGTTATCTTAAATGCTATTTAGGTCCACCATTTAAAACCCGATCGATTTTATCTCTCTATATAGAACTTAATGCCTGCGTTATTTAATTATTTATGTTTTTATCGATTTGGCCAATGACACAAATGGCAAGGGATTATGTCAGTGTGTATTTGAGGAAATGTCATGGTATGGCCTAGAGGAGAAATGAGAGAGTAGGGAGATCAGAATAGGTGGCAAAGAGACTTACCTCCGACACAAAAGATCGCGACCGTTCCGGGGTGTAACTGTAGCCATTCAAACATGGCAGCGTATGGTTCGTCCTATTTAATGTTAGGACTTCAATGTGGCACTTTTCGTATTTTAACGTGAAACTGGAATTGTCTGCGTACTTCAAATCGCTCAGTTGAGTTTCGCTTAGATTGGCACATTTCACCTCGGGAAGAATGCCTGTTCAAACATAAAAAAAACGAATATCTCTATTATTAATGGAGATTTGGTATCTGTCTGTCTGAAGCCGAAACTATACTATTACTATCTTTTAATGCTCAGTCCACTTTACTATACTATTTCAAACTACTGTACTATCTTTCAATGCTGGATCCAGGGGTAGTGTAGTATCTGTTTTCTTGTCAGACAGATAGAAAATCTTCATCAGTAATAGAAGTTATAGTAACGTTTACGGTTCAGACAGGCATATACCAAATTTTCATTAGTAATAGAAGTAATAGTAGTTTAAACTTAAGACAGATAGATACCATGTCTCGATGAGTCATAGAAGTAATAGTATTCAGACAAAGAGATATAAAATGTCCATTAGTCGTAGAAGTAATAGTATTCAGACAAAGAGATACTAAATTTCCATTAGTAATAGAAGTAATAACATAGTTCCGGCTTCAGATATACATATACCAAATCTCCATTAGTAATAGAAATAATAGTATAGTTTCGGCTTCCGACAAACATATACCAAATCTCCATTAGTAATCGAAGTAATAGTATAGTTTCGGCTGCAAACATGCAGAGAAGGACAAAATCTCCATTAGTAATATAAGTAATAGTATAGTTTCGGCTTAAGACAGACAGATACCAAATCTCCATTAGTAATCGAAGTAATAGTATAGTTTCGGATGCAGACATGCAGAGAAGGACAAAATCTCCATTAGTAATATAAGTAATAGTATAGTTTCGGCTTAAGACAGACAGATATCAAATCTCCATTAGTAATAAATGTAATAGTATAGTTTAGACAGACAGACACTAAATCTCGATTTGTAATCGAAGTAGTAGTAGAGCTTCGGCTTCAGACAGACAAATACCAAACCCTCATTAGTTATAGAAGTAATAGTATAGTTTCGGCTTCAGACAGACAGATTTCACATACCCATTAGTAATAAAAGCAATAGTATAGTTTCGTGTTCAGACAGACATATACCTAATTATCATTAGTAATAGAAGTAATACTATATTTTCTGCTACAGACAGACAGATATCAAATCTCCATTAGTAATAGAAGTAATAGTACAGTTTCAGCTACAGACAGGCAGATATCAAATCTTCATTATTAATAGAAGTAATAGAATAGTTTCGGCTTCAGACAGACGGATACCAAATCCCCATTAGTAATAGAAGTTATAGTATAGTTTCTTCTTTAGACAGACATATATCAAATCTCTATCAGTAATAAAAGTAATAGTATAGTTTCGACTGCAGAGAGACAGACACTAAATCTCTATTAGTAATAAAAGTAATAGTATAGTTTCAGCTTCAGACAGACAGACACTAAATCTCTATTAGTAATAAAAGTAATAGTATAGTTTCAGCTTCAGACAGACAGACACTAAATCTCTATTAGTAATAAAAGTAATAGTATAGTTTCAGCTTCAGACAGACAGACACTAAATCTCTATTAGTAATAAAAGTAATAGTATAGTTTCAGCTTCAGACAGACAGACACTAAATCTCTATTAGTAATAAAAGTAATAGTATAGTTTCAGCTTCAGACAGACAGACACTAAATCTCTATTAGTAATAAAAGTAATAGTATAGTTTCAGCTTCAGACAGACAGACACTAAATCTCTATTAGTAATAAAAGTAATAGTATAGTTTCAGCTTCAGACAGACAGACACTAAATCTCTATTAGTAATAAAAGTAATAGTATAGTTTCAGCTTCAGACAAACAGACACTAAATCTCTATTAGTAATAAAAGTAATAGTATAGTTTCAGCTTCAGACAGACATACACTAAATCTCTATTAGTAATAAAAGTAATAGTATAGTTTCAGCTTCAGACAGACAGACACTAAATCTCTATTAGTAATAAAAGTAATAGTATAGTTTCAGCTTCAGACAGACAGACACTAAATCTCTATTAGTAATAAAAGTAATAGTATAGTTTCAGCTTCAGACAGACAGACACTAAATCTCTATTAGTAATAAAAGTAATAGTACAGTTTCAGCTTCAGACAGACAGACACTAAATCTCTATTAGTAATAAAAGTAATAGTATAGTTTCAGCTTCAGACAGACAGACACTAAATCTCTATTAGTAATAAAAGTAATAGTATAGTTTCAGCTTCAGACAGACAGACACTAAATCTCTATTAGTAATAAAAGTAATAGTATAGTTTCAGCTTCAGACAGACAGACACTAAATCTCTATTAGTAATAAAAGTAATAGTATAGTTTCAGCTTCAGACAGACAGACACTAAATATCTATTAGTAATAAAAGTAATAGTATAGTTTCAGCTTCAGACAGACAGACACTAAATCTATATTAGTAATAAAAGTAATAGTATAGTTTCAGCTTCAGACAGACAGACACTAAATCTCTATTAGTAATTGATATAATACTACACGCTGTGTCTATTTTTCAAAATCTATATTGATAAATGTGTGCGTCACAATAAAGGAAGCAGTTCAGTTTATTTTCAATCGAACTCATCTTTTATATAATAATATCATAGCTAAACTAAATAGTTGTACTTAGTCGGCGTTGTCCGGGAGTAAAAGAAAAAAATGTCTGATTCGCAAAGAACAAATAATAATTTATAATTTATGTGGAAATATCCACTTAACGTTTAAGAATGTAACATTTTTTAAAGATATTTTTTTGCAGAAGTCAAAGGAAATAACGTATTACTTGTTTACTTCCATTTTATATTTAAGAATATTAGGCGTGTAAAGGAAAATGTGTTCATTGTAACAGTTTTCTTTACCGGAAAAAGTATTTTCAGAAAACACTGAAGCGAAATAAAATATATCCCTGATAATAACATAGTGAAAGGAAAAAACGAAAAAAATAGGCTAGTCTGAATCAAGTATTGCTATATATATATATATATATATATATATATATATATATATAGAGAGAGAGAGAGAGAGAGAGAGAGAGAGGGAGGGAGAGAGAGAGAGGGGGGGGAGATTTACAGAAATGGAGAGAAAGACGGAGAGTAAGAGAGAGAGAGAAAGAGAGAGATGTACAAAGAGAGAGGGACAGACAGACAGACGGTAGACAGACAGACAGATGGCGAAAGAAATAGAGACAATAAAAGAAACAATGTAACTAGATAAAGAAATAATTGAAATGGAAGAGAGTGAGGGAATGGAAGCAAATAAAGAGAGGTAATTAGAAAGAAAGAAAGAAAGAAATAAAGAAAAAAGACTAAAAAAGACAGAAAGGTAACGAGAGAAAAAAGAAAGAAAAGAAAGAGTCAATGAAAAAAATATCAAAAAGGACAAATGAAAGGAAAAAAAGAAAGAAAACGGAAAAGTACAAAAAACGAAGATAAACGGATAGGAAAAAAACAACAGGAAAAAAGAAAAGAAAAGAAAAGAAAAGAAAAAGAAAAGAGAAGGAAAATATATAAGAAAAGAATGGGTACTTACTTACTTGCCTCTTGCAAAGTTATACAAAAGTTTGTTTTTTATGTGCAGGATATCCAGCTCCCCCAAAAGGAGCAGTCGGGATGGGGCAAAAATAAAAAATGTCTTCAGTAAAGAAGGATCTCTCGTCCTCTGATCGAAGACATAACAGATACTACAGTTTGAATTATTTATGTCCACAAAATATAAAAATTATGTTTTTAAATTCCGGCAAGATAACTTCGTATGTTAGATAATCTATTTCAATATTTTCTTTTCTTATCGAGTTTTATTTTATTTTATTGTATTCTTTTTTTTTTAATTGAGTTCACCCCAAACAAGGCAAGTTGCCAGTGTAGACGTAAGGGGCTACTAAGTATTAGGGTAAACATTTAGGGGGTCATCCTAAATTGGGAGCTGTGCAGCTAGATGTCTGTTTACATTAGTTTAAATTTCTGTGTGTCGGTACAGTCGGGGAAACAAGGAGCAGGGAGAGAGTTCCAAAGGCCGGCAGCTCGAGGAAATAAGTTATTAGAGTAGAAGGCTCTTTAGCATCTGGAAACCTCCTCAGTGAATGGATGGGATTTTGCTTATTGTCGAGTTCGTCGAGTGTATTTTCGTCGAGGGAGGGGGGCACCAGAGCAGCAAGTTCATCGGAGCACATTCCATTGAAGTACTTGTAAAATAAACACAAGGATGCAACATTGCGGCGATGGGATAAGGGCTGGAGCCTGGTGGAACGTGAGGAACCTATTAGATTAGTTACTCTGTTTTGGACCTTGTCTAAGAGGGAGAGACTAGTGGATGGTGCACCAGCCCATATGTGACAACAATACAAATGCATGGGCGGATGGTGGCTTCGTAGAGATATAGGATACTGTCAGGTGTGAGAAGTTTTCTAGCTCGGTAGAGGGAACCCACCTTCTTTGCAGCAGCCTTTGCAATGTCTTCTATGTATTTATTCCAATACATGTTACCTGTAAATGTTAGGTCGACTAGTTTGAACGTCAAAGTGTTATTTGCCATGGCAATCGGTGGTTGAAGAGGTTTCTTGTAGATCTTTAAGAAAATCAGCTTTGTCTTAGCAGCATTAAATGCTACCATCTATTTATGATCCCATTCTACTACAAACTTGAGGTCACTTTCTAAGGACTAAAAAAACGGCAAAGATGCGACGAATTTGTAAACTGGATTCAGTGTTAGACCAATTATATTTATTGGTGTATAATGGATTCAGATTTTTGTGCAGCGTGGGAATGTTTATTCTCTCTCTCTCTCTCTTTCTCTCTCTCTCTTTCTCTCTTTCTCTCTCTCTCTCTCTCTCTTTCTCTCTCTCTCTCTCTCTCTATATATATTTATATATATATATATATATATATATACATATCTCTCTCTCTCTTTCTCTTTCTCTCTCTATACATATATATATATATATATATATATATATATATATATATATATATATATATATATATATATATATATGTATGTATAAACAATATTTTTTTTACATTCCAAAGGCTAAGATTTTATTTATCTTACGTAATATGTATTTCACTTTTACGACAAACCAACATTTAATGCAAATATCGGACTTTTCACTCTCTGAACTAATCAAAAAGACACACAAAAATATTCTCAATTTGAAAAGAATTATATATTGCGATGTGACAAAAATAAAAGTCCGAAAATCAAAACAAACACACATCGAATCCCTTTCATCTTCAGCGTTTTTGAAATCACCACCTCAGACAGGCAGCCATATTGTAATTAGAAGCCTATATATATATATATATATATATATATATATATATATATATATATATATATATATATATATATATACATATATATATATATATATACATATATATATATATATATACATATATATATATATATATATATACATATATATATATATATATATATATATATATATATATATATATATATATATATATATATATATATATATATATATATTTATATTGTGTGTGTGTGTGTGTTAAAAGACAAACGGAAATTATTTTTTTTAAATCATAAAGAAAACGAGAGATTTTACCGGTTTCGTTCGGATCAGCGAACGTCTTCAGAAAAAGTGAAGATTTTAAATTTATTTGATAACGGTAAACACATGAAAAAGAAGAACGCACAGAGAAACGTCATTGGCGTGCGTTTAACTATTTGAAAAAGGAAAGAATAATAGAACGTGCGTGCGGAGAGACGTTAAAAATAAAATAAATAAATGGGGACAGAAAAAATATGGATGCAGTGTAGTAAAAAAGAAACAGTTTCTTTAACCGAGATTGCATTGTTTCAGTGCGATCTTTGCCAGATGTTTGCTTAAGGAATAGGATCCAAGTCTGAGGTTTATCTTAGATGAAGATAAGAGAAGTATTATAGCGCTTTCGATGCATTTGCGACGTGGGAGAGAATATTTGGTCTTGAGGAGGGTGCAGTTTGTAAAGTCAAAATTGTGGTTAAAAGTGTTTCTGTGTATGACGAGTGCGTTTGTGAGATTGTTGTCTTTTAGTTCCTGTTTGTGTTCATTAATGCGGGATTTTATATTTCTGCCCGTTTCACCTATATATAAAACATCGGACATTCGGCACATTTCATTTTATAAATGTCGGCCAGGGAAGAAATGTCCTTAGGAGGTAGTTGGAGACGGGGTTTGGTGTTGAGTAAATCTTTAATTGTTTTAAAGATTGATATTGTTATTTTTATGTCAGATTTGAAATGTTTTTGTAAGGGGATAAATATGGGATTATTGGGGAGAACAAAGTAAGATTATTTTTTCTCCGTTTAGTCGGTGTTATTTGTGCTGGCGATGTTATGAGAGGAAATTGTTGTGTCTTTCACGGCATTTCAGTTTTATGATATATCGTGCATTTTACCCTTATATATATATATATATATATATATATATATATATATATATATATATATATATATATATATATATGATGATGGACTCTCCCGTCGATTTTTCGACGTATGAGCGCCCCGCGCGTGAATTTGTAATTGCAAGGGTTGCGCAAATCCCAACATCCGCTCTCCTGAGTCGGCACTGCTTGATTCCAATGGCAAGTAGTAATACAAGACGACTGGAAACAATGCCGAGATAAGCAGAGAGCACATACAGCACCTGGTATTCCTAAATGGTCACCCATTTAGTACTGGCCAGGCTCGACGCCGCTTAACTTCGGTGTCAACGTGATTGTGCCGTATATATATATTTTTTTTTGAAAAAAAGCATAACAATGTGTAGAGTTAAAATAAATAAAATTTATTTTAATCTGAGCTTTCGAGAATTACAATTCTCCTTGTCAAAGTAGTGTTTTTCTTTTTTTTCTTCTTCTTTTTCTTCATCGTCCGATGATAATCGACTTTTGGGTCAGACAAGAATTGTATTTCTCGAAAGCTCAGATTAAAATAAATTTTATTTATTTTATTTTAACATTACACATTGTTATGGTTTTTGAAAAAAAAATCCTATTACGAAACAATGGTTTAAAAAATATGTCTAAATACCCTTTATACATAAGTTAGAAAGAAATAACTCTGGCCAACGATCCAGTCATTTCACGTTATAATTTATTTCTTTTCATGAAGCCGAGAATCATCAGACGTTATGTTAAGACTGTTGGTTTTTAACGAGAAGAAATAAATCATAACGTGAAATGACTGGAATGTTGGCTTGAGTTATTTCTTTCTAACTTCTGTTATTGCTCTGTTTTAACATTGGGCTCCCCGACTCGAGATGTCCTACAGAAATTCCCCTTCATATATATATATATATATATATATATATATATATATATATATATATATATATATATATATATATAGTCCTCCACAGACATACTGTTTTTCTGTATCACAGCTCTTAAGTGCAGCTAGACAAGCAATTGCCCTAAGCCGGGATCGAAACTCGACCATCTTGACGACAGTTGGCGCATATAACCCCTAGGACATTTTGGCTACTGCTGCAACAGATTAAATCACAATGATAAACATGCCGGAATGTGTGTGTGTGTGTGTGTGTGTGTGTGTGTGTGTGTGTGTGTGTGTGTGTGTGTGTGTGTGTGTGTGCGTGTGTTACAGTTATTAAGCCAAAAAAGAAAATTTCATAGCGATTCAATTTACGATCGTTTCAAAATGATTTTTTTTAATTCAAATTTATTTATAAGATTACAACATTTGCTAATGTGCTCATCGAAATGGCCTCTCTCCAGAAAACCAGCAAGAAAAATATATAAACATTTACACACGTTCTTTTTGAAATGGGTATTAATTCTGGCGGGTAGGGGTAGAGACATAAAGCGGATGCAACGCAATTGCACGCGGAGCTGTGTAATTCTATCACTGAAGTTGTGGAGTTGTTTGACCTCATTCTACGCGAACAACAAAAAATACTTCATCCCATCGCTTTCCACCCCCATTTGAACCCTTCATCTCAGTAAGTTAATCCTCATCCTGTATCGCACTCCGCCAGTTCAGCAATGTCGATCCTATAACGAAAAAGTTCCTTTGCAATGAGTTCGTTATTCAGGATTTTTATTTTAATTCTAACGAATTCTAGCGTACGAAAATTCCATATGGCTATCATTAGCCTGTTTTTTTTTTTGTAATGTAGTATTTTTTACTTACTGATGCAACTATTTCTGCGGAACGAACTGGATTTGAACCCGGCACACCCAGGTCTTCAGTCCGTGTCGTTAACAACTTAGCTACCATTGAACAGCTACCAACTGTATATTGCTGGCCAGCTTAATAGTTGAAAAGGCATTTGGTTAGGTCACTATTTCTATAGCTCTCCCATAATTCTTAGTAAGCAGTGCTACTCTCAAAAGAGTTACCACTACTCTCTGGGTTATCAAAGTGTAGTATCTGTTCCGATGGATACTGCACCCCATAGACTGGTATTGTCTTGGCCTTCGGGGCTATATTTACGCTAGTCTATGGGTCTGTCCTGTGCAGTTCTAGGAGGTCCAGGCTTCGCCTCCCCTCTTTAGGGAGGAGTAAGTTTATTGCTTACTGCCTGAGGCGCCCCTACCGGGTAATGCCGACGGGGCTGCCCAGGCAATTTTTAAACCCCACTTTCCCGACCCGACCTTGGGTCACATCTTACTTGTGGGAGTAAAATAAAAACTGGCCTTGTGCCTAACTCCTAGAGAGGAGTAAATCAATACTCACTGGGTTATCACTACTCAACAGGACAACTCTGACCCAATATGGTAGCATTTATCAGGGTCTTAATTATGGGTCAAATAGAGTCTATTGTTATAGACTTTTTGTTTATAAAATATACGCCTACTAAACACATTAATCTACAAACCAATCGTATACAAAACACATGTACGGTTACGGCATAAAATGAACAGACGATTGTTAATTATAAGAAACTTTTTCAACAACTGATTACCATGGCTAATAGCACCGTAGAGAGTCAAACATTCAAACTACTGAGCCTAACATTCACAGGTAACATGAATTGGAGCAAATTCATAGAAGATACTACCAAGTGTGCTGCAAAGAAGGTGGGCTCCATATACCGGGCTAGAGAACTTCTTACATCTTCCAGTATCCTATATCTCTACAAAGCCACCATTCGCCAATGCATGGAGTATTGTTGTCACATCTTGGGTGGTGCACCAACCTCTAGTCTCTCCCTCGTAAACAGGGTCCAAAAAAGAGTCACTAATCAAATAGATCCCATACTGTCTACCAAGCTCCAGCCCCTGCCCCATCGCCGCAATTTTACATCGCTGTGCTTGTTTTACAAGTACTTCAATGGAATGTGCTGCACTTGTGCCTCCTCGGCATAAATACCCCTGACTAACTCACAATCAGCAAAATCCCACCCATTTACTCTGATGACAGAAAGCTTTATACTCTAATAGCTTCTTTTCTTCGAACTGCTTGCTTTTGGAATGCCCTCCCTGCTCGATGTTTCCCCGACTGTACCAACATACAGAAATTTAAATGTAATGTGAACAAACATCTTTCTGCACAACTCCCCACTTAGGATGCACCTATAAATCCGGCCCCTAATTCACAGTAGCCCCTTTCAGTGGCAATGTTCCTTTTTGGAGGTGAATATTAGCAACAAAAAAAAAGAAAAAAGAAAAATAAAAGAAAGACAAGCCGTAAAATGGCACAACCAACCAATTTTAGGGGTGAAAATAAGAGAAAAAAAAAGAAAAAAGAAAAAGAAAAGAAATACAAGCCGTAAATGGCACAACCAACCAATTTTGGGGGTAAATATGAGTAAAAAAAAAAGAAAAAAGAAAAGAAAGACAAGCCGTAAAATGGCACAACCAATCAATTTTGAGGGTGAATATGAGTAAAAAAAAACAGAAAAACAAAAGAAAAACAAGCCGTAAAATGGCACAACCAACCCATTTTGCGGGTGAATATGAGTAAAAAAAAAAAAAAGAAAAAAGAAAAGATAGACCAGCCGTAAAATGACACAACCAACCAATTTTGGGGGTGAATATGAGTAAAAAAAAAAAGAAAAAAGAAAAGAAATGTAAGACAAGCCGTAAAATGGCACAACCAACCAATTTTGGGGGTGAATATAAGTAAAAAAAATAAACGAAAAGAAAAACAAGCCGTAAAATGGCACAATCAACCAATTTTGAGGGTAAATATGAGTAAAAAGAAAAAGAAAAAAGAAAAAGAAAAGAAAGACGAGCCGTAAAATGGCACAACCAACCAATTTCTTTTTTTGGGGGGGGATATAAGTAAAAAAGTAAAAAAGAAAAAGAAAAGAAAGACAAGCCGTAAAATTGCACAACCAACCAATTTTGGGGGTAAATTTAAGTAAAAAAAAAAAGAAAAAAGAAAAAAGAAATAGAAAGGAAAAACCAGCCGTAAAATAGCACAACCAACCAATTTTGGGGGTGAATAAAAGTAAATAAAAAAAAGAAAAAGAAAAAAGAAAAAGAAAGGAAAAACAAGCCGTAAAATGGCACAATCAACCAATTTTGGGGGTGAATAAAAGTAAATAAAAAAAAGAAAAAGAAAAAAGAAAAAGAAAGGAAAAACAAGCCGTAAAATGGCACAATCAACCAATTTTGGGGGTGAATATAAGTAAAAAAAATAAAATAAAAAAAGATATATATATATATATATATATATGTGTGTGTACATCTCTTCTGTTTCTCGCTCTGTGCATTCCAAAATTTCAAAATCAGACTCTAATAACAATCCGTCTAACATATCAATACTTGATTCAGACTAGCCTATTTTTTTTTCGTTTTTTCCTTTTACTATGTTATTAGCAGGGATATATTTTATTTCGCTTCAGTGTTTTCTGAAAATACTTTTTCCGGTAAAGAAAACTGTTACAATGAACACATTTTCCTTTACACGCCTAACATTCTTAAATATTAAATGGAAGTAAACATGTAATCAGTTATTTCCTTTGACTTCTGCAAAAAAATCCCGCAAAGCTTCATACCGAAAAGTAAAAGACATGTGACCCGTTGGGTCACCAATTGATCTCGGGTTAGATTGTTTGCATCAGGAAAATGTGAGTTTGCAAAGCCAGTTAAAAATTAAAAAAATTAAAATAAATATATAAAATAACCCCCAGTCTACTCTCGATTTTTCTCTCTTCCACTCAAACTACGGATAAAATAGTATTACTGCAGTGGTGATATTCCCTTTTGTTTAAAATGGACTATTCTAATCGTTTTACCATCTCTTTATCTTTATTACCTTCAACTGTTAATAAAATGAGAGAGAGAGACAAAGGGAGAGGGAAGAAGGCGTGATGAAAGCGACAGTAATAAATAAAGATAAAATAAGAGAAGCGTTGATATTGCATCCAGTGAGAAAGAGTGAAAGTGATAGACAAAAATATAGGAGGAGATGAGTCAATTGATAAGTTAATTGCAAATTTCGACCAATTAGAATAGTATAATTGGAATTTTGATTTTTTTTTTAAATATAACTTAGTCCGAAAACTGCGAAATATATTAACATGTATTTTGTGTGATTAAAATATATAGGAAAACGCCTTCGAGAAATAAACGTTGACTAACTCTCCTTTGATACTCAGAGAATACGGTTTACTAAAAATTAACCTGATTTTGTTATCTCTTTTAAATGTTGTACACACACACACACACACACACATATATATATATATATATATATATATATATATATATATATATATATATATATATATATATATATATATATGGGAAATGAAAAAGGAAAAACCGAAAAGGATGTTTTGTTTTTTTATATATTCATCAACGTTTCGTCTTTATTTGTAAGACTTCCTCAGGATGATAATTTTATTTTAAGAAAAATGTCATGCAAGTACGTGAAAATATTGGGTTGACATGATGGGCTGATAAGAAAAAGTAGTAGCCACTACTGGGTGCTCAGGACCGAGATCCGGGCTTAGTGAAGTCAGTAGCATGGAATGAAATTAATGAGGATGGTTCTGAGTGAAAACGTGGAAGGGGGACGGGAATAATGTGGATGGCTGTTAGTGACGAAGTGGAGAGGTAGGGGAAAGAGGAGGGGAGGGGAGGGGGAGGCTCTGTGATTTTGGTTTGTGGGTAAAGACTTGAAAAAATGATGGTAGTTTGAAAGTGGGAGGGGTGGGTTGATCAGAACCATCCTCATTATTTTCATTCCATGCTGCTGACTTCACTAAGCCCGGACCTCGGTCCTGAGCACCCAGTAGTGGCTACTATTTTTTCTTATCAACCAAATCATGTCAACCCAATATATGTCGAGAAATTAACAAGTAAGATAGCGAAGAGAGAAAACTCTGTGGTCTTTTACGACGCATGTATAAGAAATGACTTGCTTCCGAAATATATATATATATGTATATATATATTCTGTCAGTAGTGGGTATCCTACTATACAATATATATATATATATTGTTATGGTGCCGTACCTACCTACAAAGAACTAATGGACTCGTCCACCTTATAAATACGGGAAGCACGTGACACTTGTTCTCTTCTTCCCAGGCAAACCAGCAATGGTGGTTGAGAGCAACACCTCTTTGTAATATCTTTCTTTCTATTATATAATATATACCTTTGTTCATTTAAACCATGTGTTCCTGTGTCATTTATTCAGCTTTACCCAGGTCCACAACATATATATATATATATATAAGCAGATTACTGGTACAAGAAAATGGTAGGAAAAATTTCAGAGGAAATTTTTATCTATCAAAAATGAAAAGGGAGCTGACGAAAAAGAAAATTACTAAAGAATGTCCTTAAGGCCTTATCACTTGACCTTCTAACCCTAACCCTTATCAGTTGACCCTTATCACCTGACCCTTATCACCTGACCCTTATCACCTGACCCTCTAAGAAGAAACGTTAGAATGATAAATTAAAAACTAGGGAAATCGGATAAAAAAATGAGTGAAAAACATTTGATGAGGCCTTAAAGGAAGATTTTAGTGCAGCAAAACAAAACAATAAAAAATTATAAAGCTCTTTTCTGGAACTCTTTTGCTGTTGACGTTTAACGACCTCACATACGGCGTTCTCGGTTGTTGTTGTTGTTGTTGTTGTTGTTTTATTAAACTCTATTCTTTTCTCTTCAGCTTTTTATTAATTGTCTTTATCACCTGAAGAATCGGAAGTATATAGAACATTTATTAATCTTTTTGATTTTGAAACTCAAAAGATTATTAGTAAAATCGAAAAAATAATAAAATACCTCTATGCATCTAACACATGGTTTCTTATGAAGGCATTTTGCCTCTATCTTTATGTTTAAAATTCAAAAGATGCTTAAATAAATTAACTTTCCCAAATTTATATATATACATATATAATAAATATTTGTTTTTGTTTTTTTTATCTATGTACGTATACGTTTCGTCCCTTATAATCGGGACTCATCAGTATAGAGATATGACTATTCACTACTGGTCGCGCGATTCGAAGCCCCGGGCTCCGAGTATTTTACAACTCAAATACCGACATCTATAACCACTCGACCACCGCTGAATAGCTGAATAAACAGTGATAATTTTAACACTTTTCCGGCGGCTTAACATCAAGAGAGCGTTCTACTTAATGAAAAGAAAGATGCATATATAGCTAGTGACGTCATGGTGTGTTAATACTACACTTACAGTGCCCATCTAGAGGGTTTTTCTAGGAGCTACAAATATATATATATATATTATCTCTTTATCTCTATCGCTATATATATATATATATATATATATATATATATACATTTTAAATGTCGTCATACTCGTGGCTACCTTGAGAAGAAATGTCAATTAATCGATGACTTTCCAATTTGTCTTTGCATTACGAATTTCTCTCTGCCCGTGTAAAAAACGATACATAGTCTCCGAGTTCCTTGAAAGCAAAAAATAAACGGGGGTATCTATAATTATATCATCTGACTCCGGCTACTGAGCCCTCTGGTCAATTTTCTTCCAAAGAAATGTATATCATATATACAGTGGACCCCGTTATTCACGGGCTCACCATTCGCAGTTTCACAAATTCGCGGATTTTTAGCATAAACATTGACTAAACATTTTCTTCATAAATTCGGTAGTACTTACAAATAGTCATCTAAGTTCAAACTAAGGCACATAAGACAAAAAGCGCAATTAAAAACGCTAATTATTCTGTAGGATTCATATTAAATACGGCTCATACAAAAGAATTTGTATTCCATATGAGAGACCCACAAAAACTAGCCCCCACCGCTTTCGTAGTGTCTCTTCTTTGCAACCAGCAACTCTCTCTGAATCTCTGAGAGACCTACAAAAACCAGCCACCTCGCCCCCCCCCCCCGCCTTCGTAGTGTCTCTTCTTTTTAACCAGCAGAACCGTTTTTATTGTTCATAAAGATGTTTCTGCTGTTATCATTACATACATGCATATATGTGGGTGATATATATATATATATATATATATATATATATATATATATATATATATCACTGTAATATCGTGTAAAATTAGCCGCCGACTCGTTATTTTACAAAGTTAAAATTCCTCTTTAATTATGAGCTAATTCGCTATGGCCGAGGGGTTAACGCTCTTGACTACGAATCAGTGGCGATTTGTGCGCCGCCGACCGTTGAGAATTAACTTCCTGTACTGAAGATTGCGTTAGCATGAAACATCGATGTCTGTAGGTAATAAATAATTAATATTTATTTATAAATATTATTATAAGCCCCCTTCACTATAGGTAATAAATAATTAATATATATATATATATATATATATATATATATATATATATATATATATATATATATATATATATATATATATGGTGGACGTCTGTTATTTGCGGCTCACACATTTGCGGGTTTTCATCATAAACATTGAGGTAACATTTTCTTCATAAATTCGGTAGAACTTACAAATATGATAATCATTTAAGTCCAACTTTGTCCAATACGACAAAAAAACGCTAATTATTCCGTAGGATTCATATTAAATGCGGCTCATACAAAAGCATTTGTATTCCAAATTTTAGTTAACTTTATACGAAACTGAAATATTGTTTTTGTAAATCACCGAACTTGTAAGCAGAACGCTAATTTTTCATGCAAAAACACATGCTTATGTACAACAAGAATCTGATTTTTAGTGACCACCTTTGAGGCATCAAAATCTTTTCGCGGATTTTCGCTATTCGCGGGTGCTTTTAGAATGTAACCCTCGCGAATAGCTGGAGCCTACTGCATATATATATATATATATATATATATATATATATATATATATATATATATATATATATATATATATATATATATATATATATATATATGAAGCAATCCAACAAAAGATATAAGCGTCAACTAATATCTTATAATTAGTGAAACATCCGGATAAAAAAACTGAAGCTCAATATACTGGATAGAGCATTAATATTATAATATAAAATGAAGTAATAAAATAAGGTGTCAATCAAATTTTATTAGAATTCAAAGTTCATGCAAATGATAAATAAATCAATCATTAACATTGAATATGGACACATTTCGCGACTGGATAACTTTGCCGGCCCCTTCAATTTCACATATTTGGACTGCTATTTGTATCTTGGAGTAATGTCCTTCCTGATTATGCTTCTCAACTTGTATGACCTGGATGGACTGTATGGATTCAACAAAAGTATGTTTTTGGATTGATATGTTTGATGTTATGTATTTTTATATATTTGTATATATAATTTTATATATTTTCAAAGCGTAATTTTATTGCCTGTAGTAGTATAACTGCGGTAATGGTCCTCTGAAGAGAAGAATTATCTTTGAAAACTCATGAGCTAAGGACTTAAGGATGCTTTGCATGAACTTTGAATTCTAATAAAATTTGATTGACACCTTATTTTATTACTTCATTTTATATTATATATATATATATATATATATATATATATATATATATATATATATATATATATATATATATATATATATATATATATAATTAATGACAATATATATATATATATATATATACTATCAGTGCCCTTTTACTTTGCAGTCTCCTTAAAAGATTCAGATTCAGATCGATGATTGTCAATTAGTGACAACAGAGCAAATATCAACCATAGTGTAGTGTAGGTTTTTTCAAGACACTTTAATCCAATAACTTTTTATTCTTTGTGAATTTCTCTGATTATTTAATAATGTTGCAGAGACGATATTGACATAAAAATGTTGTTTGGCACAAGACAAATGCAACGGACCGTAAAAAATATATCCCACAGAAATGTCGTGTTTTTTGGAAATGTTAAATAATAAAAATAAAAATAATAAAATAAAAACATGGTTATTGGAATATAATATAAACCACGATTTTGTTGTTGTCGATCACTCTTCGTCGCTTGTTGTGAATACTTGCCGACTTGGTATTTATAACGTTACATTCCTGCTAAATTCTTAGCTTATTTCTGGTGGCTAACTGGTAACTCTCTTGACTGCGGATCAGTGGCGATTTGTGATCGGGGTTCGCGCCCGTCGACCGTCGGGAATTAATTAACTTCCTGCACTGAAGATTGCGTAAGCATGAAACATCGATGTCTAAATAATTAATATTTATTCATAAATATTACATATATATATATATATTTGAATAATATAAAGATAATTATTTAATATTAGATCCCATCGTGATGGGGATATGATCGATATTGGGGATAAAGCATATATATTATAGAAAATATGAAATAAAGAAGGAAAATGTAGTTAAATACTTTACAAGTTTATTATAATCATCAGGTGTTTTAGCAAATATAGGAATAATCTTTAATCCATTGATTTTCAAAGAATTACTCTTCAGAAGGAAAAAAAACAATAAATTGCTATTTATTAGTAATTATTAATTTAAAAATTTACAACACAAGGTTAAATTATGCTTAAAGTAAAAATAGTCCAAGAATGTTTCAATAATAAACAGGAATTCACTATATAATAGCATGACTTAATCGGATCTTTTCAGCAACTGCACTGATACATTCACGACAATTTCTGTACATTATTGAAACATTTTTGGACTATTTTTGCTTTAAACATTTTTTCATTATCTCAATTCTCTCTCTCTCTTTCTCTTTCAATCTCCCCCTCTCTCTCTCTCTCTCTCTCTCTCTCTCTCTCTCTATATATATATATATATATATATATATATATATATATATATATATATATATATATATATATATATATATATATATATATATATATACACGTAGTTTAATGGATTCGTCCGTACTCTATAAAATAGAGCAATTTTTAGTAAATAACGAATAATTTTTTCTTGGAAACAGACGAATAACACAGGTTAATAGAACATTTTTAATAACAAAATAGGTTAGCAAAAAAAAAAACAATATGGAGAAAAAATCTTGATCTCTTATATCTGAAACTTTTTTATTCTCGTTTTTTAAGGCAAGTGGTGTCTGATCAACACTGCTGGGAAGCGATGTTTTGTTTTTAAATTCCCAAAATCCCTAAAATAATATAAAGACTAGCGCAAATTCTTGAAGGCAAATTGATGTAGCGATTGCAAAAGATTAATTGATTTACAAGCAAAGTAGTTTTCCAGCGAAGAATTTGGGACTAAACGTGTTTTTTTTTCATCTAGTTTTAATGGTTGGTGCACTCACAAGACTATATATATATATATATATATATATATATATATATATATATATATATATATATATATATATATATATATATATATATATTATATGTATGTATATATATATTATATGTATGTATATATATATATTATATGTATGTATATATATATTGTATGTATGTATGTATATATATATTGTATGTATGTATATATATATTATATGTATGTATATATATGTATGTATGTATATATATATTATATGTATGTATATATATGTATGTATGTATATATATATTATATGTATGTATATGTATGTATGTATGTATATATATATATATATATATATATATATATTATATGTATGTATATATATGTATGTATATATATATATATATATATTATATGTATATATATGTATGTATATATATATATATATATATATATATATATATATATATATAACCCTTTCGTGTATATACTTTAATAAAGATATCATTTAAGTAATAAATAACAAAAGTAAATTAATTCAAGATCGCTGTAACTCACCGTTTTGTTTATTAAATCTTTTTGATATTGTTTAACTTTTTTTAGAAGCATGGTTAATATAGTGTTAGGTATATCTTTTATGTTTTCTTTGTTTTTTCCATTGGAAAGTTGGGAATATTCGGCCATTTCATTCACCTGTATCAACCAAATACGAAAAGAAAAAATACAGTAGAAATGTAACCGTTATATTTAAATACGTTTAAATATTGACCTCAACTCTTGTTTTTCTTTTCTTCTTGTGGCACATCTTTTAGAAAACATTTTTAAGGTTATTTGGAAAATTTAGAAAACAAAGAAATGTTTTTTTATATATTTTTAGTAATGAATAAAATCATATTTTCTTTCATAAAAAGTATTTTTAAAAATGATTTAATTCATTATTCGATATATAAGAAAAAAATAACATTTCTTGGTTTTCTACATTCTCCAAATAATGATTATAGAGATATTATATTATGAACGTGCGTCTGTGTGCGTTTCGTCCACAGGCCATGATCGTCCTATCGTCGTGCTGGTTCAAAGTCGTTGCTTGATTCTGACACAAGTCACAGTGTTAATCGTGTCTCAGTCACGGCTGTAACGGAAGAATTCTACCTCTGAATAAAGTCACAACTCAAGTTTGAAACAAGTAACAAAAGTTTTTGTTTTCTTTGGAAGTTACGTTGATACTCGTTTTCTTCTCTTCAACAACAAACCTGCAAATGAGAACTTTTAGCCCGACCAAATAAAAATACAAGTCCAACCGAACACAAACAGACTATCTGTTTTCAAGAGCCACCGAAAACGAACTAACCGTCAGATTCAAGAAAACTAAACTGACCCTCAGACACCCAGATGACTACCCCACCCCCTGCCCATCCGCTGAAATATATATAGATATTCTGGAACTACACCAGAAATAACCACTTGAGATAATCAACTGCCAATCTATGAACATAAAACCCTACTGTCTAGGGTCCTGTGTCTAGCCGGCCATTATTTTTGGAAAAGCTTAAGTGGGTAATAATCACAGCAGGCAACCTCGTATCTGTAGAACCATTACTTTTTCAAGTAGACAATTAGAATTTTGGGTGGTTCAACCCAAATCGGAGATATTTCCCATATATTGGGTGATTTCCCTTCTCTTAGTTTACTATTTCTCACTCACATCAAACATGCAGTCCACTAAACATGCAGTCGTCTAGTGTATGTTTACAATGGGACGTATATATTTTTGTTCAATATCTACTTCATCAATGTTCAATACATAAGTACAGATTAGTAGTTGTATAAAAGTATTCTTATGGCAAGTTAACTACACATAACCCTTTGTGTTTCATTACATTGAAGGAATTCATCAGACTAACTGTGGAATTAGAAAGCTTATCATTCTTTTTTATAAGTAAATATGTTTTTAATATTCGACTCCAACTGCTTAAATCTACTGAAACCCCGAATAAAAAATACTACATAGGTGCTACATTAGAATGTAAAAATAGATATTATATCCACAAATGTACATTTTATAACAAAGGAGCATAGATATAATACATTTACTATTTAACTGTTTTGAGAAACTTTAGGATAGCGGACGGTCTCCAGTAGTCGCATAAAAATGATTACGGTGAACTAGGATGTGTAGATTTTTAGAAAATTGGGATAGATTATGTCTAGGTGAGAAACAAGAAATTCTAAAGTTTTTAAAGTAAAATAAAATCTACTAAACCGAAGATGCGAAATTTCTACTAAGTGTAGGCATAGTATAAACTTGACTTGGGATAGCTACTAAATAAATCACCATTATAAAAATAATGTTTGGAACAAAGCTGAACCTAAAAGTAATTGCCATTGTGTGATTAACCTACTTGTGAATGAGATGTCAAAGTATCATGGGAAGTCGGTTGAACTTTAGTGACCGATGAATGCGAGATAATATCAGTGTGAGTGGTTTATATTTAACATATAAAATTATCTTTTCAGACCCAAACAGCAATCCATCTGACATAACGATACTTGATTTGGAGTCGCCTTTTTCATTTATCCTTCTACTAGTTTATTGGTTCGAATATATTTTATATCGCTTTAGTGTCTTTCTAAAGATACTTAGCTCGGCTTAGATTGGAGACAGTCTCCTTTACTTACCGAAATAAATTAAAGGGAAGTTATCATGTGCAATCATATTAACTTATCTCCCTTGACTTCCGTGTGTGTATTGCCACCCCATTAATTGCGCATTAATATTAATCGATTGGCGTCAATTACTAAAACGAACATATTTTGTAATTGTTATCTTAGAAAGTAATTTTATTACGAAATTAAAATCACTAAAATTAATTTCAGTTTCTTCGTAAATAAGTCAATCGGTTTTTTGTACTCCCGGGTAACGCTAGATAAGTACAGCTAGTAGACAATAAAATCAATAGCTTTAAATAGTAGGGGAAATTAGTTAGGATTTGGTGACTAGTAGTAAGGGGGGAATATGATTGTTTTATATGGATACTCTCGTAAGCAGATGATGTTCTGCTCGTCTCTTAGTCTGTCAAACTTTGTTTGAACTATCATTTTTATTGGTCTGTAACTCTTCAGTTAGAAATAACATTTTCGTTGGTCTGTGACGGTTGGGTTTTAAATAATGTTTTCCTTAGTCTGTCTCGTTTAAATTGGAAATATCATTTTCGTTGGTCTGTCACAATTTAGTTCAAATTAATATTGGTCCCCCGATTTATAAAATCGGGGGACTTATGTTTTGAGACATGTCCGTCCGTCCGTCCGGATTTTTCTCCGCAACCATCCATTGAATTTCTCTGAAATTTTGGATGAAGTTGTAACTTTGGTCAGGTTAGAAAGTGACATTCTCCGATTTTTGAAAAAAAATTAGGTTAGCCCCCCAAGGGGTCAAAAGGCCCCGAAATGGCAAAAATTGACATTTTTTGTCCCATAACTTTTCATCCATCTATTCAATTTCTCTGAAACTTGGCCAAAATGTGGAGGCAATTGTTCCTAATAGAAAATAAGTATCGCTGACCTTGGAAAAAATCTGGTTCGCGCCTCCAGGGGGTCAAAAGCCCCCAAAATGCCAAAAATTACCATTTTCTCCCATAACGTTTGATCCATCCATTCAATTTTTCTGAAACTTGGCCAAAATGTAGAGGCAACTGGTCTGGATATAAAATGAGCATCTTTGACCTCAGAAAAATTCTGGTTCGCGCCCCCAGGGTGTCTGAGGGGGGTCAAAATGCCCCAAATTGCCCAAATTGCCCAAATTTATTGCATTTTACACTCGCCACATCGAGTCACATACAGAGGGGGACCAAGCACGCGCGGATTGTTACACTTAAATTTGAAATAGAATTTTAGTTGGGCTTTAGTGCTTAAATTTGAAATATAAATTACAGACAAATAAAAATGCTATTTCAAACAAAACTTGACAGACAAATGAAAACGCTATTTCTCACGTAAGCATGACAAACAAAAATATTATTTAAAACGTAAGCGTTATCAACCATATAATGGTGATAATTATCATATCTCTATAAAGTCACCATTCGCCCGTGCATGGAGCATTGTTGTTACATCTGAGCTGGTTCACCAACCACTAGCCTCTCTCTCTTAACCGGGATGCTAAAAAAAGTTTCTGACATAATCGGTCCCGCACGGTCTGCCAAGTTCCAGCCCATGTCACATCGCCGCAGTGTTGTATCCCTCCGCTTGTTTTACAAGTACTTCCACGGTCAGTTATCTTGGTTATTCACAGGAAATAAGTACATAACCAGGTTATTTTACTCACAACCAATATTTACGGTGAATTAAATTGCTTATGACTTGTAATAAATATTAAATATCAATTTTTAGCGCAAATAGGTCAGAAATGGGTAGGTTACCCCAAATAAATTGTTTTTAACTAATTTCCCAACTGTATTTCCTTTAAAATAATTATGTCGCCAATAGTAACGTTTGCCCCTAACGAACTTTGTCCCCTGTGGAGTAGCAAGTAAAAACAAGTAAAAGCGGGGCGCTTTTAGGGTCTTTAAAAAGTGAGTTGATTGAATAAACATTTGTTGTTACTTGGTTATTATGTCAGACGTTCTTAACCTTTTGGCTAAGATCAAAGTGTAGTATCTGTTCCGATGGATACTACACCCCATAGACTAGTATTGTCTTGGCCTTCGGGGCTTGATTTACGCCGGTCTATGGGACTGTCCTGTGCAGTTCTAGGAGGTCCACCCTCCCAGGCTTTACCTCCACTCTTTGGGGAAGAGTAAGTTTATTGCTTACTGCCTGAGGCGCCCTACCGGGGAATGCCGACGGGGCTGCCCAGGCAATTTTTAAATGGCCAGAGTGCTCGCCTCTCGGGCGCTGGCTTTTCAAACCCCACTTTCCCGACCCGACCTTGGGTCACATCTTACTTGTGGGAGTAAGATAAAAACTGGCCTTGTGCCTAACTCCTCGAGAAGAGTAAATCAATACTCGGTTATTATGTCAGACGTTCTTGGCCTTTTGGCTAAGATTAAAGTGTAGTATCTGTTCCGATGGATACTGCACCTGATATTGTCTTGGCCTTCGGGGCTTGATTTACGCCGGTCTATGGGTCTTCCCTGTGCAGTGCTAGGAGGTCCACCCTCCCAGGCTTCGCCTTCCCTCTTTCGGGAGGAGTAAGTTTATTGCTTACTGCCTGAGGCGCTCCTACCGGGGAATGCCGACGGGGCTGCCCAGGCAATTTTTAAACCCCACTTTCCCGACCCGACCTTGGGTAACATCTTACTTGTGGGAATAAGATAAAAAACTGGCCTTGTGCCTAACCCCTGGAGAGGAGTAAATAAATACTCGGTTATTATGTCAGAGCTGCAGGATGTTATCTTTTGCTGGTTCATGACTACAACTGTTAGTTCTCTTTGAGATTCGTACGCCCCTAAATATTGCTACAAGGACACTGCCTCGATGCCCCGCCCACTTCGGGCCACGTCACAGTGAGAGAAATTAAAAGAAAATGCTAATGTGAAAAAGCAGAGAAAAAGGGGGGTTCAATTACTGAATGAACGAAAGAATGAATATTAGAAAAACAAAATCAAAATAGAATTTTAAGCAAATGGAAACCAGAAATAAATAAGTAATCAAATATGAATTTGATGCCTCCCCCCCCCCCACTAAATGGTTAAGTTTACAAAAAATAAAAATATTCACCCTGTTGCCTAGAATACGTATTCCATAATTCATAATGATAAGTTCAATAGCTTAGGATTTTACGAAGCACATACATATTATTGGCGTTTATGCGACGATCCTTTTAATATAACTCAAAATTTGATGTAGAGCAATTCTTTTCTTTATTAAATATGTTTGCACCTAACTTATTCTAAAAGTTTTTAGGGGGCCGAAACAAATGGTTAAGTTTACAAATAAAATAATGTGCCCATGATACTCACTGGGTCACCTAGAATATATATTCCAAAATTCATAATGATCGGTTCATAAAAAAGACTTTAAATATATATATATATATATATATATATATATATATATATATATATATATATATATATATATATATATATATATATAGAGAGAGAGAGAGAGAGAGAGAGAGAGAGAGAGAGAGAGAGAGAGAGAGAATTATTAAAAGGAAAAAAAACTATACACACATTAAGGTTGTATACATTATAAATTATTTCGACTCTTTAATTATGTCTCGTCAGACGTATAAACAACCCCATCAAAAAACCACGACGAGACCACATTAAAGGGTCGAAATAATTGATAGTGTATACAACCTTAATGTGTATATAGTTTTTTTCCTTTTAATAATTCTATTTTGCTCTGTTTAAAGGTACATTGAGTTCTTTTATTCGGATTCCCAACCAATTGAAATCTACACACACTATATATATATATATATATATATATATATATATATATATATATATATATATATATATATATATATATATGATAATTTTATTTACACAGACATGTACAAAATCTGCGACACTGGCATGTCGATGTTATCGATCAACAGTTACTATAAACTCAGATCATATTTGGTTTCTCTCCAAATATGATCTGAGGTTAAGATCGGATTCTAACTCTGCCTGATGAGATCTCAGTTTATAGTAACTGTTGATCGATAACATCGACATGCCAGTGTCGCAGATTTTGTACATGTCTGTGTAAATGAAATTATCATATATAAAGCTCTATTTTGATATTGAGCACTTTTTATAAACCCGGTTAAAATTCTCTGGATTACCACCCTGTGGATATTTTTCACATGGATTATTACCATTATTATATATATATATATATATATATATATATATATATATATATATATATATATATATATATATATGCACCACCTAAATGTTAGCATTTACAAAAAAATAATGTGCTCATGTTACTCACCGTGTTACCTAGATTATATTCCAAAACTCATAATGAAAAACATACTTATAGCAATTAAGCTACACTGAAAAATCTGTATTTAATTCCTGAGTGAAATCATAAGGAGCCTGATGATTTCCCGTAGTAATGAAACACGGACTTTTCTATGTAGCTTACTTTCCATAAGTATATTTCCATACTACTACTAAGCTCTACTTCGAAATAAATACTGAAAATATATCTGCAATACATTAGGTAATACATTATTTTATAATGTAGGAGTATATACATGAAATAGTAATATTTATTTTTCATTTTACTTCAGTGGAAGTTCTCGGAAATCCAGGGGGCACTTCTTTATATAAGATACATGAATATTCGAATATTCTATATTAACGTTCTCCTTTACCTGTCAAACGTTGAGTTTGTAAAGAAGTTAAGTGGAGGTCCCCAGATGTCGGAGAGCCTTCTACTCAAATAGCTTCTTTCCTCGTACTGCTGGCCTCTGGAACTCTCTCCCTGCCCCCTGTTTCCCCGACAGAACAGACATGCAGAAATTGAAAACTAATGTAAACAGACATCTCGCTGCGCAGATCCCAAGTTAGGTTGACCCCCCCCCCCTCCTTCTCCGCTTTTCTTTTCTCAGTAGCCCCTTACGTATACAGTGGCGGCCTGCCTTGTTTGGGGTGAACTATGTAAAAAAAAAAAATAACATTAATGTTCCTCTCCTCAATTGACCAGTAAACTATGTTATGGTATATCTTTCTTGTGGTCCCTTGGTCACACTGGATTCCAGGACAAGGATTCATCTAGTCTAGTGGAGTATCCAGCTAAGTGTTGTAACTTAAGGTAACATTACTTGGAAAAGGTGCACCATTCCTCGTATGAGCTAGTGTATAGCCGTGTTGAAGGGATCTTATTTGGGCTTCGAATACTATGTTATTTTGAATAATTAGTCAGCGTTTACTTGTAGAGTGATGTATCCTCGTGTCAGGTTGTCCTGACAAACTCTTTGATAGAAAGACCAAAAACACTCGAGGATGTTGTCTAGTCGGTAATTCAAACTCTATGTTTGTGTGTGTGCAAACATTGTAAAACACAGCGGAATTCTTGCTTTATTATACCTTTATTTATTATTTTTATTTACACAGACATGCACAAAATATGCGACACTAGTATGTCGATGTTATCGATCAACAGCTGTTATAAACTGAGATCTCATCAGGAAGAATTAAAATCCTATCTTAACCTTAGATCATATTTGGAAAGAACCTTACTTTCCAAATATGATCTAAGGTTAGGATCGAATTTTAACTCTCCCTGATGAGATCTCAGTTTATAACAGCTGTTGATCGATAACATCGACATGCCAGTGTCGCAGATTTGGCACATGTCTGTGTAAATAAAAATAATTATATATAAAAGATTTATTTGTTATTGATCACTTTTTATAAGCTCGGTTGAAATTCTTTGGATTACTATCCTGTGGATGTTTACCTTACCTGAATTATATATATATATATATATATATATATATATATATATATATATATATATATATATATATATATATATATATAATAATGATAATAATTCAGGTGAAAAATATCCACAGGGTGGTAATCCAGAGAATTTTAACCGGGTTTATAAAAAGTGCTCAATATCAAAATAGAGCTTTATATATGATAATGTTATTTACACAGACATGTACAAAATCTGCGACACTGGCATGTCGATGTTATCGATCAACACTTACTATAAATATTAATATCATTACTATAAATATTATGATCATATTTGGAGAGATCCAAATATGATCTGAGGTTAAGATCGGATTCTAACTCTGCCTGGTGAGATCTCAGTTTATAGTAACTGTTGATCGATAACATCGACATGCCAGTGTCGCAGATTTTGTACATGTCTGTGTAAATAAAATTATCATATATATATATATATATATATATATATATATATATATATATATATATATATATATATATATATATATATAGTAGTAAGCAATGAAAATATATATGGCAATCAAGCCTGACGATTCCCCCCCGCGGATGAAACACGGGAGCCTCTGTGTAGTTTGATTGTCATATATATTTTCATTGCTTACTACCTAGCTCTACTTACGTATCGAGCACTGTTGAAGTAAATACTGAAAACTGACACATAAAAAATTATATTTTCTTTATAATGAATTATGTGCATATATGAAGTACTAATATATATATATATATATATATATATATATATATATATATATATATATTTATTTATATATATATATATATATATTTATTTATATATATATATATATATATATATATATATATATATATATATATATATATATATATATATATATATATATATATAGCGACAAAGTAATGAAAATGCACCGGTAAACACTGGCCGACTATCGGCAAAACAACAATAACAAAAAATCAACGTAACATTATAGGCGATAAAAAGTCGATCAAAAAATATGCCAAGTCGTTCTGGTCTAAAGGTAACACGCTAGACTACGAATGCATCGAGGGTTCGATCCCTGCCTGGATAAGTCATGCTGATGACGGTTTATAACCACAAACAAGTGTCTATGTCTTCCTTTTGCAAAAAAAAGAAAATACTAGCGTGCATGTATATATATATATATATATATATATATATATATTGTTACAAACATTTTTTAAATTTCTATAATAAAGATATTCGTTTTTACGAACATTATTTTCATAATAAAAATATTCGTTATTACAAACAAGTTATTTATTTTTTTAAAGAGATATTCGTTAATACGAATATTTTTACTGTTATAATAAAGATATTCGTTATTGCAATTTTTTAATATACTTTAGATACTAGTGATTACAAACATTTTTTTAATTTTTATAATAAAGATATTCGTTATTACAATTTATTGTTTCATAATACAGATATTCGTTATTACGGAAAAAATTTAAATTGTATAATAAGATATTCATTATTAGGAACATTTTTTTAATTTTATAATAAAGATATTCATTATTACGAACATTTTTTTTTTTTATAATGAAGATATTTTTTATTACATTTTTTATAATAAAGATATTCGTTATTGTGAGCATCTTTCGATTTTATAATAAAGATATTTGTTATTATGAACAATTTGCTTTTATTTTTAAAGATACTCTTTATTACGAACAATTTGCTTTTATTTTTAAAGATACTCGTTATTACGAACAATTTGCTTTTATTTTTAAAGATACTCGTTATTACGAACAATTTGCTTTTATTTTTAAAGATACTCGTTATTACGAACAATTTGCTTTTATTTTTAAAGATACTCGTTATTACGAACAATTTGCTTTTATTTTTAAAGATACTCGTTATTACGAACAATTTGCTTTTATTTTTAAAGATACTCGTTATTACGAACAATTTGCTTTTATTTTTAAAGATACTCGTTATTACGAACAATTTGCTTTTATTTTTAAAGATACTCGTTATTACGAACAATTTGCTTTTATTTTTAAAGATACTCGTTATTACGAACAATTTGCTTTTATTTTAAAAGATACTCGTTATTACGAACACTTTGCTTTTATTTTTAAAGATACTCGTTATTACGAACAATTTGCTTTTATTTTTAAAGATACTCGTTATTACGAACACTTTGCTTTTGTTTTTAAAGATACTCGTTATTACGAACACTTTGCTTTTATTTTTAAAGATACTCGTTATTACGAACAATTTGCTTTTATGTTTAAAGATACTCGTTATTACGAACAATTTGCTTTTATTTTTAAAGATACTCGTTATTACGAACAATTTGCTTTTACTTTTAAACATACTCGTTATTACGAAGAATTTGCTTTTATTTTCTAAGATACCTGTTATTCCGAACAATTTTTTGATAGATTTCTTAAATATTCGTGAATACTTCGCATAAAACATTTTTTCAATACTTTTTACACTTAAGATGAATTATTGCAAATTAACATTTATAATTACTTAAACATTGTCAAATATTAGAATTCCAATAGTATTTTTTATTAAGATCCAAGTCTATTGTTATCCGATATCCAGCTATGTTAGCATTGACTGTGATTGACAGAATGCCAATAAACGCCTCCGGACAGCAAATAAACGCGTACATATATATATATATATATATATATATATATATATATATATATATATATATATATATATATATATATATATATAGAGAGAGAGAGAGAGAGAGAGAGAGAGAGAGAGGGGGGGAATGAGATAGAGGTAGAGAAAAACTTAAAAACCGAAGAGAAAGAAATTTTGTACAAACCTATGAAGATGATTCTGAGCAAACTTGCCGCAAAGACAATGAATGTTAATGCCAACACGGCAAACTGAGCTATCTGAAAAAATCCTCTTGGTTTCAAACTTGTGAAAACACTGTCCACGTCGATCAGGGAAGTCTTTCTCGTGCCCGCCATTTTTGATATTTCGATAATGGCTCTGGCTATTCCAAGACGTTTTTTTTTTTTAAATTTATTTATATTTTAAATAAATAAAAAAAAATCACAAAGAAAGTTAAATAATAAGTTCAATTATTTGGTCAAACTTATTACAATAACTGTTTAAGAAAGTCTAATTCGAAGACGGCTCCCATGCTGACATTGTACGTATCATCCCCAAAATTGAACGTTTGGTTTTGGTGTGAAGTGTCCGTCTGCGCTTGAGCGGTCCGATTTGATAGTTTTAAGCTCCGATTCTAAACAGGATACTGAATAGAAAATTAAAATAAATAAACATTAACATTTTTTTTTAATTAAAAAAAACAAAAAATCTAATTTAGGTCATTAGGTCATTTAATTTGCCTATCCAACTGTTTTTCTAATGTGATTTCCCACGCGGTCTAAGAAACTTAATACTGGTTATATAGACAATATTTCGTCCGGCCCACGCATGCGTCAGTGTCAGCGACAATGAGTCCAAGCATGGAGCGTGTGTTACTTTTACTTGATGATGATGATGATGATGATGATGGTGATGGTGATGGTGATGATGATGGTGATGATGATGGTGATGATGATGATGATGATGATGATGATGATGATGATGATGATGATGATGATGATGATGATGATGATGATGATGATGATGATGATGATGATGATGATGATGATATATTCGTTTAATCCTCCCTAAAATGGTATGATGATAATGATATCTAAGTATCATCCTCCTAAACTGGTACTTCAATGTTTTAATAATGATGTTAATGATGATCATGATGATGATATTTCGCTTATAATCCACCCCAAAGTGATACTTTAGATGATGATGGTGCTGATGATGATGATGATGATGATGATGATGATGATGATGATGATGATGATGATGATGATGATGATGATGACGGTGATGTCAATTACGTATATTTTCCTTCCCCAAAATACTTTCGTTTGTTCGGTGTGTCATAAAACTGCTCGTTACCAATTCCGTTCGACAATTTAAAAACGCCAACTCCAGCTAGGATGCTGGATACCAAAATCTGAATAAGTAAACATAAACTTCTTTTTTTTTTCTTCGTTAAAAAATAAGCCAAAAACACATATGTCACATTTAGGTCACCACTCCCCTTCCGTAAAAGAAAAGTTACTGTTGCCAAATTTTTAAACCGTGAAAAAATTCTAAAGTTCGTATATTGAGCCCAAAAACAAATCCTTCTACAAAAAGACGTTGAATTGTTAGAGGAGCGTTGGAATCAGTGTATCACCTTTGAAAGAGACAATGTTGATGAATAAAGTCGAGGTTTTCTTAAAAGTTGTTTTACTAGTCAAGCTCAGATCTATTGCGTGATGTGTTAATGCAGTCTCATTGGCTACATTTGCGTCAAGAATATATGTCGGTTTGTATTATTTATATTATTCGCACTTTATCGATGGACTCTCTCCCGTCGATTTCGACGTATGAGTGCCCCACCGCGCGTGAATTTGTAATTGCAAGGGTTGCGCAATCCCACAACAACCGCTCTCCTGAGTCGGCATTGCTTGATTCCAATGGCAAGTAGTAATGCAAGACGACTGGAAACAATACCGAGATAAGCAGAGAGAGCACATACAGCACCTGGTATTCCCAAATGGTCACCCATTTAGTACTGGCCAGGCTCGAC
Source organism: Sepiola atlantica (assembly GCA_963556195.1). NCBI lineage: Eukaryota > Metazoa > Mollusca > Cephalopoda > Sepiida > Sepiolidae > Sepiola > Sepiola atlantica. The sequence goes on from OY744546.1 coordinate 16,537,014, forward strand.
GCCGCTTAACTTCGGTGATCTAACGGGAACCGGTGTGTCAACGTGATTGTGCCGTATATAATTATTCGAACTACTGTTATCATATTCGATGTTATTATAACAACGTTAAGGCCGATGTTATTCTCCCCGGAGCCTTTGTTTGCACAAAAATGCAATAGTTTTTTTTTTTTTTTTTGTATTTATCAAGATGCATTCTGGAGGTGTGTTTTATTTGTTTGTGACCCTTTTATTGTGGTATAACCAGACAGTCTCCCTCTTGTATTGTCTGAATTATTCTGTTCTCATCTTGGATGTTATTCTCACAACGTTTCGGCCGATGTAACCTACGACCTTCTTTAGGTGCGTCTTTATTGTCAAACTCGGGAATAATCAGTTCATAAGTGGCAATCTTCGCCGTTCAAACGTAAGTAGGTAAACCCGCAGAAGCTGTTCCTCGCAAGTAAGCATGGGGAGTCTCCCTTCACCATGCGCGTAGCCAGGTGTTACACGTGTTTGAGGTGAACAATGTCTTTCTTCAGACACGAGGTGCAATTCTGAACTGCGTACACCGGTATAAGTCGAACAAGTGACGGCAAATCAGAAAAATCCCCGACTCAAAATCCGCAGCAAACGATGTTTATTTACTCCTCTCCAGGCCAGTTTTATCTTACTCCCACAAGTAAGATGTGACCCAAGGTCGGGTCGGGAAAGTGGGGTTTGAAAAGCCAGCGCCCGAGAAAGTGAGCACGCTGGCCAATTTTTAAAGGTAATAGGTACTCTTCTTCTAGAGTGCTGACTTATCACACCCCCACTTTCCGACCTTGTGTCACATTTTACTCTGTGGGGGGTAGATAAACGCCTATTGCACACCTGGGAAGGTATCGCTCAGGGTACTCGTTCTTGCCTTGACAGCGTTCAAAGTCGACTTTGTAATCTAGTGGTGGATGATCTCTTCCGTTCCTTACAGCCCCTTTATTACAGAAAAGACGTTGCTCATCTCTCTCTATTCTATATTTATGTCCATGGAAGGTGCTCGACTGAGCTCCAATCTATCGTTCTTCTTTGGAAAAGACGTTGCTCATCTCTCTCTATTCTATATTTATGTCCATGGAAGGTGCTCGACTGAGCTCCAATCTATCGTTCTTCTTTGGAAAAGACGTTGCTCATCTCGCTCTATTCTATATTTATGTCCATGGAAGGTGCTCGACTGAGCTCCAATCTATCGTTCTTCTTTGGAAAAGACGTTGCTCATCTCTCTCTATTCTATATTTATGTCCATGGAAGGTGCTCGACTGAGCTCCAATCTATCGTTCTTCTTTGGAAAAGACGTTGCTCATCTCGCTCTATTCTATATTTATGTCCATGGAAGGTGCTCGACTGAGCTCCAATCTATCGTTCTTCTTTGGAAAAGTTCAAAGCAAGAACTCGTCTAGCTACCACAACCGCAAAAAAAACAAAGTTTTCTTTCTTTACGTGCCTAACATTAAAGGAAGTTATTTCCCAGAACCTTTCATCTTTGAAACACGTTGCGACAAATTTACTTCCCTGATTGAAACAACATGGTCATCTTGAAATCTAATGTCAATAAACACTTGCCATAAACCGTCTTCATAAGTCACCAATCTTTTCCATTCATTATTTTCAATACTCTCATAATATTCTTCATCATTCAACTGACAATCTATCCATCTTATTAACTCTCATCCTCGAGTGGCATTTGGTCTCAATGAGTGATGATTCATTAATAAATCGAAAAGAATACAATAAGTACGTTTATTTAAGTAGATTGAACGAAAAATATTACTTTAACACATACATTGCAATAAACAAGTCTTAAAATAAACAGAACATTATGGATATATTTTTATTTTCAATGTTTCATTACATTATAAATCGGTGCTCTGCCACAGAGAACAGAATAATATCCAGACGTCCTTTTGATACAAAACATATATATATATATATATATATATATATATATATATATATATATATATATATATATATATATATATATATATAAGTATAAATTGTTATTTATACAAACATTATTGGTTACATATGTGCATACATGTTTCGGTTGCACTTTCCCAAGAAAGTCAACCTCATCAGACCGAGAATCTTTCAGGAATGGCTGAAAGATTCTCGGTCTGATGAGGTTGACTTTCTTGGGAAAGTGCAACCGAAACATGTATGCACATATGTAACCAATAATGTTTGTATAAATAAAAATGTATACTTATAAACAGCTCTACTTGGTATTGAGCACTTTTTATAAACACTTGAGTTTCTACGGATTTACATTTACAGAAACCAATACATGTACGATATATATATATATATATATATATATATATATATATATATATATATATATATATATATATATATATATATATATAGTAAAGTATGAAAATATATTAATGCCAATTAAACCATACAAAGGTTTGCCGCGTTTTATCACCGTCAAGCTAAGTGCACCAAAAACACCTATCCTGACGATTCCCTTCGGGGATGAAACACGGACGTCTTGATGTAGATTCATTGTCATAAATATATTTTCATACTTTACTAAGCTCTACTCACGTATTGGGCACTGTTGAATTAAATACTGAAAATCTATACACAATATATTATATCAGCTAATAATATTATACGTGAACACATGAAATAATATATATATATGTGTGTGTGTGCGTGTGTGTGTGTGTGTGTTATGTGTATGTGTGTTATGTGTATGTGTGTTATGTGTTAACCTGATTTTTTGTTGATGCTATTATTTGAGTGGATAATATTACTAAACAAGTGACTATTTAGCCTGCGAGGCTGAGAATACCACAAGTGTAAAATAAGATTCTTAACTTATTTCCAGCCTCGCGCACCAAATAATCATATGTTTAGTTATATTATCTGCACAAACAATAACATCAACAAAAATTCAGCTTAATACATAGTATACTCTATACTGTCGGAAATAAATTTCCAATATTAAATACACACACATACGCACACACGCATATTTAAAGTCAATTTAGCCCCATTTATGTACCAGATCACACACACACACACACACACACACACACACATATATATATATATATATATATATATATATATATATATATATATATATATATATATATATCATGGAAAATACTGGTATACGAAAAAGTTCTTTGAGCAAAATATTTATAAATACAAATATCGTGATATGTATTACGTGATATTTAATTTTTACGGACGTTTTATCTTTAAAATGTCTATAAAAGGAATTGCCACTTATATATTTACCTTAATAGCCAAATGTAACATCGGGCCAGGGCTACTCACAACTGCATGCACGGATTTCTTTGTTTTGGGAAACTTCTACCGCATATTTTATTCTGATGATTCTTAGTTCAGGTAAATGTGTAAAAGGCAATTCCTTGTTATACACCTATTTCAGATAAAACGTTCGTAAAGAGTAAGTAACATGTGATACATATCACGGTCTTTGTTTATATATATATATATATATGTATGTATATATATATATATATATATATATATATATATATATATATATATATATATAAATATATAATAATTGCAACAAAATATAAAAGTAGTTTTAAAAAATAATTAATTTGAATGCTTTGGTCTAAATGGGGATCAGATTAGGATTTTTTTTTAAAGTAGTCAAATTAATTTTGTTTATTGTTTTCTAATGCTTTAGATGAGGATTGATCATTTGTATTATTTGGAGTATCCGAACTACTATTCTTATATTAGTTGTTATTCTCACAACGTTTCGGCCGATGTAACCTCCGACATTCTTCAGGTGCATCTTTTCGAACTCGTGGACCTAATATTCAAACTTGGGGATTTTTATGTCGCACTCGGGAATTTCGAACGGAATCCCTTGTTCTCATTCCGTCAACCCGACTGGGAAGAGGTGTCAATTTGATGTTTTTCTTAGTTATTATCGTATGTAGTGGCGATTGAACCCTCAACGCACAAAAGAAATGATTGTTAACGAAAGCTTGTACCTGTTATGCCACGTGTAAACAAAGAGTTCATTCCGAGATTCCGTACAGGTTCTCAAATTAGACATAAAAATTCCCGAGTTTGACTGCAAGGTTCCCAAGTTCGAAAAGATGCATCTGAAGAAGGTCGGGGGGTTACATCGGCCGAAACGTTAAGATAACAGTAGTCCGAAAACCTAAATAACACAAATTGATTTATCGGTATTAATGTAAATTAACACACCTCGCTACCCCCTCCAAAAAAAAATTAGATTCTACTTTATTATGCAAATTGCTCCAGACAAGGCATGAAGCCACTTGATTTAAGGAGCTAAAAAAAAGAAAAACACTACTTCAAGGTCAAAAACTAGCCAACGATAAGTGTTAGATGGATAGATTCCGACCCAAAAAACAGCAATTATTCCCCCTTTGTCAGAAACATCGTTCACGGAATGTGAAGACTAAAGGACAAAATAAGGGAAGCGAGAGTTACGAGACTGCCGAAAGTAAAGCCAAAATCCACTTTCTACTCTTTTAGGCGATAACGTGTAATTTTACGACCTTGCTACTCGGACTTAGGGTTAGTGGTAAAAAGATTTGGTTAACCGAATGGCCCGGAAATGGGGAATAATTTTACGTTAAATTTATATATATATATATATATATATAAAAGGTTAATACAACAAAAGATATAAGAGGCAACTAATATCTTTAATTAATGAACATCCGGATAAAGATGAAGCTCAATATACTGGATAGAGCATTAATAGCATTAGATAAAGTGAAAGAATAAAATAAGGTGCGAATCAAATTTTATTAGAATTCAATGGCCGAAAACATCAGGCCAGTTTAATTTTATTCGAATTGGCATTAGCGGCGCTTGCGTCTAACCAGGAAGTTATGGTTTGCACAACTCCTATCAGCTCATAAGAACCCTTAATTGTACATTATAATATTCAACACCAAGTGAGTTTTCTGAACTTTTCATATGATTTGTTTTTTTCTATCGTTTCATTAATTTGCATACACCTTGGATACACTTTTCACTGTCATCTACTGCATCGATAGCAAACAAATTTCCCGCCTGGATAACTTTTTCGTTTTTGGAATACCATTCAACACCTGGATTGATTTTTAATCAACCTCTTTGACATCTTTCTTGAAACTGTTTTAAATTTTATGACTTGGATGAACTATATGAGTTTAACAAAAAAGTATGTTTTGGGCCTATATATTTGATGTTTTATATACTTTTATGTATTTTACATATATTTTTTTATATATTTTCAAAGTTTAATTTTATTACCTGCAGTAATGGCATTGCGGTAATGGTCCTCTGAGGAGAAGATTTTCTTTGAAAACTCATGAGTTAAGGACTTTAAGTACTTTGCTTGAACTTTGAATTCTAATAAAATTTGATTCGCACCTTATTTTATGCTTTCACTTTATCTAGTGCTATATATATCTATATATATATATATATATATATATATATATATATATATATATATATATATATATATATATGTGTGTGTGTGTGTGTGTGTGTGTGTGTGTTACTTTAATTCACCTCAAACAAAGCATATTGCTACTGAAGCGTGAGGGGCTACTGCGATAGGGACCAGATTTATAAGAGGGGACCTGTGTGATGAGTTGGGCAGCAAAATGTTTGTTCACATTACATTTAAATGTTTGCATGTTAGTACGGTCGGGGAAACAGAGAGCAGGGAAGGAAGCGTCCGAGGTATGAAACTGATTCCTTACTCTAAATTCGAAAATAATTGTTTTGTTTTTTTTTTCTTCTTTCCTCAAAGTTTTTCAGGGTGTTCACACGTAATCGCTTGAAAAAGTAGAATTTCATTTTTTGGGGGAAGGAGGTAATTTAGCGGAGGTGTTCATCTACAAATTTACCGATTTGTCTAATCTCTAATCAAGTTCTTAAAGAATTGCCTTTATTTTATTTTTTTTTTAATAACTGATTAGTTGCTTTGCTACGAAACGGGATGATCTTTATCAAGAGGCTGGTTCTTGGCTTTGTATTTCGTCTGCAATCTGCGAACGTCGTCCATTGTGGTTGGCATCTGTGTATCCTTTGATTCTGGTAGACCTATCAAGAAAAAGCTCCCCAAAGTGATTCCAACTCCAAAGATGGTCGATGGTAGCCACGTTATGTGTCTTGCCTGCAATAATAATAATAATAATAATAATAATAATAATAATAATAATAATAATAATAATAATAATAATAATAATAATAATAATAATAATAATAATAATAATAATAATAATAATAATAATAATAATAATAATAATAATAATAATAATAATAATAATAATAATAATAATAATAATAATAATAATAATAATAATAATAATAATAATAATAATAATAATAATAATAATAATAATAATAATAATAATAATAATAATAATAATAATAATAATAATAATAATAATAATAATAATAATAATAATAATAATAATAATAATCAGAAACGGCAAGAAACTTCAAAAATTGCACCCCCCCCCTAAAAAAAAGAAAAGTGATGGCACCAGCCTAATACATCACAAAATAGTCGTGAAGGGTCAAGGAGGATGGGAAGACCGAGGAGGAAGAGAACTAAGCAGACCTCCACTGGATGAGTGGGGAGAGTACTAGGGCCTTGGGAGGCTTATTGCCACCCAAATCCTAGAGGAGACCAATGTTCGTTGCCAGCGAGAAACCAATGGTAAGCGGCTGTTGCGATACCGCAAAGTCATTTGCAATGGTTATCGAAAAGAGGTGGGGAGTACTGGAAATCTGGGTAGGCTTGTTGTCACTCAGACTCCGGGGAACACAGCTGGTTATTATCAGTGAGCAATCACTGACAATGATTTGTGTGAGAACTCCTAGTGAGTAAATAATAATAATCATCATCATCATCATCTCACGAATGCTATTTTATATTTTAACCCGTTTTTTTGTTGTGGGAAACAATCGTCCATGAAACCCGCTCTAAATCGACAATTTAATTGATGTATATGAATGTTGCATGCTTTTGGAGAATTAAAAACTTTTTTTAAGTTTAAAACAGAAAATTGAGTCATGTCTTAGCCCCCCCCCCCTCCTGCCAAAGTCTATTCACCTAAACTGTCCCATTGTCCATGCCTACCAGCACAGACGGACCTGCTTAAAGCGATAAGTTAAATGTCTTATAACTACCATTTTTGGTCCCCCGATTTATAAAATCGGGGGACTTATGTTTTGAGGCATGTCCGTCCGTCCGTCCGTCCGTCCGTCCGGATTTTTCTCCGCAACCATCCATTGAATTTCTCTGAAATTTTGCATGAAGTTGTAACTTTGGTCAGGTTAGAAAGTAACATTCTCCGATTTTTGAAAAAATCTGGTTAGCCCCCCAGGGGGTCAAAAGGCCCCAAAATGGCAAAAAAATGACATTTTTTGCCCCATACCTTTTCATCCATCCATTCAATTTCTCTGAAACTTGACCAAAATGTGCAGGCAATTGTTCCTAATAGAAAATAAGTATCGCTGACCTTGGAAAAAATCTGGTTCGCGCCCCCAGGGGGTTAAAAGCCCCTAAAATGGCAAAAAAATGGCCCTTTTCTCCCATAACCTTTGATCCATCCATTCAATTTTTCTGAAACTTGGCCAAAATGTAGAGGAAATTGTTTTGGATATAAAATGAGCATCATTTACCTCAGAAAAATTCTGGTTCGCGCCCCCAGGGGGTCAAAGGGGGGTCAAAAATGCCCCAAATTGTCCAAATTTATTGCATTTTAAACTCGCCACATCGAGTCACATACAGAGAGGGCCACGCACGCGCGGCTTTTTATTATTAATTCTTTTAACAGACTCACCTGTATATCTTTAGAATTATTAGTACATTTTGATAACATCACATATGCTTTTCTATATTTTGGCCTGTTTTTCTCCTTCTAAAGGATTTATAAGCCCAACCAGATAAAAGACGTACGCGAACACATAGAAAAGAACACTTGAACAGGGCAGCGAAAGACCTGGAAAATAAACAACCAAAGATCCGGAAAAGAAACAACCAAAATTCCGACAGAGAAACAACCGAAGTTCAGGAAGAAACACAACCAAATATCCCGAAGATATGGAACCAACAACCCTACCCTATGAAAGGTGCTCTGTGTGCGTTCACTGCATAGGCCGTGATCGTCCACTCGTTGTGCTGGTCCAAAACTGTTGCTAGATTCCGTCATCGGCCACAGTGTCAATCCCGTGAGGTCTCATTCAATGCTACAACAGAAGTATCCTCCCTCCAAATAAATTTACAACTCCAGTTTAAAACAAATAACAAAGTTTTATATTTTGGAGATTATAATAATACTTGGTTTCTTCTACTGAACAACAGACTTGTAAATGAGAATTCTTAGCCCGGCCAAATCAAAATACAAGTCCATCTGAACACAAAATGACCATCTGTTTCCGCAAGCTACCGAACCCTAACAGACTGCCAGACCCCAGAAAACAGAACTGACTGTGAGATGTCCAGATGACCATCTGAACTCCCCTGTCCATCTGCTGGAATATATGTAGATATCACCGGGAGCACACGAAAAAGACTACTGTAGATAATAGCTAGCCAGCATCCACTTGAAAAGGCCAATCTGCTGCCAATCTATGAACATAAAAACATACCGTCCAAAGTGTCTCTTATCTAGACAAACTTTAACTTTGGAAGACCCTGCATGAGTCATAACGACAGCAGTGAACCTTGTATATGAAGAAACATTGTTATTTTAAGTGGACAAATGGAATTCTGGGTGGCCCAAACTTCCAGATCAGACATATTTCCAATTTCCTGTGTTGTCTCTCTTCTCTCTGTAAAATATTACTCACTTGCAGCAAGTCTGGTATTCACATGCATTTCAACTATGCAGCCTACTAAACATGCAGCAACATAGTGCACGTTTGCACCCAACACAGAAAAACACACAAGATAAACACAACAGATAGTTCGCCATCTACGCAACATTGGTACTTGGAAAGTATTAATACCATAAATGGGTTAATCAAGCTTCTGTTATCTGAATACATTTATGTTGACCACGAGATAAGAGTTCAATCCTGTAAACAATATTTCTTTTCATTAGAATCTCAGACGTACCGGTTTGAGGGGCTATTTGTTATGTCAATTCATTTCAAAAACGCATGTGTCATTGTTTGTTTTTTTATTCAATTTATAAAATATATTTCCGTGTAGTTTGCGTAACATAAAGAAACTGATTACCGCTCACAATGAACTTTCAGAGGGAGCAAAGCAGTTCACTTTGCAGATCAAAAGTATTTCATTCAAAAGATATCGACTCTGTCTGTGTGTGTGTGTGTGGGGGGTATCATGTAAAGCATACAAGTATGGACACCTGTGAAAGGAGGGATTATGAAACCTGTCGGACAACTAATAATATTGCTATTAAAGTCAAATAGCGATCTTCTGTTGCTAACCTGATTATCGACAGAAGAAAGGATCAAGTTTATCAAAAGTATCCAAGGTCGGTCAAGAGTTGTGTCTCAGTTGATCTGACGTGCAGATAGGCACATGCAAGAACATTATATATATATATATATATATATATATATATATATATATATATATATATTTAAATAAATGTTTTGAGGTACAAAACTTATAAATACATTTAAAAAGGATACGCAGAAATCTCTCAAAGGCCCTTTCGACTATCATCTCGCCAGGAGAAACTCGGTAGTTTTTAATTAATAATATTGTCGAAAGAAAGAACAAACGGGGAATTGAATGTGCCAAAATTAACGATAGAGCAATTAAAAGTCAATTTAATGATTTCGTTAAAAATCGATTAAAAGGCACTACCTTAGGGGGAAAAAAGGGAGGGAGTTCAAAGTTCCCCAAAGAGATTTAACGATTTAACCAATTCCTTCTGCCGGCACAAGGAAGGTTTTCGAATAGCGATAGAGACAGATTCCAATATTTTCAAATGGTTCTTGGAATCTGCTCTATGCTAGACCTCAAAACGGTCTATTTTATAACTACTGGCACAGCTTGGGTTTTCAACCAAATGCTGGCCAATAGCAGAGTCCAAAGAATTAGCGGAGGGGTAACACAAGGATCCTACCCTTTCCTGACGTATTTTTGATGGAATGTGCTGATTTATGCGGGTCTGCAAATGCAAGGAAGTCCGCCCTATATAGTTTGCTCTTTCTTTCGACAATATTATTAATTTAAAACTATCGATTTTCTCCTGACGAGATGATAGTCGAAAGGGGGTTTGAGAGATTTCCTCGTATCCTTTTTAAAAGTATATATATATATATATATATATATATATATATTGGTACAGAAAAATTAGTACAACATTCGTACCGTCGGTTTCAAGCACAGAAGGACTTAGCCAAAATAAATAAATATTACGCTCTTAATTTTTAATTTATAACTTTAATTCTCAATTAATCGAGCACTCTGCTGGGATTTTTTTTACATATATTACAAAGATTACATATTACAAAGAAGTATATATAAATATATATACATATATATATATATATATATATATATATATATATATATATATATATATATATATATGCATGAGTGTTACTACAGTTTTGAAAGCGTCGTTAGGAGATATATTTGAAAAATTTTGAGAAACCAGTTAACAGACGCGTGAATTTATATCAATAAATGAACATTTGTTTAATATTATTTTTTTTTATAATTATAAATCCGAATTTTCGGTTTAAAAACCCCATACTCATGGTAAACAGACATTGTATTTTTTTTTCTTCACCATGAAAATCTGACGGCATGGCCGAAGATTTACGATCTCCTCCGATGTTATTGGAGAGTTTGTTTATATGTCCGGTGCTTATAGTGAATGCTCTAGCAGGCTTGATATGAATAATATAAGTGTTACTACAGCAATTTTCAAATATATATATATATATATATATATATATATATATATATATATATATATATATATATATATATATATAGAGAGAGAGAGAGAGAGAGAGAGAGAGAGAGAGAGAGAGAGTTAAAGAGAGAGAGAGAGAAGATAGAGAGAGAGAGAGAGAGAAAGAGAAAGGAGCGCACTCCTTTTCGCTGCAGCCAAGAGGCGGAGGACTCTTTTTTTTATCCAGCAGTTGGGAGGCAAGTAAATAGGGACTTATTCGAAAATAATGTTGGAAATGTGCAGAGTTGGCGGGGGAAGGAGCGGCTCATTTTCTCTTGGAGCGGGGGCTGTTTCCAAACTAATGGAGCGGGTAAAACCCGATATATATATATATATATATATATATATATATATATATATATATATATATATATATATATATATATATATATATATATATAGATAGTACTTGTATTGTGGCTGTTTCCTAAAGAACCAAAATATGATCTAATGTTAAGATCGGATTCTAACTTTCAGTTTATAATAACTGTTGATCGATAACATCGGCATGCCACTGTCGCAGATTTAGTACATGTATGTGTAAATAAAAATAATCATATATATATATATATATATATTATATACATATATATATATATATATATATATATATATAGAGAGAGAGAGAGAGAGAGAGAGAAGGGGGGAGGATAGATAGATAGATAGATAGATAGATAGATATTCAAAGGCTTTGTATGATACAGCACTTTAAGTAAAGTTGACAAAAAGCTGTCACTCAAGTAATGCTTAACTCCACGCCATGCCTATTGAGTCCTCTCGACGGCTTGCTAGATAGCCGCAGTATTTGCTATTTAGACGTTAATTTACTTCCCTATTTCTAGTCAATGCGTGTTGGAGCATTAGTACGCGCTCCGGCTACTGAGTTAAACATGACTTTAGTATCGGGTTCGAACCGTGTGACCGGTAGGGATTGTGTCCTCCCATAGTTATGATTGCAGTTTTGGCATGAAACACATGTGTTTATGGATTTATTTTGAATATATATATATATATATATATATATATATATATATATATATATATATATATATATACGGAAGGATTAAGACAAGGTGCTTAATTAAAATCATAATGGCGTTTAATTTCATTTATTTTCATCTGTTAACTAGGGGTACATGTTTTGGGGTGGACTCTTATTTATTACCAAATAAGAAACCTTGGTTATGAAACTCAACCACTGAAAGTTGTATAATTGCTCATATATACATAGATATACACACACACACACACACACACATTATATTTGTTTTTGTTTATTATCTATGTCTTTTATAATCGGGACTCATCAGCATAGAGATATGGTATGGTCATGCGATTCGAAACCCCGGATTACGAGTATTTTGCAACTCAAATCCCGACGTCTATAACCACTCGGCCAATGCTGAATAGCGAATAAACAGTGATAATTTTAACACTTTATCCGACGGCTTGATGTCATAAGAGCGTTCTATTTAATGAAAGGGACGATGCATTTATAGCAAGCGACGTCATGCTGTGTTAATACTACACTTACAGTGCCCATCTAGATGGGTTTTCTAGGAGCTACAAATAATAAATATTTGATTTTGTTTATTATATATGTACGTATACGTTTCGTCCTTTATAATCGGGGTTCATCAGCATAGAGATATGACTATTCACTACTGATCATGCGATTCGAAAACCCGGATTATATATATATATATATATATATATATATATATATATATATATATATATAGAGAGAGAGAGAGAGAGAGAGAGAGAGAGAGAGAGAGAGAGGGGGGGAAAGAGAAAAAGAGGGAGGAGTCATAGAAGGCTATCACAATGCAAGAAGTGGACAATTGCCGGTGTTCAGAGGGACAAAAGCGAAGTGATTTTTTTCATTAAATCTTGATTTAATTTCACCTTATACACAGTGATCTAATGTGCGTAACCATGTTCCATTATATATTTCTAGGTAAGACCTCTTTATCAAATTATAGGTGTTTCAAATCTCTCACAACTCGTTTTGACTTTACCGCTAGTAATATTGTTTGACATTGTATTACTGCAACAAATATCACAGTTACCCCGCAGCAAATAGACTTAAATGTTTTAAATTATAAAATAATTCCTATTAAATGTATTTATTATTGTTATATTTATTTATCTAAAGTTATTTGTTGTGTGTTAGATTAATTTGAATAAGTTATTTATTATAATTATTTATTCCAATGTTAAAATCAAAAATTTAATGTGTAAATGTTTTTTTAATATAAAATATTTAATATTAAATTGTTTAGCACAATAAGGGGAGGTAATTACGTATAATTTTGTACAGGGTTATTTCCCTTGAAATATTTTGAAATGTTTAAACAGCTCAGTTAAATCATGTCTTTAAATTATCAAATTTTATTTATTTTCTTCATTTTTATTTTTTCTCATAATTAATTGATTGTAAATCTATCTACTAATGTTAAATAGTACGTTTGCGTTTGATTATTTGGTTTCACAGCAAGTCATCGAGTCAGCGAATATGAACTTAAATGTCCCTTCAACCTGCTATTGCTAAAAGAAACGTGACGTTACATGGCCAAAGAGAGAGAGTGCGAGAGGGGTGGGTCAGTTACTTGATAATTGATTGTAACTAAGAGGCCAAGGGAGCCGGGTTCTGTAGCCCGAAACGCTCTCTGTCGCTAGCAGAAGAGAAGGCGACGCTAACATCTTAATAAATGGTCCTTTCTTTAAAACTAATAATATTATTTTTTGTTTGTGCCATTGTGAAACTTTAATTCGAGGTGTCTCAATTACAAGAGGAGCGGTTACACGAGATAGGATTATATTGTGCTGTTATGATTTGTGAAGTGTATTCGAAAACAGTGTATGTTTATGAACTCTCATGTATTTTATTTGACTGTGAATCACAAGACATTAGACCTCACATAAGAGGGGGTATATGTAACACTAATTTTATTAGTATTGTGATCATTTTGTGTTTTTATTTTTTTATTTTTTTATAATTTTTACTTTTAATAATTAATCGTAAGTCTATCTACCATTGAACATTTTAATTTGTTATAATTGTTTTATTATAATAGTTAATTGTAAATGTGTCTATTGATATTACTACGTGTTTTGATTATTATTCAAGATCATTTTTCTTTCATTTTTTATTTATCATTTTATAGGTTAATTGTAAATCTATATAAGTGCGTTATTCTATTAATATTTGTGATAATTTTATTTTCTATTTATTTATTCATATTGTGTCTACTAATTAATTATAAATCTATATAAGTGCGTTATTCTATTAATATTGTGATAATTTTATTTTCTATTTATTTATTCATATTTTTTCTATTAATTAATTGTAAATCTATATAAGTGCGTTATTCTATTAATATTTGTGATAATTTTATTTTCTATTTATTTATTCATATTTTTTCTACTAATTAATTGTAAATCTATATAAGTGCGTTATTCTATTAATATTGTGATAATTTTATTTTCTATTTATTTATTCATATTTTTTCTATTAATTAATTGTAAATCTATATAAGTGCGTTATTCTATTAATATTTGTGATAATTTTATTTTTTATTTACTTATTCATATTTTTCTACTAATTAATTGTCAATCTATATAAGTGCGTTATTCTATTAATATTTGTGATAATTATATTTTTTTATTTATTTATTTATATTTTTCTACTTATTAATTGTAAATCTATATAAATGCGTTATTCTATTAATATTTGTGATAATTTTATTTTTATTTACTTATTCATATTTTTCTACTAATTAATTGTCAATCTATATAAGTGCGTTATTCTATTAATATTTGTGATAATTTTATTTTTTATTTATTTATTCATATTTTTCTACTAATTATTTGTAAATCTATCTACTAAGTGCGTTATTCTATTAATATTTGTGATGATTTTATTTTTTTATTTATTTATTCATATTTTTCTACTAATTATTTGTAAATCTATCTACTAAGTGCGTTATTCTATTAATATTTGTGATGATTATATTTTTTATTTATTTATTCATATTTTTCTACTAATTATTTGTAAATCTATCTACTAAGTGCGTTATTCTATTGGTATGTGTACTCATGTTTTATTAATTTATTTATATGTATTGTTCTTTATTTATCTGCATTTATATATATATATATATATATATATATATATATATATATATATATATATATATATATATATATATATATTAATAAAATAGAATATTTCCACTTAGAAATATAGTTTCGTATTTGAATTACAATATTGTTATGGTGCCGTACCTACCTACAAAGAACTAATGGACTCGTCCACCTTATAAATACGGGAAGCACGTGACACTTGTTCTCTTCTTCCCAGGCAAACCAGCAATGGCGGTTGAGAACAACATCTCCTTGTAATATCTTTCTTTCTATTATATAATATATACCTTTGTTCATTTAAACCATGTGTTCCTGTGTCATTCATTCAGCCTTACCTAGGTCCACAACAAATATAGAAATTTAGAACGTCAAATAACGATGTGTTTTATCTTTAAAATGAAGTATTTATTTACATTAAAAACATTAACATAGCTTTTGATTTGCATAAGTCTTTATCAAGTGCAGACATTTTTTTTGTTAATCATATTCATAGTCTTTCGTGGATATTAGTCCATTGAGATGTAAATAACGTTTGATGTTAATGTATGTGTTCCATAAATGGCTAGGTGTGCTGTGGGTTAATGAAAAAGAATATTAAGACTTAGAGACATAGTTTCGTATTAGAATTACAATATACAAATTTAGAAAACCAAATAACGATGTGTTTTTTTCTTTAAAATAAATAATTTATTTACCTTAAAAACATATATTGTAATTCAAAAACGAAACGATGTTTCGAAGTTTCAATATTCTATTTCATTAACACACCTAGCTAAATGTGACACACTGAATAGGTTTAGCGCTTCCATAGAAAAAATAAGTTTCTAGTTAGCGTAAAGCAATACTCTTCTTAATATTATTGTAATAAAGATATCAAGCTTTTCCTAAATATTTTTTTTGTGTTAAAATCAACAAACAAAAAATATCGAAAGTTCCATAAATATTACTTGCACGTTCGATATACGGTCGAATCATCTCCAGGTGACAAAAAAATGAACAAAAAGCTAGAAAAATAGAAAGATTTTTTTTTTAAAACATCCGAGAACGCCATGTGAAGTCGTTAGACGCCTAAACAATAAACCGATGTCGTTCCAGAATAACGTTTACAATTTAAATTCTGGGACGCCAAAATTGGCGTCGTCGGATAAATTATATTTACGTTAAACATTTTAAAACGTTGTTATTCGTATCATATATAATGTCATTCATTGTAGGTTGCTGGGTTTTAATAAAGATAGCTTCAAGTATTTTTAATTTTTCGAATTTTGTCTTTAATTAGAAGAGAGGGAAAGTGTGGTTGTTTTTTTTTTAAATATAACTGCCAAAAAAGAAAACAATTTCTCCAGCTTTTTGTTCATTTGCTTTTTAGTCACCAGAAGATGATTTAACGCAGAATCGAAAGTGCTAGGGATACTTATGGAGCATTATATTAATATTTTGATTTTGACGCTAAAAATATTATTAGAAAAAAAAAAAAAAAAAAAAAATATATAATTAAGAAAAAGAAATGAAATAATTCTGCATCAACACACACACACACACACACACACACATACATATATATATATATATATATATATATATATATATATATATATATATATATATATATATATAATGTATTTATTTGAAAACTATACATTACAGCTTCCATTATTGTTTTATTGAAACAGGAAAGTATTTTATACTTATGAAAGGGCCTTACAACCCATCTCAAACATCAGCATCTCAGGGAATGATGACAGATCGAAAGATGGAACAGACGGCGGTAGTCACCTTTTCTAAACAGAGAAGGTCTAGCCGTATCAATGAAACCATGGTACATCTATGGAATCTGTAATGTATAGTTTTTAAATAAATAATTTGTATTTCTCTCTCTTTTCGCTTTATTTTATTTTATTTTATCTTTTATATATTATCTTTTATATTTTATATTTTATATTTTGTCTTTTTGACATTATTATTATTTATTATTTATTATTTATTATTTTAATTTTTTATTTTAATTTTTTATTTTTTATTTTTTATTTTTATTTTTTATTTTGATTTCTTGATTTTGATTCTTAACTGTCCCAACCACGTGACTTTCCAAATTTAAATTTTAAATTTATTTTCTTTTTTTCTCCCATTTCATTCTTTCCAAATATGATCTAAGATTAAGATCGGATTCTAACTCTGCCTGATGATATCTCAGTTTATAATAGCTGTTGATCGATAACATCGACATGCCAGTGTCGTAGATTTTGTACATGTCTGTGTAAATAAAAATAATCATATATATATATATATATATATATATATATATATATATATATATATATATATATATATATATATATATATATATAGTTAGAAACATCGTAGTAGACTTATAATACTATAATTGATACTGCCTCCGTGAAATAAATAAATGATTGAGTTCAAAATTTTGACTTCAATAAATGGCACCTGACGAAGGCCATAGAATTCATCCAAAACATGAGACTAGGTGTAAATATTAACGTATCCACGTACAATAATGATAGACAAGCAGTGATGCCCTAGTGATGTTCAGAGATAATTCCGTGATTACGTGCCCAAAAGACTCAAGTATAAGTGCTAGTACTGAGAAATATCATGAGAAAGGGCGATAATCTGAATATAATTGGATGCCCCAAAGACTCAAGTAGAAGTCCTAGTACTGATAAATATTATGATAAAGGGAGATAGTCTGAATATAATTGGATGCCCCAAAGACTCAAGTAGAAGTCCTAGTACTGAGAAATATTATGATAAAGGGAGATAGTCTGAATATGATTGGATGCCCCAAAGACTCAAGTATAAGTCCTAGTACTGAGAAATATTATGAGAAAGAGAGATAGTCTGAATATAATTGGATGCTCCAAAGACTCAAGTATAAGTCCTAGTGCTGAGAAATATTATGAGAAAGGGAGATAGTATGAATATAATTGGATGCCCCAAAGACTCAAGTATAAGTCCTAGTACTGAGAAATACTATGAGAAAGGGAGATAGTCTGAATATAATTGGATGCCCCAAAGACTCAAGTATAAGTCCTAGTACTGAGAAATATTATGATAAAGGGAGATAGTCTGAATATAATTGGATGCCCCAAAGACTCAAGTATAAGTCCTAGTACTGATAAATATTATGATAAAGGGAGATAGTCTGAATATAATTGGATGCCCCAAAGACTCAAGTATAAGTCCTAGTACTGAGAAATACTACGAGAAAGGGCGATAGTCTGAATATAATTGGATGCCCCAAAGACTCAAGTATAAGTCCTAGTACTGAGAAATACTATGAGAAAGAGCGATAGTCTTAATATAATTGGATGCTCCAAAGACTCAAGTATAAGTCCTAGTACTGAGAAATATTATGAGAAAGGGAGATAGTCTGAATATAATTGGATGCCCCAAAGACTCAAGTATAAGTCCTAGTACTGAGAAATACTATGAGAAAGAGAGATAGTCTGAATATAATTGGATGCCCCAAAGACTCAAATATAAGTCCTAGTACTGAGAAATACTATGAGAAAGTGGGATATGTTTAATATGGTTGGATTCGAGGAGGATACCGCTCCGTCACTACCCCCCTCTGCATGCCACTATAGACAAGAGAGATGTCATTTACTTACGGTGTATCTGGAAAACGGTGCAATCATGTTACCAAAAGCCGATCCCATACCCATGAGGCCCAATCCGCTGTTTCTGAATTGAAAACAGAAAAAAATCATTAATCAAGGATAATAATATAATTACTAAAATATACATAAATAGAAAGAAATGGTTGATGGTTATTACAACTGTTTTAAACACGCATTGGCGTCACTGCCAGTTTCATGCATAACGATCATTAGACACCATGTCCTTTGATGATCGCTCTTCCTGAAAGTGATAGTTCAGTTGTTGCTTATTTTGAACAAATACCTTCAAATAAGTTCTTACCATTGGCTTAATTTTGATTATTCCTATAAAATAATGCATATATATATATATATATATATATATATATATATATATATATATATATGTGTGTGTGTGTGTGGGGGGGGTGATTTTTGAAGGCTTACCAAAGCATTCCGTTCAGGAGACCAATCATCACCACAAAGTCTTTTGTGGTGATGATTGGTCTCCTGAACGGAATGCTTTGGTAAGCCTTCAAAAAATCACATATAAATGCTCTGTACCCTGTAATCGAGTATCATCGAGCTTGTTTTTATTGGTCTAATCCCGGTCTTCACTGAATAATCTATTTTCTAAGTGAAAAATCTCTCTCTCTCT
>OY744546.1:16561386-16631386 GCA_963556195.1 Sepiola atlantica
ATTTTAATTTTATTCTTGTTTGCACATTTCTCAGTGGCATATTGTCCTACGTTGACATTCACGTCAAAGTGTCAGGGTTAAAAGTCATAAAAAAAATACATGCCCTTCATTAACCTTTTCACTGACCCTAAGTCCGTGTTGCAATTCGAAAAAACAAATAAAGCATTGTATGTCTTAAAAGTATATGGAACAGTCGTCAGATAAAGGTGAAAACGAAATTACGTGTATATAGATCGTTGATAATATCTATACTATCATACGGCTGTGAGAGCTGGACCATCCTGAAAGATCAAGAAAGATAAATTCACGCATTCGACATGAAGGCATTGAGAAAGATGTTAAACATACCGTGGCACGCTTATAAAACTAATGTCGACGGTAATAAATTAGCTGAAAATTTGATGGGAGTCAGCGAGCCAACAATTAGTACCATAAAACGTAAAGAAGCAGTGTGCATTGCTAATGATCCTGTGAGGTGCAGGACATCGTACGAATATCTGCCATTCGCCACGACGACGTCTATTGACATTATGGGATATCAACCAATCAAATGTCTACCTTATTTTTGTCTTTTGTGTGTGTGGCGCACGTATAATTTCATGTAGCGGCATGCTTTTTTCGTCAAACATCGAAAAAGTATCACGTGATCTAGAATTTTTTAAGCAGCAATTCGTTATCACGATATTACCAAATACCAATACATTTTTCATTACAACTCTTTACAACGAGATATAACTTACAGTAATATTACGTAGTTTAAATATCCCTTTCAGGCCTCCATCCAAGGAGATGGATTTGATTATTTTATAAGCTTCGTGTCACGCGGAACTTCCCATCTGTGACATCACTTCCTGAACACGACAGTTTAAATTGCTACTCTAAGATTTCTAGTGGAATTTTCCCCTTTGTACTTAATCTAACTTTACGTGAAAATTTCCGTTTCTATGTCATTTTAACATATACATGTCCAAACATTGTTATATATCTGCATGACAAATAGCTGAGTCGCTTTCGACATCGAGGCATTACCTCTTTCGGGGGTTATTCTTTCATATATTCTTTTAGAAGAAAGGAAATTGGTTTACCGCCGATCGGCTGTGGTGCCTTTACCGGGGAATGCCGACGGGTCTGATCAGGCAATTTTTCTAGATACCTCGATATCGGTCTTGGGTGCTCTATGGTGAAGCCCTGTTTAAATCTCGACTTAATGTCACCTCTAGTTCTCATTGTGAGGCAGATAAATCGAGATAGTTGAGCCGATTCATTTGAACTAAGTCGTGATCGAGACAACACATACAGACGAATGATTATTGTACGATCGGACATTTGTTTCTTTCTTGTTTAAAAGAACAACCATTACAATTATTACAGGAGAACTGAAGTTAAAGATTTGTCTGTAGCACCTATATAAAGTAAAGTTAGTCTCCTCGTTGTTTCTTTGTCATCGATAGCTTTCTTCCTACAAAATCAATCTTTGATTCTGGTTCGTCAGTATTTCTTGAGGATCGTCGTAGCATGTTGTTAAGTAGAGTAAAATGCAGTTCCATTTAAATTCGTTAATAAAATACTTTGTCTTTATCGGAATTATTTTAAAATAGCCGCCATCTTAAAAAGGGACGTAACTTCGTATTTTCCATACAGAGTCACTTACCTTTGATTGGAACAAAAATAACAATATATTTGGTTGTTTTAATATTATTTGTCCTGGATATGACACGAAGCTACACCCAGCGGTGACAGCACTTCACAAATTTGTGCATTTTACATAAGTGTAAAAATCGATAATCAACGGTAACGTAGTGTGTCCGGCTCGCTTCAGTAATCACGTATGCAAATTTATGTGTATGGGCCAAGAAACGGAGCCTAAATCTGTTTTTTAATTAAACAGAAACCACCACTTTATCAATGCCGAGGCCACCCGTGGACAAGTGTTAATGTGATTTCTATTTATCTCCCCTCCAGGAGATTAGACACAAGTGTCATGTGTCGTTTGATGGAAGCGTTTTCAGTGGAATGACTTGGATTTGAATCTGGCACACCCAGGTTCTCAATCCGCGTCGATACCAACTAAGCCACTGTGTCATCTCTAATTCTTAATCTTAATAATAACTGATAATAATAAAGAAAAGAAAGAATAATCACATATATAAATTTATTTTTATGAGCAAAAAAGTGGAGGCTTAGTCTTAATAAATGAAAGTAAATGAAAGAATTTCTTCCGTTTGTAACATTCAGAAAATCTTAATATTTTTGTGATACAAATAGAAATTAATCTATGGACACACAGATGCTTTATTTACAGATTCAGAATAAAGAGAGTGGATTAGTTGGGTTTTTTTTAAGTAAAACTTATCTCGCGTATGTTTCTTCGTAAAACTTTACTTGCGTGTATGTTTGTTTTTGTTTTTTTGTAAGTTTTTCCTCGATTAGTTGTTTCCGTTTTTACAGTATGGTTTATCTCTTATGTGACAACAGTAGAAAACTAATTGTTATTGATAAAAATGAATTACTTATATTCCCCTGGGCAACGCCGGGTAGTCCTTCTAGTTGTTGTTGTTGTTGTTGTTAACAACAATAACAACAACAACAACATCATCATCATCATCATCATCATCATCATCATGGTGCCTAGAAAGACAAAAACTGTCTTTGGACAAAGATGACAGAAAAAAAAACATTAGCTGTTCAACGCAAACACAAGACAAGCAACGCGATGCGTTTCACACAAGAATTGGAATTTATAAAGTTTTTTTTTTAATATGAAACTAGCATGGTTACCTGGCGTTGCCCGGGAACGTGGGCAAAAATGATGTGACAATTCGGTATACTGTATATCTTCTTCAGATATACAAACGCCAAGAGAGAAAATATGTGAAGCGAAAGTTGTTCAACGCTACACAAGAAAATCTAAACGCTTTAAAATGCATTCCACACAATAAATAGATTGCAGAAATTCTGTTTATGTGAGAAGGGTCTTTTTTAATTATATGTGACGCTTCTATATACTTTTAAAGGGATAAAAAAGAGAGAAACATGGTCTCTGTTGATAGAAACAATGTGCACGCCACTGGAACTTTCTTACGTGGTATACTTTTCTCCGTTGACACCGTATTCACTGCAACAAAGTGTTTGCCACTAGATCTTTATCACGTAGAAGACTTTTCTCCAACAACACAATTTCAATACTGGACTTGGGAACAATGTCCTTGTCACTGGAACTTCGTTTTGTGGTATACTTTTCTTAGGTGATACTGTATCAAATTCAACAACGAGTTTGCCACTAGATTTTTATCACGTAGTGTACATTACTCCAACAACGCCGATGTTTATACTGATCTCAGAAACTATGTGCTTGCTACTGGACATTCTTTACGTGGTATACTTTTATCCAGTGACACCATATTCACTGCAACAATGTGTTTGTCACTAGATTTTTATCACGTAGTAATATTTTCTCCAACAACACCGTATTCAATGTAACAACGTATATATTTGACGCCTCTGTATACTTTTGAATGAATAAAAAATAGAAAGATTGTCTCTGTTGATAGAAACTGTGTGCACGCCACTGGAACTTTATTACGGGGTATACTTTTCTCTAGTGACACCTAATTCACTGCAGTAGGGTGCTGAACACTAGATCTTTATTATGTAGTAGACTTTTTCCGACAACACCGTATTCAATGTAACAACGTATCTGCATTTGGACCTTAATTACGTAGTGGACTTTTCTCCAACAACACTGTTTTCAATACTGATCTTTATCACCCAATCATCTTAGCACTTCGAGTACTCAAACGCCCTCTTTCGACTTCCATTAATCTCGTCTTTTCTGTAAGGCAAAGCACGCCGGTCACGCGTAGTCGAAACGCATAAATACTCTCGTTCCAGCGTGTACTAGTTCTTTCTCACATCGAAGTTCTACACGCTAGGCAAAGACGGGCTCCTTCATAATGGCGATAAGGTACGTCAAAACTATTTCAACCACTAGTTCCACGTCCGCAACAACTGTACATATTCTTCAGATATGCAAAAGCCGTTGGGGGTCGAGGGAATATGTGAAGAGAAATTGCCTTACCAATTGCAAATTTAATGACGACTGATATTATCAAAGAAACTCCAGAGAAAGTTTGAAAGCACACCATAGTTGTTCTTCTTTGGAACCTGCGAAAGAAACGTGACACATTAGTCGAGATGCATAGATAGATCAATAGATATATAGACATAATGCTTGATCAATATGTTGATCTTTAAATCACTTTATATTATAAGCATGTGATTAGTATAACTACGTTTTTATTGTATATTTTCATATATTTGCATAATTCTCCATAGGATGAGTATCTTCTTTCTAATTGTTTTAAAAAATCGTTTTCCTTGAGGTGTTTTTCTTTACTTGTAATCTAACAACTGCTCTTTGCCAAGTGTGCCCCTCTGTAAATCCGTTTAAAACGTGTTGTACATTGTCTTAACTGGTTTGCGTTATCCATAACCCTACTCCTGTCATCCTATCTAATTTGCCTGGTGATACCAGATCAGGCTGCCCTGTGGCTCCCTGAGACGAAATTCACCTACATTGACGTTTTTTTTTTTTTTTTTTTTTTGTAAAACTTAATTATGTTCTACAAAATCAAAAACAAAAACAACAGCCCCTCTCCCTTTCTCCCTCCCCTTTTTTATTTTTATTTTTCCTACCCTACTCCCGGTCGTGGATATGACCTTAAACTACATCCGATGGTGAGATCCGGCTTACGGACTTTGGGGAATGTGGAGCCTCCTCTTAATTACCATTGCTCCCAGGTCCACCCTGACCCCGGAGTGGTAGTACCTGTTAGGGTCCCAACTATGGGTTAAATAGAAACAGATATTAAAAGGGGAAAGAAACAAAAAAGAGAAGAAAACAAGACCAGATTCGGCATTAAATAACCCAAAAAGCGTTGATATGCCGTAAAACAAAACTACCAAACTACCATACCTATCTAATTTGCTGTATAACTGGTAGTGTTCAACTCTATGGTCTTAATGCTTGCTGCTGGCTTCTAAGTTGGTGTCTATACCCTGTGCTGATAAAGAGACTCGACATCAATAAAAACTCACATCGTCTCAGAAACGATCGTACACAAACTGTGTTTATGTTGAATTCTTGGAGCGTAAACAAAGGATCATATCGTAATAAACTTTGTCTAATATATATATATATATATATATATATATATATATATATATATATATATATATATATATATATATATATATATGTATATGTATATATATATGTATATATATATATATATATAAAACTTAGATCTGATATACGGAACGTTTATGTTTTTGTCTTTTAAGGGAAGTGGGGTCTGATCAACTCTGCTGGGAAGCCATGAAATAAAATACTGTTTTGTTTTTAAATTCCCGAAACAGTTTTTCATGGTAAACAACTGATGATCCCTTAAATAATGTTAAGACTAGTGTAAATTCTTGGAAGCAAACTAATATAGTAACTACAAAAAATAAATTGACTTACATGAGTGATTTTCTACTAAACGATTTTGGAACTAAAATGTTGTTTTTTTTTTTGTTTTTTTTCCTTATATAGTTTTAATGGTTGAGAAACTTCCGAGACTATATATATATATATATATATATATATATATATATATATATATATATATATATATATATATATATATTATAAATTTCTTTAAGTTCGCACAAAGGTTTATATAGTAGCTCAATACTGTATGATACAATTAGATCTCTTAATTTAACATGATATAATCTTAGTTCATCTAAAAAACATTTTATTTACAAACAATTGTTTCTCCCCATTTTGTGAATATACACATTCATGGTAAACAAAATGAACCAAACATTGAGAAATTGCTTCATCAGTGTATAAGATACCACAATCAGGCTGAAAAAAAACGAGATGTGTCGGATATTCATTTAATTAATAAAAACATATTTAATTTTATATTCCTTTATTTCCTTCTTTTTATCACTCCAATCAAAAGGGATTGTAAGAGTTCATAATACATTGTGTCCACCATGTTTGTTTCCTATCAAATAAAATTTTCTTTTGGACTTGAAAATACCACATGGCAAAATTCACACAGAAAAGAATAGGATTATATCATGTTACATCTATCTATCTATCTATCTATCTATCTATCTATCTATCTATCTATCTATCTCTTTCTCTCTCTATCTAGATATTTCTCTATCTATCTATCTATCTATTTCTCTCTCTCTTTCTCTCTCTATCTAGCTATTTCTCTATCTATCTATCTATCTATCTATCTATCTATTTCTCTCTCTCTCTCTCTCTCTATCTATCTATATATACAGGGTGTTTCAAAAGTCTTGGGAACATTACAAATGCGTATATCTCATGAACTATTCCAGGTAGAAAAATGAAACTGGTGCCATTTTAAAGCTTGCTTAATCAAATTTTTGGTCATACTAATGATTTTCGTGTTATCTTTCCAGGTGCAGTAATGGCGTTCTCTAAACAAGACAAGGCATTTTGCGTCCTCCAATTTGCAAAGACTGAATCGTGGACATGTGTTCAGCGTGCATTTCGCAGGAAATTTTAAAAAGAAGCCCCTGAAAGGAAATCCATTGTCAGATGGCATGCTAAATTTGTGAAAGATGGGTGTTTGTGCCCAAGTAAGCGAACAGGTCGCCCTTCAACTTCAGAAGATGCAGTTGAGCAAGTTCGGACAGCCTTTCAGCGGAGCCCCCGTAAATCAGTGAGAAGAGCCAGCAGGGAACTTCAGCTTGCTCCAGCAACTGTCTGGCGTGTCTTAAGGAAACGACTGCAAATGGTACCTTACAAGCTCAAGTTGGTCCAAAAGTTGAAGGACACTGATAAGCCACTTCGCCGTGACTTTTGCATTGCAATGCAAGAGAAGTTGGAAGATAACGGCTTTGATGACCGGCTTGTTTTTAGCGATGAGGCGACCTTCCATCTGAATGGCAAAGTTAACAAGCATAACACTCGCATATGGGGTACTGAGAATCCTCATGAACTTCTTGAGCACGAGCGAGATTCACCAAAAGTGAACGTGTTTTGTGCAATTTCCAAGAAAGGTGTCTATGGACCGTTCTTCTTTGAAGAGGCAACTATCACTGGTGAATCCTATCTCAACATGCTGGAAGACTGGTTAATGGCTCAGTTGGAACAAGCAGAATCTGATGACTTCATTTTTCAACAAGATGGTGCACCACCACACTGGAGTCTTAGAGTAAGGCAGTTTCTTAACACAAGGCTGCCTGGTAGATGGATTGGGAGATCTGGGCGAGGTGATGACGTTCTCATGCCCTGGCCTCCTAGGTCTCCAGATCTTACCCCGTGTGACTTTTTCCTTTGGGGCTTTGTCAAGCAACAAGTCTATGTGCCGCCCCTTCCAAGAGATATTGACGAACTAAAGGCTCGAGTAACGGCAGTTGTGGGAACCATTGACGTCAAGATGCTGGAACGCGTTTGGCAGGAAATGGACTATCGACTAGATGTCTGCCGTGTGACGAATGGTGCTCATATTGAGCAACTTTGAAGATTCCCCACAAAACTTGAAACTTTAACCTTTCCAACGGTACCAATTTCATTTTTCAACTCCTAATAGTTTTTGAGTTATTAAAAATCGTTATGTTCCCAAGACTTTTGAAACACCCTGTATATATCTATCTATCTATCTATCTATCTATCTATCTATCTATCTATCTATATATATATATATATATATATATATATATATATATATATATATATATATACATATATATATATATATATATATCTGTCTGTCTATCTGTCTATCTATCTATCTATCTATCTATCTATTTCTCTCTCTTTCTCTCTCTATCTATCTATTTCTCTCTCTCTCTATCTATATATATATATATATATATATATATATATATATATATATATATATATGTTTATCTATCTATCTATGTCTCTCTCTCTATATATATATCTGTCCGTCTATCTATCTATCTATCTATCTATGTCTCTCTCTCTCTATCTATCTATCTATCTATTAATCTATCTCCCCCTTTTCTCTCTCTCATGCTCTCTCTCTCTCTCATATATATATATATATATATATATATATATATATATATGTGTGTGTGTGTGTGTGTGTATGTGTGTGTGTGTGTGAACAATTCAGTTTAATAAGGAATGCAAATGGACAGTTAAATAAATAACCACACCCGAGATATACAAAGTAGATTTAGACCATTTTATATTCATAAAAATCAGCTAATGGTATAACTTATAGATCAACGACAACTACTATATTATAGTTTCGAAATAGACAAATATATTTACATCCGTTCCAAGAATTCAATATCAACAACAGTTTAGGCGTACGATCGTTTCTGAGACGAAAGGTCATTATTGATAACAAGTCTCTTCACCAGCACAGGTTTAAGACATCAGAACAAAAGCATAAAACTTTTTTGTATTATTCACCAAAAAAAATACAGTAACTGTTTAAAATAAAAAGGGGAAGATATCACAATGTGTATCCTCATCAAAAACGTCACACATAAAAGAATCACGTATAAAAAACAATAGAAGAAAAATAATATCTAAAGTATGATTTGAAAAATAAAAAACAATAAAAACAACAACAATAATAATAATAATAATAATAATAATAATAATAATAATAATAATAATAATAATAATAATAATAATAATAATAATAATAATAATAATAATAATAATAATAATAATACAAATCACAATAGAATAGAGTAATTATTAAAAATAGAATGAAAATACAAGTTAATATACATAGATAGGTAAAATAAAGCTTCTTTGTTTATATATTATATTTTTTCATATTTTAATAAAATAAATATATTATTTAAATAAACTTTTTTTAAATTTCTTTCCTAAAAGTTTCATCAGAAAAGAAAAGCAATAAGTTATTAAGCATTAGTTAATATTAATAGATTGAAAAAAACTAGAAATTTTTTTCAATCATTTATGAGTTCTGAGCGAAACAAGAAATGAAGGAGCAGAAAGTCTTTGTAATAAAGAATATGAAGATATATTATCAGGTGCTGTAGTATCATTCATTAAAATATTTTATTTTATTATGATATAAAGGATATTAGATTCCAGAAAAATAGGTAAAGATAGTCAACATTCAATATATTTGAAGATCAATATATGTACATGCATTATGTCTCAAAACACCTTATATATATATATATATATATATATATATATATATATATATATATATATATATATATATATATATATATATATATATATATATATATATATATATATTTATATATATATATATATATATATAGTATTGATGTAAAAGATTTATGGAAAAGATTTATTAGTAAATACTATATATCTTCCACAAAAACACCGAAGTATAATAATTTTAATAGTTGCTTAAATGGACGGCTGACATTATGAAACTAGCTCTAAAATGTTGAACTTAAATGAGTTTCGTACCCAAATGACCTAAATAAACATTGATGTAACTTTAGTAAGAAAAAAATTATCTTCAAGTGAATTAGAATTTTTATAAATAAATTATAGAACTTATTAACTATTTTAAGAAATATTACTGAATTAAAATTATAATTGTTCGCACAAATTTTAGGATGTACTAGCTTTGAACGAAAAATTCAAAATGGCGTATTAGTGGGCTCTCCCACGTGTGAGTTTTTGCTGTCTCTTTTTGTTTGTTTTTGTTTGTTTTCACCCTAAAATGAACTACTGTATAGTGTAGGTGTTTTCAAGACACTTTAATCCAAGAACTTTTTACTCTTTGTCGTTTTTTCCGATGATTGTGTAGTGTTGCAGAGACGATATTGACATAAAAATGTTGTTTGGCACAAGACAAATGACACGGACCGTAAAAATATATCTCACAGAAATTTTATATTTTTTGGAAATGTGAAAAAATAAAAATAATAAAATAAAACCATGGTTATTGGAATATAATATGAACTGACTTACACAGGATATGAATCCGAAGAATTTCAACCGGGCTTATAAAAAGTGCTCAATAACAAATAGAGCTTTTATATATGAATTTTTTTTTACACAGACATTTACAAAATCTGCGACACTGGCATATATCTTAGATCATATTTGGAAAGAACATTCTTTCCAAATATGATCTACGGTTAAGATCGGATTTTAAATCTTTCCTGATGAGATCTCAGTTTATATCAGCTATTGATCGATAACATCGACATGCCAGTGTTGCAGATTTTGAACATGTCTGTGCAAATAAAAAACTTAATCCTAAATATATATATATATATATATATATATATATATATATATATATATATATATATATATATATATATATATATATATTATGTATCCACATAACATTTTATAAGGAGATATATTTTTTTATGTATTAATTTTCAGTATTTACTTCAACAGTGCTCGATACGTAAGTAGAGCTAGGTAGTAAGCTATGAAAATATATTAATCGCAATTAATCTACACATAGGCTCCCGTGTTTCATCCCTAGGGGAATTTTTTTTAGCCTGAAGATTCCGCCCGGGGATGAAACGCGGAAGCCTCTGTGTAGCTTAATTGCCATAAATATATTTTCACACACACACACACACACATATATATATATATATATATATATATATATATATATATATATATATATATATATATATATATATATATATATAAAACCTTTATTATATATGTATATATATATATATATATATATATATATATATATATATATATATATATATATATATATATATATATAAAACCTTTGGGCAACCCACTGAAAAAAATGTTTTTTCAACTCAACAAGTGCTCAATCCATATAAATATAAAAATACGCAGAGCTGATATAAATGCAAAAAGATAAGCCGAAGTTTTCTACTGGTTAGTTCTTGTAGTAAACAAACACGTATATTTTTTTATCATTTTAATCTAGTTTATCTAAAGAGATCACTTTATTTCCCTATGAGTAAAAGTTATATCCGATGGCTCTCTTAAGGATAGATGTTGTTCCTTTAAGGGCTGCTATATGTACTTCCATACAGTTTGGTTTTCCCGGGATTGTTTCTAAGTATTTTCTTAGATTTTTTTTTCACTAGACCAGTTGCCCCCACTACAACCGGTATGATGTTTATTTCATCGAGGGACCATGTTATTTTTAAATCATTTTTGAGATCTTGGTATTTGGTTATTTTTCCCCGTTCGGTTCTATTGAGGCCATAGTCGTTTGGGACGGTTATTTTTATTTACACAGACATGTACAAAATCTGCGACACTGGCATGTCGATGTTATCGATCAACAGTTATTATAAACTGAGATCTCATCAGGGAGAGTTAGAATCCGATCTTAACCTTAGATCATATTTGGAAAGAATGAATTTGGGGAAAAAAAGAAATAAAATTAAAATTTCAAAATTTGGGAAGTCACGTGGCTGGGACCGTCAAGAATCAAAATGTTAAAATAAAGATCAAAGTCAAAAAACAATAATTTTGAAATTTTAAATTTCTTTTCTTTTTTTCTCCATTTCATTCTTTCCAAATATGATCTGAGGTTAAGATCGGATTCTAACTCTGCCTGATGAGATCTCAGTGTATAATAACTGTTGATCGATAACATCGATATGCCAGTGTCGCAGATTTTGTACATGTCTGTGTAAATAAAAATAATCATATATAAAAGCTCTATTTGATATTGAGCACTTTTTTATAAACCCGGTTGAAATTCTTTGGATTACTACCCTGTAGATGTTTTACCTGGATTATTATTATTATTATTATTATTATTATTATATATATATATATATATATATATATATATATATATATATATATAAAGAAATGAATGATGAGAATAAATATTGGAAAAGTACAATATTTATTAAATCATCAAATACTTCAAACAAGGAATATATAAATAAACTTTTTTCTTTCCTTAATCCATGGATTCTCAAACATGTATGCTTTTATCAACAGTGGAAATCATAGGGATAAATCAATAAAAGTATATTACCGTTTAGAACAGATTTAGAAATATAAAAATATAAAAAATTATAAAAGTTTAAAAATATAAAAATATAAAAAATTATAAAAATTTAAAAAATCAAAATATAAAAAATTATAAAAATTTAAAGATATAAAAATATAAAAAATTATAAAAATTTAAAAATATAAAAAATCATAAAAATTAAAAAATATAAAAATATAAAAATTTATAAAAACATACAAAACTGTTTGGAGCAAATAGAATCATCTTAGATGAAAAAATGTTGACGTACTTTTTTCAAGTTGTGAGAATTTTTTGATGAGGTCAAATCAAATAGATAAAACACACTTATATATGGAAATGACCTTTAGTTTTCTGAACTGACATAATGTGCGTGTTTCCAACGGACGAAACAGCTGTAGAATAATTAAAACGCTTTACTTAGAAGCTTGGGATTTCACTTACTTTGTAAGTATGAAAAGCATAAAAACGTTTCCACAGACCTCCATGGTCGAAGTAAGGAAGAAGTTGAAGTAATAATTGCCTGCAAGTTCGGCGGCCGTCATATAAATGCCATAATACGTCAGGCTGTTCATTAGTCTGAAAAGAAGAGAAATCGGAAAAAAGGCCTTATCAATATTAACGAACACTTCCAAGGTGGATTACCGACGCTATTTCATATCCTCAACAAAATGAGACAAATAAAACTACTATAGATTGATTACGTTTCGATAACATCGACATGCCAGTGTTGCAGATTTTGTACATGTTTGTGTAAATAAAAAATTAATTATATATACAGGGTGGGCAAAAATAAGGGTCCTATTTTTAAAAATTCATAACTTTTTTATTTATTGATTTTTTAAAAAAAATTTTTTTAGAATAAGTAAAGGACCCCTTCCGAAGCAAGCATG
Source organism: Sepiola atlantica (assembly GCA_963556195.1). Taxonomy (NCBI): domain Eukaryota; kingdom Metazoa; phylum Mollusca; class Cephalopoda; order Sepiida; family Sepiolidae; genus Sepiola; species Sepiola atlantica. Next base: position 16,574,315 of record OY744546.1, read on the forward strand.
AGCCGTATTAGCCCTAAGGAACGTACCCTCATTTAGAAAACATTATTTTTGCTTAAAAAACTCAAAACAGTGTAAAAAACAATACTTTAGTTTTTGTAAGTTTTAAGAAGTGTTTTTCGGCTAAAATTTGTTTTGTTTATTTCAAAAAATCTCGGAAGGGTCAGTCTACACACAGATAAAGTTTGGTGAGTTTAACTTTTATTTTGTGGAAGTTATTCAAATTCAAGTTATTCAAATTTAAAGATAGGACCCTTATTTTGGCCCACCCTGTATATATATATATATATATATTCGTTTTGTTCGAAGGAGGAAATGATTTTAGAATTTAAAAAAAAGAAAATACGATTTAATGAAACAAAGTAAAATAGATGTAACCCCGAGGCGCCTTTCGACCGACTACTTTTCAAGGGAAAACGTCGGTATTTGTTTTAAAAAAACGACAAATTTAAAACCAATAAATGTTATAATGAAGAAGTTCAACAGGTGGCGGGAAGGAGAAGAATAAAAATTATATAAAAGAGAAAAATATATATGGGGTATATTAGTGCATGCATATATATGTATAAACATATATATATACATAACCAAGCACAGATAAAATGATCACCCAACAGAAACAAAGGAGTCTCCAAAGATCAACCGTCTGTGTTTTAAGTCTCTCTGTCGGCATAGAGATGGCCGTTGAGTATTGATGAAAATGGCCTCGAGAATATCCAGATGAAATTTGTGACGTCCTTTATAAAGAACGGAAAAGTTGTCGTCTGAATAGAGATCACGGCACCTCTTTTTACTAAGCAAATGTTCACCTATAGCTGACCCGTGTGCTTGTAGATGCGCGGATGGTATATATTTTGTGTGGTGTCAGCCTAGGCCGGCGCCATTTTTTGAGGGGGGTGTAGCTTATGATGTTTCTTGCAGTTTCTGTTCATATGGTGGTGTTTTTCCTGTGGTTTTGTTTTCTTCTTGTACTTCCATGTGACTGGTTACCATTCGTAGTTTGTCTTTTTTACTGTTCCTAGTGCTCCTACGATTATTGGTATCATATTGTCTTTTTTAATGCTCAATATTCCTTTCAGTTCTCTGGTAACTAGTAGTAGTAGTAGTAGTAGTAGTAGTAGTAGTAGTAGTAGTAGTAGTAGTCACTATGAGTTATCACACAGGTCATCGCCAGTGATTGATCACCAACAACAACCAGTGGTGTTCCCTGGAGTCTGAGTGACAAAAAGACTCCCAGATTTCCAGTACTCTCCACCTTTTTTCGATACTCACAGCAAATGACCTTGCGGTATCGCAACAACCGCTTACCGTTGATTTTTTTGCTGGTAAGGACAATTGGTCTTCTCTGGGATTTTAGTTTTCAATTTTTATTTGTTTACGCATTTTTTAAACTTATACAGTAAAAAAAGAACATTTAAGTTGTAAAAGAGACAACTCTTTTTATATTCTCTACTTAAAAATATGAGTTATTCCCTCTTTTGCTTTTGATTTTTTGGGTAATATTACAAGTTGTCCGGGCAAGACTATATATATATATATATTTTTTTTTTTTTTTAAATAAACTATAGCGAAGTATAATAGTATAGTACCATAACATGGTACAACAATAACAAATGAAAATTCGCTAGTCAGAATTAAAGTTTGATATGTCAACTTAAATTATATATGAATCCAGTTGTTTAAATCTCACAAGAGAACTTTATATGTTAGATTATTTAGTATCATATTCAACTTGAACATTTATGTGCACGCGCGTATATGTGTTTTATGCGTGTAACTGTGTGTAGATGTCTGTGTGTGTGTGTATGTGTGTGTGTGTGTGTGTGTGTGTGTGTGTGTGTGTGTGTGTGTGTGTGTGTGTGTGTGTGTGTGTGTGTGTGTGTGTGTGTGTGTGTGTGTGTGTGTGCGTGTTTGCGGTTTAACTCGAAAATAAGTTTGTTGAGTCATTTCCGGATATGAAATTACAGCGGAAGCCAATTGAAAACTAATACAATTAAAATGGTGGACCTTAGGTTTACTTTCGGCAGCCTCGTAATTCTCGCTTATTTTGTCATTTAGCGCTCACATTCCATGAGCGATGTTTCTGACAAAGGGGGAAGAACTTATGTTTTCTGGGTCGGAATCTATCCATGTAATACTTATCGTTGGATAGTTTTTTGACCTTGAAGTAGTATTTTTTAGCTCCTTGCATCAAGTCGCTTCATGCCTTGTCTAGGGCGATTTCCATTTTTAAAAAAGGGTAAGCGATTAATCTCCCTTCCTTACAACATTAGAACGCCAAATATTGTTTCTGCACTATATTCTTTTTGTATATACTAATGAGTCACCATTTACCAAAATCCAAAGGCAACTCGAGGATAAGTGTTACTGAGGTTGTCAATTGGGTTGATGAATAATACGTTGAGAGGATTTGAAACGATGAATGGAAACAGCGAGATTTGATTACTTAAGAGGTCGGCTCGGCATGTATTTGCTGACATGGGACTTATTGAAGACGACTATACTATAGTAAACAGGGAAGCAATCCCGTGGTATTGGGTTTCCATATATGGGACGTTTTGGGGAAAAAACTCTATTCATAGAACACGGAAGAAGTAAGGAAAGTTCTTTGCAATGGTGGTAGGTAGATGAGTTCTTGGATAAAGTACAGGGTGTTTCAAAAGTCTTGGGAACATAACGATTTTTAATAACTCAAAAACTATTAGGAGTTGAAAAATGAAATTGGTACCGTTGGAAAGGTTAAAGTTTCAAGTTTTGTGGGGAATCTTCAAAGTTGCTCAATATGAGCACCATTTGTCACACGGCAGACATCTAGTCGATAGTCCATTTCCTGCCAAACGCGTTCCAGCATCTTGACGTCAATGGTTCCCACAACTGCCGTTACTCGAGCCTTTGTTGCATGTGCGTGTGATTTCACAAAAAAAAAGTTATGAAACCACTTCCCCATTTGTTTACTTACTAATAATTCATTAATTATCAAGGTTAAATGTAAACCGAGGATACGGGTAAATGAAGTGTGTAGAGTCTCAGTTGAATGACGAAGAATATTGTGAGAGGATTGAAAATGATGAACGGAATGAAAAACTTTGATTAATTACGAGGACGGTTTATGACAAGTAATTGTTAACATAGAATTTGAAGATGACAATGTTGTAGTTTGCAGCGAACAGTCCTGCGGTAAAGTGTTCTACAGATAAGACCTTCTTGGAAAGAAACTCTCTTCATGAAGACTCCGCCTGACGTTCAACACCACATCTGCTCATCCTACCGAAAAATCATTGTCCTCGGCCTTTTTTTAATCTTGTTTACTTTGTTTTCTTATTCCTACCCTACTTCCCAACCCCATCAACTACTCAAATTTTGTCTACCCCAACCGGGTCCTTGATATACACTTAAACTACTTCCGGTGGTGAGGCCCTAATTTGGTGATTTGGGGGAGTATGGGGATATCCTTCAGTTGCCATTATTCCCAAGATCACTGAAGCCCAGAGTGGTAGTATCTGACAGGGTTCGATCTATGTGTATTTACTGGTCTAACATATTCTTCACCTTTTTCTGTTGTTTTTGTTCGCATAAAGAGATAATCAGATGCCTAGAATATTGTGCAAAAATAGTAAGTACTGTTATGCAATGCGAAGCAGCAGTAGCAGCGAATGTTGTTTTGACATCTCGACTCTCGATTGGACAAAATCTCAAATCAGCAGTTTATCTTGCAGCCAACCACACCCGCAAGAATAGTTACTGCCGAAAGTTCACGCGTAATATAAAAACTCGAACACACAGTTTTCTTCCTTTTTTCCGGCATTTTTTTTTTTAGGCCAACATCCGTGCGCACGTCAAAATCCAGCCTAGGCGTTTCCGGTCGGATGCTAGAAGGCTCTCTGCAAACGCAGCGAGACATTAACGAACTGGTAAACACGCTGACAACATATACACACTGCTTGTCGAATTCATTTACATACAAGTTCGCATATACTCTCATACGGGCTAAATTCTACTTCATTCGGTCCCGAACTACTCTTCCACTCACATATTCCTACATACTCCCTTACTGACAAAACGGAGGCAAGCTAATATGCACACATTTACAAAGCCTACTCTATTTATACATGCTGTCGAACGCAAACTAACACAGTATCAGCCAAAACAAAGATGGCTACTCAATTGTTCTTGGCCTTTTGGCTAAGATCAAAGTGTAGTATCTGTTCCGATGGATACTGCACCCTATAGACTGGTATTGTCTTGGCCTTCGAGGCTTGATTCACGCCGGTCTATGGGTCTGTCCTGTGCAGTTCTAGGAGGTCCACCCTCCCAGGCTTCGCCTCCCCTCTTTGGGGAGGAGTAAGTTTATTGCTTACTGCCTGAGACGCTCCTACCGGGAATGCCGACGGGGCTGCCCAGGCTATTTTTAAACCCCACTTTCCCAACCCGACCTTGGGTCACATCTTACTTGTGGGAGTAAGATAAAAACTGGTCTTGTTCCTAACTCCTGGAGAGGAGTAAATCAATACTCAATCTCTCCTTACATGCAAAACAACTTTCTTTCGTCACCTAGAACGTTCTTGGGATACTCTAAACTCATTCAAACTTTTTATTTTTCGTTGTCTTAACAAGTTGTCAATAAAAATTAATTATTTTTGTCATGGATAGACAAAATTGGTGACCCCGGCGTCAGGAGAGACATAAAAATGGTGAGCCCCACTAAAGAAACACAGCCTTCCGATTTATGAATCGATTTGCTTCTTTTCCACATCACTATTATACTACTGTTGACAAGACTTCGTCTTGATTTATTATAAGTTAAAGCCAATTGTAAGTATTCCAGCATAAATACAAATGATATTTGATGAATATTCAGAATTGATTGCCAAGGAAATGGCAGTTTCTATTGTGAGTTTATGTCTCAAAGAAGTGAATTGTGGGCATTTCTAACAAGATTTTGTGACATTTTTGCATGGAGCAGTCTAACTAGAAACCATATTGCATTTGTTTCGGTGTAGTTTTTAACAATAAAAGGTGTTTCCGGTGACATAACGAAAGCTGCAGCTTGGGTGGAGAGAATGATTGACGGATTAGAGGTCAAAAGATTGACTTCAGCGAGTGAACAGAAGTAACAATATAACGTGAGTTCCAGAGAAAGGGAATTCTGCCTTCTTGCTGGTGTATAATTGAACGGGACCAAAAGTCGTTGCCCCCACAAATCCTAGTGAAGGTGAAGGAGAATGCGATCACACGATGTTAATGAAAAAGAGCGTGGCTCAAGCCGTCTCTCTCTCTCTCTCTCTCTCTCTCTCTCTCTCTCTCTCTCTCTCTCTCTCTCTGCTATTGTTTACGCGGGTAATGTTATTAAACAAACGATTTATTTAGTCTGCGTGGCTGAAAATAAACAAAAAAAAACACAAAGTGAAAAATAAAATTCGCATAAAATTTGAACCTGTACCCCAGAAGAGGGACCACCTAACGCGGGCGTCATTTTGGACCAGCTGACTAACGAGCCATGCGTCCGGAGAAAGCCGAAATTGTACAAACAACTAATCATCCAAGCTTTTGTGGTAAATCTTTGTTTACGGTTTTACTGGCAATGTAACCATATATCCTTGCTGTACCAGGCAACGAAATACGATGAACGGTTTTATGTACTTTTTATTAGAAATTTATTTCCGACACTTGTTTATTTCCAGTCCCGCGGATTAAATAAATCGTTTGTTTGGTAACATTATCCGTGCAAATAGCATCAATAACAAAACAGCTTGGGAGAGATGATAACCAGTTTGTAAGACAATCAAAAACAGATGAGAACTCAGATGTTAAGAAAGTATATTTAGATGGCGAAGCTATTGAGGTTTTTTTTTTATTTACCTCCCCCCCCAGGAGGTTAGGCACAAGGCCAGTTTTATCTTACTCCACCAAGGTAAGATGTGACCCAAGGTCGGGTCGGGAAAGTGGGACTTGAAAAGCCAACGCCCGAGAAGGTGAGCACTCTGGCCATTAAAAATTGCCTGGGCAGCCCCGTCGGCATTCCCCGGTAGGGGCGACTCAGGCAGTAAGCAATAAACTTACTCCTCCCCAAAGAGGTGAGGCAAAACCTGGGAAGGTGGACCTCCTAGAACTGCACAGGACCGTCCCATAGACCGCCGTAAATCAAGCCCCGAAGGCCAAGACAATACCAGTCTATGGAGTGCAGTATCCATCGGAACAGATACTACACTTTGATCTTTGAAGTTATTGAGGTTTTATTTACTCCTCCCCAGGAGTTAGGCACAAGGCCAGTTTTATCTTACTCCCACAAGTAAGATGTGACCCAAGATCGGGTCGAGAAAGTGGGGTTTGAAGAGCCAGCGCTCGAGAGGTGAGCACTCTGGCCATTTAAAAATTGCCTGGGCAGCCCCGTCGGCATTCCCCGGTAGGGGCGCCTCAGACAGTAAGCAATAAACTTACTCCTCCCCAAAGAGGGGAGGCAAAGCCTGGGAGGATGGACCTCCTAGAACTGCACAGGACAGGCGTGCAGTATCCATCGGAACAGATACTACACTTTGATCTTTGAAGCTATTGAGGTTGTTCAGGGATTTTGTTACCTTGGTGATACCATTGGAGCACAGGGAAGAGTAGGTGAGTTAGTGTAGTTGCAAGCGTTAAGAATGGATGGGTAAATTCGGAGAACTTTTGACATTACTAACCAGCAGAGCGTTACCACTGTCGACCAAGGGAAAAGTTTCTCAGGCATGTGTACGAAGGGTGATGATGTATTGAAGTGAAACCTGATCAATGAGAGTTGGGGACATGCGTTGCATGGAAATACATTATATTGGAATGATGGATGTGTAATGTGAGTCTTAAATACAGGTCTATATTTGATAACAGTAGAGGAAAATTAAATCTGAACAGTATAGAGAGATGTATGCAGAACAGGTAACCACGTTTAAAGTATGAATGAAAGTTATTGGGTTATTAGATGTAGAACATTTGAGGTAGCAGGGTCAGTTGGCAAGGAAAGGCTAAGGAAAACATGAGAAGAAGTGATGATGATGGATTTGAGAGAAAGAGTAATAAATAAAAACCTGGCCAGAGATAGGTTAGTTTGGGAGTCAATTTCTAAAAGCCGTCCAACACATGCTAGCATGTAAAACAAGCGTTAAACCAAATATGATAAAAGGTGATGTATGTCTGTGAAAGTAGATAAGGGGGAGCAGTTCCGCAGGACCCACGGAGGGGGGGGGGGCATGTTTATTTGGTGTGTTATAGTCTGTACAAATTTTCTCAGTTTCTGTATGAGTACCGAATTGACTTACGCGTTGAAAATTAAAATGATGCTTATCTTTCTGGCGAGCGGGTCCCTCACGAGGGTCATGACGCCGAGATCTTCGACTTCGGCTTCGACTTTCGGCTCGCCGCCATTCTTCTCCTCCATCGGAATCATAGTCTTGCACGCCACCACGCACTTCTCCCAAACCTCGTTGAAATTCACCTTGTTCTCTCTCGCCGCTCTCTTGACAATCTTCCGAGTGGCTTTGATCTTGTCATTCGTCACCAACCACCGAATCGATTCCTCCACGAACCTTAATAAAAAAAAAAAAAAAAATATTCGTAAAGTTGTGTCCATTTAATCTGCGCGTTTAACGACGAAAATGCTATTTCAAACATGAGCGTGACAGACCGACGAAAATTCTATTTCAAACATAAGCGTGACAGACCAACGAAAATGCTATTTCAAACATAAGCGTGACAGACCAACGAAAATGCTATTTCAAACATAAGCTTGACAGACAAGCGAAAATTCTATTTCAAACATAAGCGTGACAGACCACAAAATTTCTATTTCAAACGTAAGCTTGACAGACCAACAACAATTCTATTTCAAACGTAAGCTTGACAGACCAACGAAATTTCTATTTCAAACATAAGCGTGACAGACCAACAAAATTTCTATTTCAAACGTAAGCGTGACAGACCAACAAAATTTCTATTTCAAACGTAAGCTTGACAGACCAACGAAATTTCTATTTCAAACATAAGCTTGACAGACCAACGAAAATGATATTTCAAACATAAGCGTGACAGACCAACAAAAATGCTATTTCTAATATATGCGTGGCAGGAAGACCGACGTTAATGTTATTTCAAACATAACCGTGACAGACCAAAATGAATATTTTTATAAATAAGCGTGACAGACCAACGAAAATGCTATTTCAAACATAGGTGTGACAGATCAAAATATATGTTATTTTAAAAATAAGTGTTACAGACCAATGGAAATGCTATTTAAAACTTAAGGGCAACAGCCAGACCGCTGAAAATGTTATTTCAAAGATAAACGTGACAGACTGACAAAAATGCTATTTTTTACAAAAGTCCGACAAGCAAGCCGACCATAATATCATTTCAAGACATAAGTGTGACCGACTGACGAAAATGCTATTTCAAACTTCATCGAAGTAGGCAGACCATCGAAAATGCTATTTCAAACTTCATCGAAGTAGGCAGACCATCGAAAATGCTATTTCAAACTTCATCGAAGTAGGCAGACCATCGAAAGTGCTATTTCAAACTTCATCGAAGTAGGCAGACCATCGAAAATGCTATTTCAAACTTCATCGAAGTAGGCAGACCATCGAAAATGCTATTTCAAACGTAAGCATGACCAACCTTTTTAGATGTATCCATGATAAGAGGCACCCATTTAATTTGTGCATTTATCAACTTTTATATTCAATATTTGACTGGGACTACGTTCTTTGTACATCAGTTGATATGTTCAAAACAATTCGTATTGACACTGACTAAGGCCCAAAATCGTAGATACACCGCCATGACAATCACAGATACTGACTATGCTGATGATCTGGCTCTCATAGCGGAGGCCCAGTTTTTTGCTACGCAGCCTTGAGTTTGCTGCAGGTGTCATTGGTTTCTATATCAACGCAAAGACCGATTTCATAAGCCACAGCTAAGACGCTTTCTGGTTTTATTTATCTTCCTCTCACAAGGTAAGATGTGACACAAGGTCGGGAAAGTGGGAATTGAAAAACCAGCGCCCGAGAATTTGAGCACTCTGGCCATTAAAAATTGCCTGGGCAGGCCCCGTCGGCATTCCTCGGTAGGGGCGCCTTAGGCGATTAGCAATAAACTAACCCCATCTCAAAAGGTGAGAAGGCAAAGCCTGGGAGGGTGGACCTCCTAGAACTGCACAGAACAGACCAATAGACCGGCGTAAATCAAGTCCCGAAGGTCAAGACAATACCGGTCTATGGGGTGTAGTATCCATCGGAACAGATACCAACCCCTGGTGCCGACGTCAAATCAGTAACTTCATTCGTCTACCTTGGTAGCAATGTGACTTCCACAGAAGCTGATGTTAAAGCAAGAATCGGTAATGTGTGGGGTGCACTTGACGGCTTGGATGTTATATGGAAATCTTCTATGTCTGCTAATATCAAACGAGACTTCTTCCAAGTAGTCATTTAATCTGTTTTCCTCTATGGCTCTCAATACTGGACACTCACGAAAAATGTAAAAGCCAAGCTTAACGGCACCTACACCTGAACATTTTCTGGAGAAAACTATCCAACGGCACATACACCTGTATGGAAAGCTTACGTCCATCTCAAAAAAGACATCAGAGAAAACCGCACTAAATTTGCGGGTTACAGCTGGAAGAACAAGCAATAACTTTCTCTCTATGTACTAATGAGTCGCCGCTTATGAAGGCCCATAGGCCACTCGAGGATATGGATTAATGATTTTTTCAGGAAGACAGTGAAACAACAACGTAAGAATTTGTAACAATGGTTGAGACTAGCCAGAAATTAGATTATTTAAGAGGACGACTGAACAAGAATTTGTTAACATTGGACTTGAAAACGTCCATGCTATAGTCAGCTGGGGAGCAGCCCAGTGGTATCGTGTTCCAGAGACGGATGGGTCTTGGAAATAAACTTTGCTCATGAACGTTCCGCTTACTTTTCGGTACACAGAGGGAGAAGGAAACATTAACTACAGTTAACTTATCAGTGATACATTGCTATGGTCATCGAGGCATGACTATATCAATATTGGTCACCCTGTTGGAACTTTCATTACCCGACTGTGTGATGATACAGAATGCAATCCCGAATATCTTCCGAATGTGATGAATGATCGTGACGCCTAGAGCGATAGATGGAGAGGGGGGGTCAGAGATATCCATACAAGAACGAACTGATGCTGATGATGAGCGAGGTTTATAATTATATGATTAAAGTCCATCTGGCTCTTACAAAATCCAGCAGAAAGAAAGGGGGAGTCAGAGAGAGAGAGAGAGAGAGAAAGGGAGAGTCAGAGAGAGAGAGAGAGAGAAAGAGAGAGAAACGAAGCGTAAGCGACCTCTCCCCTCTTCTGGTTCTGATGTCACTTCCTACGACTCGGCCGTCAACAGTGCATGTGGGACGGATGAACAGCTTCCCTTCCCCAATTGTAGTAGCTGTAGCGACAAATAGAATCCTCACAGTTAGTAGGGGCAACTTCTCCCACTGTATACAACAAATAAAGACATATTTCCCAGGGAGCAGAGTATCAAATAAATGTGAACTCAGATCTGTGGCTCCTTTACTTATAGCAATATACATATATAGTGTGAAATCCATCCTAAATTTCACGTTCCTAGGTCCTATAGCCTAAAAGTAATTAGCAGACGCACAAAATAGACTCACACGGAGACGTCTCTCATGTCATTATAGATTTACATTGTTATACACATAATGCATAATACTTATACATTTAGCATAATAGTTAGTGTTCAGTAATAGGGCGAAAGATCTGGGTTCAATCCTCGGTCGAGTCATGTCAAAGACTAAAAAAAAGTTACTTGATGTCCCCTTGTTAAACACTCAGCATTATAAGGTGAAGATCAAGGGTAAGTGGAGTAATACTGGGAAAAGGGTGCCACCCTCCCCTACATCTCGGTGTAATAGTCAATAGAAAAAGGAGCCTTCGGGTCGCCCTCTACTATGGTCTACAATATTCCTTTTTTATATAGAAAATCAAATACACCTTCGTTTTACTTACCAGAATTCGAAAAAGAATGTTGTCGCCGCGAGCCCAAAGATCAGGCAACTAATACGCCATGTTGCATTTCGACAAAGATAGGCCAATGGCGACATAAGAAGCATACTGATACCCCATATGATACCCGATGATGCGGCGAACACAGTACGAGATGAACCAGGAAATAGTTCCAGCATCGTCGAATAGGCTGGCATTACCATACCCTGAAACATAAACACAGAAAAAGTATGAAACCAATAAGTTACTTAGTTATTGCTAATCGCCTGAGGCGCCCCTACTGATGAATGCCGGCGGGACTGCCGGAGAAATTGTTGTTCGGTCAGAGTGCTCTTTCTCTAAAGTGCTGGCTATTCAAACCCCACTTTCCTGACCTTGTGTCTAATCTTCCTGCAGTGGAAGGGAGATAGATAACCTAATGTAATTAGCATTTAGGTTTTGCTTTTTAAGAGATACCCCATACTAATTAGAGTATACAGTTTAATACGGCTTCATAATACAGCAAACAAGAGGTCTTCATCAATTCGCTGTTCAGGTACCTCGTTGTAATACAGCTTCCTATTCCAGTAGCTTCTTTTCCAAGAACTGCAAGTATATGAAACTCTCTGTTTTAATCCTGTCTATAACCTTAGTCTTTTAAAAACTATGGCCAATAGGCATCTTTTATCTTTGCGTTAACCATCTTTCGTTCTTTTAAGTTCCTTACATCAAGTGGCTTCATGCTTTCTTTCGGTCGACTTCCCAAAACAAATAGATTGATAATTTGGATTATTCAGATTATTCGGACTATTGTTCTCATCTTGGATGTTATTCCCACAATGTTTTGACCGGTATAACCTCCGACCCACTTAATTAGAGTTTAATGCGGCTCCAACGAGATATGCGGTTTCATATACTATAAAAATTGGGATAAATTATTCCCACATTTCTTATTTAACTAACCAGATTTCCTTACAGTTCCACGCCTTCTTCAAATAGTAAAGAACTTGTAAAGCCGGTTGTATTTAGAGAGGGTACAGATAGTCATAAAACACCGATTACCAACGCGCTCGTGTTAAACATTCAATGACAATACTTAGCGAAAGAAATGAACCCACTAATGGGGCAACCCGTTTTAAATTATACTCATGTAACAAAATTATTTTCTAGCAAAATCCCTTATTATTAAACACGCTGAACAATATTAGGTTAAAAAAAATGACTGCTGAGAATATTTTCACATACACTGAATAAGCTGAGAGCAATTTTTCCCACATATTGTTACCCAATAAACACCTTACCAAGTAAATAAATAATAAAACAATAAAATAATGAATGAAATAAGATTTTAAAAAATCATCGGTTATGTTAAAGATTCGTTGCTGAAATTCAGTTCCGGTTGTTGCTTCGCAGACGGGAAGACGGTGACAATGCAGAAAATGTCCCTTCTGATTATCTTCCTCTCAGGTAACGTGAAGTCATGATGAAACTCGCGAACGAAAAGAAAGATGAGAAGAACGGTAAGTCAAAAACACGGATAGAACTCACTTTAAAAATGAAAGATGTTTATGACTTGCCGTCTTTCTCATCTTTCTTGCTCACCTGTCTTTCTATTTGTTTTGGAATAGTGTGTTTGTTTTCTTAGGATTAAATGATTTTTTTTATTAAATGATTGTCTCTGAAGAGAAGCCTTGGTAAACCAAAAACTATATATGTTTTAAATTGTTGTGAAACACGCGTAAGACGGAAAGGAAAAAATAAACATTCGCTGAAATAAATAAATTTAAAAAAAATAAAAAATTATGATTGTGGACTGATTTTTTTTAGTCATTAGAATGCAACCAACCAGTATATATGCCCTGAAGTCAGAAACTTCATTGAGCTTGATTTTACAATCTGGATGGTACTATAAGGGATATATACCTTAAAAAGATGTATATTTTAATATAAACTTATATATATATAGGCTAATCTTCTAAACTAATGAACGGATCATTATGAATTTTGGAAAATATATTTTTTTTAATACGGTCACATGGGCCTATTATTTACTTGCAAATGTTAACATTTAAGGGGTGCCTATATATTAAAAAAAAATATCAACCTATAATTATGGATTTTAAAGTATATATTCTCGACAAGCCAATGTATATAATGGGTACATTATTTTTTTTTTTTCATTTTACTATTCAGGAGGTGAGCCGACACAAACTCGAACAAATCAAATAAGTCAGATACAAAAAAAAATTAATGGAGAAAAAAGTTGCTCTACATCAAGTTATATTGAGTAATACATTATAAAAAGGATCGGTGCGCGCGTGTGCGTCAATAATATGCATGTACTTGGGAAAATCCTAACCTATTGAACTGATCGTTATAAATTATGAAAAATGTACTTTAGGTAACAGGGTGAGTAACGTGGAAATATTTCTTTTTTTGTACACTTTTCCATTTAGGGGGTGCCACGGAAACCCTACCATACCCCACAAAACCTGAATATAGGCGGGGGGTCGAATCTAATGCAAATACGTATAATGATCTTGATTTTTTTCTACAAATATGTACATCTCGATCATTTCTAGGAAACAAGGTACCATAGGCTTATAACAATCTGCATCATCTCTACTAAATTTCACGTTCCTAAAAGTAATTAGTGGGCGTACAGGCATAAGCGGAGACAGACACACTTCCTGTGGAAAACAGTACCGCGGGATTGTTTCTCTGTTGATTACAACTTTGTTGTCTGTAAATCCAATGTCAATAAATTATTTTCATGAATCGCTCCATTAGTAATCAAACAGTTAATACCATTGATCAATGTTAGTACTCTCATAGTGTTCCTCATCTTTCGGCTGACAATCATTCCATCTCAATACCTTTCATCCTCGAGTGGCTCTTCGCCTTGATATGTGATGACCCAATAGTAAAGAAAGATATAGATTTGATTTGTTGTCGACATACTACATTAGTAACGACAAACTCACTCTTCCTCTCCCCCCTCTCTCCCCTCTCTCTCTCTCATATGTTTGATTTTCTTTTTTTTTTACTTTCTTCATTATATTTATCTACCTCCCACAAGGCAAGATGTGACACAAGGTCGGGAAAGTGGGGTTAGATAAGCCAGCGTTCGAGAGGTGAGCACTCTGGCCATTTAAAAATTGACTGGGCAGCCCCGTCGGCATTCCCCGGTAGGGGCGCCTCAGACAGTAAGCAATAAACTTACTCCTCCCCAAAGAGGGGAGGCGAAGCCTGGGAGGGTGCACCTCCTAGAACTGCACAGGACCAGACAACCCCCAATAGACCGGCGTAAATCCAGACCCAAAGGCCCGGACAATACCGGTTTATTAGGCGGGGTAAAAATATTCGCTGAAATATTTCTTATCTATTCCAGGTGTGGCTAACTTGTAATATCCCATCCGCCACGCGAGTTGAGATGCACCATACAATCTTACACTAGATTAGGTATATTAACCAAAATGTGTCTCACAATATACAAAGCCATATCAGAAGAATATAGACACCACACAAACAATCATTCATACAGGTTTAAAGTTTTTAACGTCATTTTCTTCTATGTCTACGGATCTGTAGAGAATTTGATTCTATTGTGTTTGTTATAAATTATTTGTCTTTTTTTTATTGTATCATTTTTCTTGATTGTTAACTATTATGTACTTTACCCCACTCTAGATTGGAACAAAAATAAAAATTGTCTCAATCTAGAAGGATTGTTCTTTCTCTGATCGAAGTAAAAAGATAAAGTGTAGTATCAGAAGATATACTACATTTTGCACCAATGCGACAGTCAGGGGAAGGAAAAAATCTTTTTTTTCTCTGTGTGTGTGTGTGTTTTTTTTTTCAATGCAAAGTTTATAAGAAGCTATGTGTAGTTAGACTATAAACATTGTTTTCATTTGAAGCAAATTACTGAGATCCCCTGAAAACGAATTTAACAAGCCGCGCGTGCGTGGTCCCCCTCTGTATGTGACTCGATGTGGCGAGTGTAAAATGCAATAAATTTGGGCAATTTGGGGCATTTTTTACCCCCCCCCCCTTTTACCACATGGGGGCGCGAACCAGAATTATTCTGAGGTCAAGGATGCTCATTTTATATCCAGAACAATTGCCTCTACATTTTGGCCAAGTTTCAGAAAAATTGAATGGATGGATCAAACGTTATGGAAGAAAAGGGTAATTTTTTGCCATTCTGGGGGATTTTGACCCCTTGGGGGCGCGAACCAGATTTTTTCCAAGGTCAGCGATACTTATTTTCTATTAGGAACAATTGCCTCCACATTTTGGCCAAGTTTCAGAGAAATTGAATGGATGGATGAAAAGTTATGGCGCAAAAAAATGTCATTTTTTGCCATTTCGGGGCCTTCTGACCCCCTGGAGAGCTAACCAGATTTTTTTTAAAAAATCGGAGAATGTCACTTTCTAACCTGACCAAAGTTACAACTTCATGCAAAATTTCAGAGAAATTCAATGGATGGTTACGGAGAAAAATCCGGACGGACGGACGGACGGACGGACATGCCTCAAAACATAAGTCCTCCGATTTTATAAATCGGGGGACCAATTAAAGGGAAACAATCAATAGAAGAAAAATGTTTAAATCACGTGATAAAAAAGGGGCGATTAATGAGATTATAAGGTAGACATGAACGCAGAAACGCAGCTGTTACGGCTCGGAAAATAGGGGTCTTGCTAGTATCTATTACTAATGGAGATTTGGTATCTGGCTGGCTGAAGCCGAAGTTATATGTTAATTCTATTAATATATTATTGCACTTCTATTACCAATGGTGATTTGGTATCTGGCTGGCTGAGGCCGAAGTTATATGTTAATTCTATTAATATATTATTGTACTTCTATTACCAACGGTGATTTGGTATCTGGTTGGCTGAAGCCGAAGTTATATGTTAATTCTATTAATATATTATTGCACTTCTATTACCAATGGTGATTTGGTATCTGGCTGGCTGAGGCCGAAGTTATATGTTAATTCTATTAATATACTATTGTACTTCTATTACCAACGGTGATTTGGTATCTGGTTGGCTGAAGCCGAAGTTATATGTTAATTATATTGATATATTATTGTACTTCTATTACCAACGGTGATTTGGTATCTGGCTGGCTGAAGCCGAAGTTATATGTTAATTCTATTAATATATTATTGTACTTCTATTACCAACGGTGATTTGGTATCTGGTTGGCTGAAGCCGAAGTTATATGTTAATTCTATTAATATATTATTGCACTTCTATTACCAATGGTGATTTGGTATCTGGCTGGCTGAGGCCGAAGTTATATGTTAATTCTATTAATATACTATTGTACTTCTATTACCAACGGTGATTTGGTATCTGGTTGGCTGAAGCCGAAGTTATATGTTAATTATATTGATATATTATTGTACTTCTATTACCAACGGTGATTTGGTATCTGGCTGGCTGAAGCCGAAGTTATATGTTAATTCTATTAATATATTATTGTACTTCTATTACCAACGGTGATTTGGTATCTGGTTGGCTGAAGCCGAAGTTATATGTTAATTCTATTAATATATTATTGCACTTCTATTACCAATGGTGATTTGGTATCTGGCTGGCTGAGGCCGAAGTTATATGTTAATTCTATTAATATACTATTGTACTTCTATTACCAACGGTGATTTGGTATCTGGTTGGCTGAAGCCGGAGTTATATGTTAATTATATTGATATATTATTGTACTTCTATTACCAACGGTGATTTGGTATCTGGTTAGCTGAAGCCGAAGTTATATGTTAATTCTATTAATATATTATTGTACTTCTATTACCAACGGTGATTTGGTATCTGGTTGGCTGAAGCCGAAGTTATATGTTAATTCTATTAATATATTATTGTACTTCTATTACCAATGGTGATTTGGTATCTTTTTGAATCTGAAACTATGCTATTACTATATAAATTAATGTAGTTTTGTTCTATCTTTTAATGCTCAATTCAGAGGTTAGTTTTAACTGTTTTGTTGTCATATAGACCATTCTCTCAAGCATTACCTTCTTTCTTTAAGGGTTATAATACAGTATATTTTTGTTCGTCATGCATCTATCCTACCAGGCATTACCTACTCTTTGGGGGAGGGAGCGTAGTATATTTTATTAGGGATACAGCAACTTTTAAGTTTAAATACAAACAAAATTCAACTTACATAATTGAAGGCTCCTTCGGTCAATCTGAGCAAAGCAAACACCCAATAGGCCCTGACCATCGGAAGGATCATCTGGTTTATCAGAAGGAGTACGAAGCTGATAAAGTGAGCCGGTTTTCGCCCGTATTTATCCGAAAAAATTGGAATGATGAATGCTCCGATGAAACATCCGGTGGCATATAAGGTTTGTGAAAGTTCCGAGAGATACCCATTCTCACAAACGAGATCCCACTGAAAGAAAATATAAAAAGTAAAAATTAATAACATGTGCATTAATTCTGGTATAAGTACATACATTTATATCATATCTTAATATAATAGATATTGCGTGTCTGTTTGTAACGGCAACTACGACACTGCCTACGCCAAAATCATATTAAGTTGTTGATATATTATTCATCATGATTTTATTTTTAAATTATTATTATTATTATTACTACTACGATTATTATTATTATTATTATTAGTAGTAGTAGTAGTAGTAGTAGTAGTAGTAGTATTATCATTATTATCACTTTTATCATCATTATTATCATTATTATTATTTTTATTATTTTTAACATTATTATCAGTATCATTATTATTATTATCATCATTATAATTATTATCATTATCATTATCATTATCATTATCATTATTATTATAATTATTATTATAATTATTATTATTATAATTATTATTATCATTATTATTATTTTTATCATTATTATCACCATTATCATTATTGTTATTATTATTTACTCGCTAGGATTACACGAGTAATTATCAATGATTTATCACTGGAAATAACAAGTAGTGTTCCCTGGAGTCTGAGTGACAACAAGTTTCCCCAGATTTCCAGCACTTTCCGCTACTTTTAATAATCATTGCAAATCACTTTGCATTATCACAACAGTCATTTACCATTGATTTCTCGCTGATAACGACTGCTGGCTTTCTCTGGAATTTGATTGACAATAAGCCTCCTAAAGGTTTCAGTACTCTCTGCGCCATTCCAGTGGAGGTCTGAATGGTGCTTTCCTCCTCGGCCTGTCCATCCTTCTTGACTCTCCAGTACCATTTTGCGTTGTGCCAGCTGAGGCTAGTGCCACCAATTTATTGGTCAGATTATAGAATTTCTTGAAGGTTCAGTTCCCTTCGTTTCGTATGACGTTCTTTGTATATTTTCTGTTTTATTTCTGTTTTTGTTACCCTACCACCTCTTTTTCACAGAACAGACGTCGCTAGTCTTTCTTTACTCAGTCGTTACTTTTATGGCAGGGTGCTCGACTGAGCTTCATTCTATAGCTTTTTGTTGTGATTTTTTTTACAGAGGGGGGGGCTGTGAAACATTCATAACATAAACTCGTCTAGCTACAACCACTTTCAATAAATTCCCTGTCTTCCTCTGTGTACCTAGAACTACTAGAACTAAGCGGAACTTCGGTGGGCAGGGTTTCTTTCCTAGAACTGCTCGTCTGTAGAACACAGTTCCGCGGGGTTGCTTCCCGGCTTACATTACCATTTTCAAGTCCAATGTAAACAAATTCTTGTTGAGGCATTTTCTTAAATAATTAGTTTCTCTGCCGATTACAACCATCGTACAAATCCCCTCAGTGTCTTACCGTCTACCTATCCTACCCAATAACCTTTATCCTCGAGTTGCATATGAACCTTGATAAGAGGTGATAAGTTTATAAAATAAAAGTTATCTGTGGTTCGTTGGCGTTATCTCGTTACGTAGTTTGGTTTCCGTACTCAAGGATTTTCCTTAATGTTTCAGCTGTTTCCATTAATGCCGTACGCTGTATTTTGTCAATCCTCCCTTTGATTCCCATTCGTTCTAGTTTTTTTTTGTGAGGGGGCTTTGGAACTGTTCCTAGTGTTCCTACATTTATTGGTATTACTGTAATTTTCTTTATGTTATATATATATATTTTTCAGTTCTCTGGCAACTTCCATGTATTTGCTTAGTTTTTCTGTCTCCTTGATCTTCACCCTATGGTCTGCTGGGACGACGAAATCTACGATTTGGTAAGTTTTCCTTCTTCTTAATTATTATTATGTGCTGTGGGAGTTTATTATGTTCATTTTCCACTACTGTACTCCGGTTTGTGTCTCTACTATTTGCCTGTATATTCAAAGTGCAAACATTTACATAGTTCCCAGTAGACGGCTTTCCCAACGAAGTCATGTCCGATTTTGTATTCCTAGTCTAGCATGTATTGTGTGCGATTAAAATATATAGGGAAAAAGCCTTAAGGAAACAAACGTTGATCATCTTAGCTGTAATCAAATAGATATCTAACTTCTTTTTATACCCATGGGATGAATAATTTACATTTTCATGTTTAACAATTGATTTTTGTTGTTAAAGAAACGTAAAGTAAAACAATAACAGAAATAAAGAAATAACTATGATATTATTATCTAATTATTTAGTTATAGTTAAATTAAGTAAATATTACAATTAAATATGATGGAATAGAAAAGACAGCGTCAACTGAAGATATTTTATTATGTGATCCTATATAAGTTTTACATAAGTTTGTGTCATAAATGTTGAATAAGTTTAAATGCTATTATTTAGTTCCTGAAAAAATATCCACCAAAAAAAACAGCGAAATAAGTAAATAAAAATAAATATTTGTAAGCTTATTAACTTCTTCCTCATATAAGTGTATTTTTTTAATATAGTTCACTCCAAACAAGGCAGGCCGCCGCTGTAGACGTAAGGGGCTACTGAGAAAAAGGGTGAAGGTTTGGGGGGGTCAACCTAAATTAGGAGCTGCGCAGCGAGATGTCTGTTTACATTAGTTTTAAATTTCTGCATGTCAGTACCGTCAGTAAAACAAGTAGCAGGGAGGGAGTTCCAGAGTCCAGAAGCACGAGGAAAGAAAATATTGGAGTAAAAAGCTCTTGGGCATCTGGGGACCTCCACGGTGAATGAATGGGATTTGGCAGATTGTCGAGTTCGTCTAGTGAATTTACGTCGTGGGGGTACCAGAGCAGCAAGCTCATCAGAGCACAATCCATTGAAGTACTTGTAAAACAGTCACAAGGAAGCAACATTGCGGCGATAGGACAGGGGTTGGAGCTTGGTGGATAGTGAGGGACCTATCAAGTTGGCGACTATTTTTTGGAACTTGTCTTAAATTTTATAGTCCATCTATTAAATATTTTTCATCCATTTTTTTATTAAAAAGAATTATTAAGGTGTGATGATGATCCATATCGGCTAGGAGATATGTGGAACGCTATAACAAAAGAAAATTGTCTCATTTGAGATTTGAACCCACGATGGCATAAAACGTGAAGGCGACAGCTTTATCCACACGGACACCAATCAAACTTAAATAGTGTGTCTTTTTAACCTATTTAAATAGGTTCAGCGTAGAGATTTTTTTTTACTTCTCCGCATAGATTTAAAATAGTTCGACTGCCTGAAATCTCGTAAAAATCTCTTTGAAATATTCCAAAGAAAATGAGATTTGGGGGAATATTTATTGATTAATGACTAATACTTATTGTAAAAATTTCACAAAAATCGGAACTGTCTAAATTTTAACGAAGGGCTTCCACACCCTTTTACCTCATTTGCATGAAACTAAATTAAACTAAATACGGCCACCATTTGGACCCCATACGCCGAGCAGTTGTGTTCCAAAATTCATAATAATCGATTTATTAGTTTAGGAGTGAATCCGTTACATACAAATATATAAATATGTACACAAGGTTAACTTTACATAAATATGATATACAAATAAATACACGTTGGGCTTTATTATAGAGTAGATCATGTGTTCTTTTTTTGGTGTTGCACAAAAACATATTGCTATTTTTTTAGGGATGACACGAAAATCAACCTAAGTATTTTTTTTTTATTATTAAACTTCCTACGCGATTAAAATTCTTACACAAGAACAAAATCAATTTTATTTAAATTTATTTAATAAGGAGATGTAGGTTACTTGAATATAAAATGCGACGGCAGGTGACGGTGGTTAATAAATAACGACACGAACTGACGACCTGGGAGAGCCGAGTTCGAATCCAGTCGATTCCATACCTCTTTCACTTAGGGATGTTGGCAACTATTACGTGCAAGAATGCCGACAACAGAATCAAACCGGTCAACAAAGTTGTGCTATTCTGATTCATACAAACTTAATTTACTAATATAAAATTTAAATTTCTTATTAAATTAAAAATATATTAGTAAACAGTTATCTAATATTTTTATCCATTTTTAATATTAAAGAAATAAATGGCTTCTCTTCCAAGTAAACAATGCGTCAAATACGCGCCATGATTTGGAAAGTCTAAACAATTATTATAAATATTTTGTTCGGTCGGCTTAAAAAGAACGCTAAAAATGCCGGAACATTTGTTTTCAATTTTTTTTTTTTTTTACCTACTTTTAATTTTGAATAATGAATTTGAAAAAAAAAAGGTTCAAGAACTTCTGACACCGATAAAGACATCGGGTCGAAAGTGATGATTCCAAATCTGTGGTTAGTTTGACTCTTAGATCAATCATTTAACTGTGATGCTGCGACAGACATACACACACACATGCAGACAATTTTTCCTTATATATATATATATATATATATATATATATATATATATATATATATATATATTAAAATTAAGTAAACAAGTGACGTTCGAGTGTGATATACTCAAAGACGCCTAACTTGATAGAGTACAAAACTGACTTGGCAATCTAGTGGGGGATGATCTCTTCTCGTCCCTACACTTTCTTTTACACAGAAGATGTATTGCTAGTCTCTCTCTACTCTATCGCTATGTTCATGGTAGGTGCTCGGTTGAACTTCAATCATTGGTACTCATCTATAAAACATTCACAGCAAGAACTCGTCTATTTACAACCACAGCAAAGAACTTCCCTTTCTCTCTCGCTCTCTATTTACCAAAAACCAATAAAAACTTCCATGAACAAAGTTTCTTTCCTAGAGCATCCCATCTGCGGAACAAGATACCGCGAGTCTGCTTCCCAACCTACTACAAGTCATTTTCAAGTCTAATGTGAACAAATTCTTGTTGAGCGACCCTCTTCTATAATCAATTCCTTTTCAGTAATCTTCTGCCCATCCCACCAATTGTTTTCGATCCGAGTGTGGAGGCGAGTAGAAGCGATTATAGTGCAACTGGCCATATCTTAAACCCTTATCCTCGAGTGCCCCCGTGCCTTGATAAGTCGTGACTCATTAGTAAACAAATATATTAAATATACACATTCTTATAAGAATCTAAATAACATTACATGTTTGATAATTTAAAATGGTACTTTTTGCAATTAAAAAAGTCTTCATTATGAAATTCCTAAAAATATGTAAACTATTTTTTATTGTAATTTAACCTTAAATACATGCTATCTATTATATAAATATTAGGTACATAAAAGTAATCCACGGACATGTATATATATATATATATATATAGGAGGAGGAAAATTCAAAATAATGCCAATTTTCCAAAGCCAAGACTACACTTACTTACTAACACAAGAAAAAAACTTCATATTTAAATTTAATCCAGCATTAAACAGATCATAACTCTTACAACACACACTTTGATCACACTTTATCCACCTCTAGTTAAGTACAAACATAAATATAAATATAAATAACTATTTATAGTTATCTATAGACTGGAAAATTCTTATTCAAGGAAGGTACATAACTTCTTATTACGCACTTCTACACAGCTATGAATCAAATAACAATTTGTGTTAAATGAATCATTTACAATAGACATTAAATTTGCACATTAAATACCGGACTATGAAATCGGCCAAACCAAGTTCAAATCTAGTTGGACAATTTGCATTAACTTATCTTTTACAAATATGTGTGTATATGTGTGTATGTATGTGTGTATGTATATATATATATATATATATATATATATATATATATATGTGTGTGTGTGTGTGTGTGTATGTGTATGTATATGTATGTACTTCAACCTTTATCCCCCTCTCTGTCACTATAACCACACGCCTGTGTGTGTGCACGCATGGGTGTGTGTGTGCGTGTTTATGTGTGTGTGTGTGTATGTGTCGCTCACCTATTCACAAGACTCAAGATTAGACCACACGCATACGGGCGCACACACGCACGCAGACGCGACATCATTCTTGGAGACGACGAAAGCAATAAAAGTATTAAATTTCAAAAGAAATACTACGCACAATAGAAAGCTGGAATGACCGATAGATCATGGATGGATAACACGTACTTGACCAAGAGAAGCAGGAAAAATGGCAAATAAAAAATAAATTAAAAAAATAAAAGATACCCACACACCCGCAAACCCATGCATGCGCCAAAAACAATAACAAATTTCCTCAAATGAAACAACATTCTCTCAAATCGAAAGACATTTCTTCAAATGGATTTACATATCTGATGAAAGCGGACCACCGCTTGAAACGCGTTATATAAAATGATAAAATGGTAAAACAACAAATATAACATTATAAAATGGTAAAACAACAAAATAATAAATAAATGTTGAAAAAAACATTCTACAAATGTTGGTAGCCTTACTCCTTTACATATATACTTTTCTCTCGTTGGAACTGCACTAACACTGCACTACCCGCTTTTCTATATATATATATATATATATATATATATATATATATATATATATATATATATATATATATATATATATATATATATATGAAAATTGTAACTAAAAAGTACATTTTTAGAGAATTGGGCCTATTGTGAAATAAGGAAAGCTCAATATACTGGATAGAGCAAAAATATGGTAAGTCAGTGAAAATTTATTAGACCTGCAAATGACACTAAATATATATATATATATATATATATATATATTATATATATGTACATATATATAATATATATATATATTTTATATATGTATATATAATATATATAGATTATATATATATATATATATATGTATATATATGTATATATATGTATATATATAATATATATATGTATATATAATATATATATAGATAATATATATATAATATATATATGTATATATAATATATATATAGATAATATATATATATATATATATATATTGTATAATTAGGCAACAATCCTTCTTTTATACATATCTGGTTGAACAAGAGTGCCAACTTCTGTAAACCATCTAGTAAAGATTCCAACTTACTTAATTTCAAGAGTGAATGCCCTGATAAATATAAAATGGCGGGCATAAAACACCTTATCTATCGTGCCAAAACAAAATATTTTTAAAGCACTTATCGATATTAAACAGACATTAATTAACAATAATTTCCCTAATTATATAGTAGATCAACAAATAAAAAACTCACTAACACCCATAAATAAAAACACTAACAACAACATTACTACTAATAATATAAACGTGTTCTATTGCAACCAGATGCACTCCAACTATAATGTAGACGAAAAAATCATTAAAAATATTATACATAAATATATATCCCCTGTAGATAACGACTTTAAAATTAGATTTTTTATTTACTATAAAAGGTTTAAAACTAGCAATTTACTAATAAAAAATAATCCTACTGATAATGGTTTACTAAAAACTAGTAATGCCATATACGTGTTTAAATGTCCTATCGGAGAATGTGTCTCCGCCAACAACACATATATTGGCATGACTAGAACCAGTATTTCACGTCAATTAACTTGCCACCTGACCTCCCCTCAAAGCTCCATTTATAACACCTTACAGCACATAAACTCTCCAAAGATAATTTTAGAAATATCTTAACCGGTAGTACATCAATCCTGGGTGTGTCATTTTGCGGTATTCGCCTCCCCATAATGGAAGCATTGCTCATTCAATTAAAAAGGCCCAACATCAACAATGCTCGTTATGAGGGGTGCTAAAGCGTGTTGAAATGCTGTTGAATGTTTTTAATCACATGGAAACGTCTTCTTAAATAAATTCACCAATTTTATTTTGCATTGATCAATCATCCGCCTGAAGACGACCAATGATGGTCGAAAACTTTTGCGTCAAATATGGAGATTTCCTACACTCCTTGGTTAATAATACAAGATCTATCGTTCGACGAATAGAAAGATTGGATTACAAAATGAAATAAACAGTAGTTGGCACTCCTGTTCAACCAGATATATATATACACACACACACACACATATATATATATATATATATATATGTATGTATATAATATATATATATTATATATATTATATATTATATATATATGTATATAATATATATATATGTTATATATATATATATATTATATATATATTATATATAATATATGTATATATATATTACATATATATTATATGTTATATATATATATATATTATATATATTATATATATAATATATATATATTATATATATATGTATTTATATATATTATATATTATATATATGTACGTATATGTATATATTATATATATATATTATATATATATATATATATATATTATATATATGTTATATATATGTTATATATATATGTTATATATATAATATATATGTATATGTATAATATATATCATATATATAATATATATTATATATATATATTTTATATATATTATATATATTATATATAATATATATAATATATATATTATATATATTATATATATTATATATATATATTGTATATATATATTATATATATATTATATATAGATATATATATATATATATATTATATATATATATTATATATATATATTATATATATATTATACATATATTATATATATATATATATATATATATATATATGTTATATATATACTAACAAATATATGCTCCCTCCGGTCGTGTATTTTTGCTAGGCTGCAGCGTCAGAAATGAACGCTCACCCGTAAATCGAGGGAGTTCCAATCATATTTCTTGACTGGTTAGACATTGATTTTCGGTTTCCGACCAAGAATATTTTTAGTTAAAAATACATTTTTTTTTAATTTTCGACCCCACCTCTAATTTTTTTTACCCTCCACCATAAATAGAAATATTTTTATTTATAGAATAAACCAAAAAAAATGTTTCCCCCCCCCTAATTTTTTTTTACCTTCCCCCATACTTAGAAATATTTTTAGTTAAGAAAAGAAGAAAAGAAAAAAAATGTGTGTTAATCTTTTTGTTGAGAAAAGAAAGAAAGAGAAGAAAATAACATCTTTTATTTTAATAAATTAAACACGGAATAATAAAAACAGTTTGTAAGTAAAAGCTTTACGGCTCAAAAGGTTAAGCAAAAATCCTAAACACACTTAAGGTCGCAAAAAATGAAGATGTGTGTGTTTTTAAATCGTAATTTTTAAATCAAGAAAATAGACAAACTCAGAACGTTTTAATAAAAAAAATCAGAGTAAAACTAACACGGTAAATGCCAGCGTTTTGTTTACATTTTAAATAACGCGCCCGTCTTGCGTCCATACTGATTAATCAGAGGGAGGTAACCATTTCAATGGATTAACGTTGGCTGTTCAACCAGTTTAGCAATCGGTAGATTAACTACGTAACTCATTTCATATATATATATATATATATATATATATATATATATATATATATATATATATATATATATATATATATATATAATAAAAGAAATAATTATAATTTATAAGTAAGATTGTTAGCGAGCAAAATAGCGTAAATACATGTGGAAATCTGAAGAAAACAATCATGAGTGTATATTTGCGAATAGTAATTTATTAGAAGTTTAAAAGCAATTAATTATGTAAATTGAGAAATGCGCATAGTGTTTACGGCGGTTTTTGTAGTAGTATATAAAGAAGCTGGCGGACTAAGTAAATAGTAATATTACTCCGATGGAGTTTCGGCTTCAGACAGACAGACAGACACATAAACTGCATTATTAATATATATATATATATATATATATATATATGTATATATATATATATATATATATATGAGCTTATGTGACTTTATTACGTTTCAACATATTTTCGACCTTCATCTATTATCTGAAGTTAACCGACATATAATCGAAATTTTTTTTATGTAACTTTCTTATCTCTTTCTTAAAAGAGGTAACATTCTTATCTCTTCTTTAAAAGATGTAACTTTCTGATCTCTTTCTTAAAAGATGTAACTTTCTTATCTGTTTCTTAAAACTTTAAGTTACTGAACTAAAATAATTCAAAAGTTATCTGGTTGAAATGAATTCCCATACATTTTTTTAAAGAACTAAAAACATATATTATCAATTCTCTAGGATATAGTTAGAAGCTGCAGTTAAAGTTAAGCTCAATGATATCAATTTATATCAATCAGAGTGTATCTATTAATAGTGTAATAGTTTAAATATACTAATTATAATTTCAAATATCTAAAACCTGCTCCGAGAATCAATACTCAACATGTTTTTTTCCATATACGCAATTTGTACATTTTTTTTACTTTTTTGGCAAATAAATAATTTAAAATGTAGCATCTGTTTTGTTCTTGGTCAGAGGAGGGGAAATCCCTCCCAGTTCAGAAAATGTTTATTTTTGTCATAATCCAGAGTATCGCATTTGTTGGTAGCTGTATTTTTTCCACAATAAAAAACGACCTTGAATACTGACTTTGTTGCTGTGGGGAGTCAAGTAAATAAGGACCGTTATGCGGACTAGGATAAAACTGTGTATCTCTTTGGTCTGAGGAGAAGGTCATATGTCCAAGCATTACCTTTTTCTTTTCCAATGTGGGAATGAGTTTACTTTCCGTAACTTCAACCAGGGGTTTTTACCCCGCCTAATAAACCGGTATCGTCCGGGCCTTTGGGTCTGGATTTACGCCGGTCTATTGGTGGTTGCCGGTCCTGTGCAGTTCTAGGAGGTGCACCCTCCCAGGCTTTGCTTCCCCTCTTTGGAAAGAAGTAAGTTTATTGCTTACTGTCCGAGGCGCCTCTACCGGGGAATGGCGACCGGGGCTGCCCAGGCAATTTTTAAATGGCCAGAGTGCTCACCTCTCGAGCGCTGGCTTATCTAATCCCACTTTCCCGACCTTGTATCACATCTTAAAAGACATATAAGTAAACATTCCTAATAAAAACTATTTTCTTCGCCGGTATGTTTCAAAATGTATCAATTTTTAAACACTGGTAACATTGTATTCACATATATGTTGCTTTTTTTCTCCACGAACTGTGTGCTTGATGCGGAACTTTATATATGTCTTTCATTTTGGTCTCTGATGAACAGCGAGTAAATGCGTTTAATGGCTGAATGTTTTGCTCATAGAATATAAACAACTTTCGTGGTCGTCATCATGAGTAGGTTTTTATTTTTAAGGAGACTTGAGTTGTTGTGATTTTTTATAATTTTCTTGAAGGTTTTGGTAGGAGGGAAAAAAGAAAGGGGTGTAGTTAGTTTTTATTTATTTATTTTTGTATTTGTGTGTTTATTACTTTTGTTTAGTTATGTTATTTTAGTTTCTATATTTTATTTATTTATTTATTTATTTGTTTATTGTTTGTAGATCTATAAATTTACTAGTTTGAATTATCGAATATATATATATATATATATATATATATATATATATATATATATATATATTATATAGCAAGTTCCGTTCGGGCGTTGAACACTGTAGACGACAAGAAACTTCACCCGCCTCCCGGGTAAGTGTATCTTAATGTCAATTACTGTCTGTGTCGATTTCTCGCGGCCGTGTGGTCCTGAGCGTTAGTCTCGTGATTCTAGCCTGAATCTACGAACTCCGTTCGAGCCTATGCGACCGCCTGCAACCGCCACTCCTACACTGATAAGGGTAACATAGCCTGAAACGACGTCACCTGTAGCTAAAAAAAACTTTAATATTTAAAAAAATATTTATAGTTAAAAGCTCCTTTAAATATCTAATTGTCTTAAAAGTAGAGTCCTGTTTAAAATTGAAAAGATTGTTCTCATTTCTGCGATAGGACAGTTCCGCTCGAGCGTTGAACACTGTAGACGACAAGACACTTCCCCCGCCTCCCCGCCTCCCCGCTGCCTCTCTGGAAAGTGTATCTTAATTTCAATTACTATATGTGTCAATTTATCGCAGCCGTGTGGTCCTGAGCGTTCGTCTTGTGATTCTAGCCTGAATCTACGAACTGCGTTCGAGCATATGCGACCGCCTGCAACCGCCACTTCTACACTGATAAGGGTTAAGAGAACCCGAAACGACGTCGTCTGTATGTGAAAAAAAAACACTTTAATATTTTAATATATATATATATATATATATATATATATATATTCTGTATTAAGCTGCTTTTTTGTTGATGCTATTGTTTAAAAAACGATTTAGTATATAAAAAAAGAATACCACAAAGTGAAAAATGAAACTCGTAATGGATTTTAACCTGTGCCTCAGAAGAGGTACCGCTTTATATGGGTGTCTGCTTGAACCACTTTATTAACGAGCCATACGTTTAGAGAGATCCGAAATTGTACAAATTACGAGTCTCAATGTTCACATTTTTGTATTCTTTATTTATATCAAGTACCGCGGACTAAACAAGAAGAGGCGGTCGGATTCTCAATAATGGCCATCGGTAGGTTCCGTCCTACAAAATCAATATTTTATTCCTTTGTGGAAACTTGAACTAAACAACAACAAAAACAACAACAGCAATAACAGCAACAACAACAACATTAGCAACAACAGCAACAGCAACAATAACAACAACGACAACCACAGCAACAGTAACAGCAGCACCAACAGCAAGAATCAACTAAATGTATTTCTATTCAATTTCTGTTTTTAAAAATTGTATCCTGATCAGAATACTTTTACAATGGTGGCATTTTTACATTATAACTGACAGAGCGATAGATTGACTTCGTAATCCAACGGGAGATTATCTCTTCTCTGCAGCCCCTTTCTCATAACGTCTGGTTACCTATAATCTCAGAACTTATATATGCATAGAAATATACAACTCTTATTTGGATTATATACGGCACAATCACGTTAACACACCTGTACCCGTTAAATCACCGAAGTTAAGCAACGTTGACACACCTGTACCCGTTAAATCACCGAAGTTAAGCAACGTTGACACACCTGTACCCGTTAAATCACCGAAGTTAAGCAACGTTGACACACCTGTACCCGTTAAATTACCGAAGTTAAGCAACGTTGACACACCTGTACCCGTTAAATCACCGAAGTTAAGCAACGTTGACACACCTGTACCCGTTAAATCACCGAAGTTAAGCAACGTTGACACACCTGTACCCGTTAAATCACCGAAGTTAAGTAACGTTGACACACCTGTACCCGTTAAATCACCGAAGTTAAGCAACGTTGACACACCTGTACCCGTTAAATCACCGAAGTTAAGCAACGTTGACACACCTGTACCCGTTAAATTACCGAAGTTAAGCAACGTTGACACACCTGTACCCGTTAAATCACCGAAGTTAAGCAACGTTGACACACCTGTACCCGTTAAATCACCGAAATTAAGCAACGTTGACACACCTGTACCCGTTAAATCACCGAAGTTAAGCAACGTTGACACACCTGTACCCGTTAAATCACCGAAGTTAAGCAACGTTGACCCTGATCAGTACTAAATGGATGACCATTTGAAAATACCAGGTGCTGTATGTGCTCTCCGCTTATCTCGGCATTGTTTCCGGTCGTCATGGACTTCTCCTTGCCACTAGAATCAAGCAGTCTTGAAAGGATAGCGTGTGTAGGTAATGAATAATTTAACATTTATTTATAAATATTGTTATAAAAGCCTCTTTAAAAAATTAAAGTCGAGCAATCTCGGGGATGTTAAAAATAGAATATCACTTAGCTTTAAACCTTCTCGATAAGTCTTATGTCTGCTGCCCGCTTCTCGGCACATATAGATCTGAATTTCCCTTGATAACGTGACAGTTTCCGGTGGCCGTGAGGATAGGACGACTACTTATGGAGTCCCGGCTGAGTCTGTGAACTTGGTTCGCGCCTGCCGACTGTCTGAAATTGTCACTTCCTACACTAATGAAAGCAATATGTTTAAAACGCTAGCGTCTATACGTAATATATATATATATATATATATATATATATATATATATATATATATATAAGTTAAGAAACGTTGAGCCCGGTCAGTATTAAAATGGGTGACCATTTGGAAATACCAGGTGCTGTATGTGCTCTCCGCTTGTCTCGGCATTGTTTCCAGTCGTCATGGACTTCACTAGAATCACGCAGCGCCGATTCAGGAGAAGTGTGGCTAGGGATTGCGCAACTCTCGCTTCACAATTACATATGCAGCCACACTTACAGGGGGTATCCATTGTCTCTTGAGACTGAACGGAGACCATGATTTGGATTATTCGAACGACTGTTCTCTCTAATATTTCTCAATGTCTACTATTTGCGAAGTCAATATTGATTCCAGGCGAATTCGTTAAAACCAACACACGCAACACAAAAGTAGCCCAATTCGCTTCTCGTAAGATCACGTTCAGCCTGGCCAGTACCAGGACGATTTTAGAATACCAGACGCTGAATATGGGTGGATGGCGAAACTTCTCCGCCCCAAAGGTACAGCTCTGAAAATGCCTTTAACCAGTCTCCAATGAAGTTATTGCGCTTGTACCCCCTGAGCGAAAATAACTCCGACCCACCCGACAGGTTAATAAATCCCACCCTTTTTTCTTTAGAGGTCCCTAAATGGCCGAACACTTTCTACTGATAGCTTCTTTCCTTGGACTACTTGCTTTTGGAATTCTCTCGCTGCTCCCTGTTTCCCCGATTGTACCAACATGTAGAAATGTAAATGTAATGTGAACTAACACCTTACTGCCCAATTCTCCACCCAGAATGCGCTCCTATAAACTTGACCCCATGTCACAGTAACCCTTACGCTTACGCATGGCAATGTGCCTTTTGGGGTAAATAAAAGTGTTTGCGGTAAATGAAATAAAAACCTGCTAACCTACACATGTATTGGTACAACGGAACAATCACTCTTTGGGTGGAAAGTTCTGTTCTCAATGATGTTGCGAAGCTCTCGGGAAGTACGCTTTAGTTAGTTAGTTAGTTAGTTAGTTAGTTAGTTAGTTAGTTAGTTAGTTAGCCTGACATTAACAGGTAACATGGATTGGAATAAATACATAGAAGATATTACCAAGTCTGCTGCAAAGAAGGTGGGCTCCCTTTACCGGGCTAGAAAACTTTTCACGCCTGTTAGTATCTCATACCTTCATAAAACCAGCATTCGCCCATGCATGGAGTATTGTTTCGACATCTAGACTGATACGCCAACCACTAGTATCCCCTCTTGGACATGGTTCAGAAAGGTCTCTAACTTGTACTCCCAACATAAATACCCCCAATTCACCCGATTAACAGCAAAATCCCACCCCTTTACTATTAAGGTTTCAAAATGCCTAAAAAAACTTTCTATTCAAAGAGCTTCTTTCCTTGGACCGCTTGCCTTTGGAATTCTCTCACTGCTCCCTGTTTCCCCGACTGTATCAACATACAGAAAATTAAATACAATGTAAATAAACATCTTGCTGCGCCACTCTCCACTTATATGCCTGTTATAAATATGTAACCCTTTACGTCTCAGTGTCAATCTCCCTTGCTTTGGTTGAAATAAAGTTGTTGTTTTTTAGTGAGTCTAATCTTTAATCCCCCCCAAACAAGCAAATGGCATCGCCCACTTTACCTCGGAAACGAAGGATTTGTATTTGTTGATACTGTACGCGTATCCATTGATGCAGGAGACGGTCTCGTTTTGACTTCTATTCAGGTTGTAGATCTCGATGCTGCACGACTGGTACGTGATGCCACTACTCACGTTACCCTCGTAACCAAAGAACGCCAACTGGGAGTCGGTCAGCTCTTTGCAAGTCGTCTCAGGAACATAGGCTGCAAAGATAAAGAAATCAATAAATAGATTGGTCAAATTGGTTGGACCCAAATGTACATTCTTCACTTGACTTACTTGAATAATGTGTTTACTTCAGAGAGCTTCGCCACACGCTTGGAAACAAACTTCTGCCACTTATGACGGTCTTGGGTTCGTCTTTCAGCTGTCAGGAGCGGCATGCCAGTCTCAATTCTGATATGGTCGACCAATCTCTTCGGGGGTCGTACTCTTAATCTGATATGATTTATTTACGTAGCTGGAGTCTGGTATCTGGGAACCATGTCGAAACCATGTTAATCTCTTTTTTCGAATAACATCGTTAATAGATCAGTTAATATTAAGCCTCTTTCTTATATCTGTTTCTTTGTTTATCTTGAAAAGCTACTGTAAGAATAATTCTTAAACGTTTCATTTCAAAGACATTGAGCTCTCTCTCATACTCTGCTAGTGTAGTCCATGTTTCACTTGCATATACAGCAATAAGAACTATCAATACATTGTAAAATCTTAACATCAGAGAAGTTGATATATACTTTCGTCTCCATATCTTTTCCTTAGATGTCCAAAATGCAAAAGTTGCTATTCTTACACTTCTGTTAATGTCAGATGAGGGTCCTGGAACCACTAAGCGATATAAAGAAAACATTCTATTTTTTCTCGACCGTTTTGTTGTCTATTTAAATATTATCTCCAGAAGATGAAACTATTTTGCATTTACCTGGGTTCACTTCCATTACCAAATTTCTCGCAAGAGTCTTCGAGCTCAAAAGTAGAGATCTTCTACTTATTGAAGTAAATTCAAAACAACAGTTCTGTCTCTTTTTATACAAATGAGTCACCATTTATAAAGGCTGGCAGCGATTCAAGAATGAGGGTTAATAAGATGGCTGAATAGTCAGATGAATGATGAACTTTATAAGAGGATTCAAAAGCAGAAAAACAGTTAAGAAACAGCATACACTAACTCTAGCAAAGCAGAAAAACAGGTAAGAAACAGTATACACTAACTCTAGCAAAGCAGAAAAACAGTTTAGAAACAGCATACCCTAACTCTAGCAAAGCAGAAAAACAGTTTAGAAACAGCATACACTAACTCTAGCAAAGCAGAAAAACAGTTAAGAAACAGCATACACTAACGCTAGCAAAGCAGAAAAACAGTTAAGAAACAGCATACACTAACTCTAGCAAAGCAGAAAAACAGTTAAGAAACAGCATACACTAACTCTAGCAAAGCAGAAAAACGGTTAAGAAACAGCATACACTGACTCTAGCAAAGCAGGAAAATAGTAAAGAAACAGCATACACTAACTCTAGCAAAGCAGAAAAACAGTAAAGAAACAGCATACACTAACTCTAGCAAAGCAGAAAAACAGTTTAGAAACAGCATACACTAACTCTAGCAAAGCAGAAAAACAGTTAAGAAACAGCATGCACTAACTCTAGCAAAGCAGGAAAATAGTTCAGAAACAGCATACACTAACTCTAGCAAAGCAGAAAAACAGTAAAGAAACAGCATACACTAACTCTAGCAAAGCAGAAAAACAGTTAAGAAACAGTATACACTAACTCTAGCAAAGCAGAAAAACAGTTTAGAAACAGCATACACTAACTCTAGCAAAGCAGAAAAACAGTTAAGAAACAGCATACACTAACTCTAGCAAAGCGAAAAACAGTTAAGAAACAGCATACACTAACTCTAGCAAAGCAGAAAAATAGTTAAGAAACAGCATACACTAACTCTAGCAAAGCAGGAAAATAGTTAAGAAACAGCATACACTAACTCTAGCAAAGCAGAAAAACAGTTAAGAAACAGCATACACTAACTCTAGCAAAGCAGAAAAACAGTTAAGAAACAGCATACACTAACTCTAGCAAAGCAGAAAAACAGTTAAGAAACAGCATACACTAACTCTAGCAAACCATAAAAACAGTTAAGAAACAGCATACACTAACTCTAGCAAAGCAGAAAAACAGTTTAGAAATATAACGCGGACCCCACGCCTCCTACACTCTTCTTCCTCCGTGGGTATCGTAGTCGGCCACTCGCGCACAGGTGTTTGATATTCTGGTCGCGGCGCCACCTACAAACAGGTACCCCACACCCTTTCACTCTTCTTCCCGTGACGGCATCAAATGTAATGAGAACCGTCTCGGCGCAGGAATCCTTCCTGACTGTGAACACCCTTTCTTCGGCTCGTGATGTCGTCTGTGGTGGCGTTGAATCTCCTCCGGGTCTGCTGAATGACGATTTCGTGATTCTGTGAAGGCAAGATTACTTAGCAGGACAACTCGACGATAGAATAACTCGACAAACGGCTAGGTCTTTTCATAACAATAATTATTTAATAAAAATGAACGGTGGGGTTTTAACTTTAACCCAAAGTCTATTCTTCGATAATGGCTTCTTTACTAACTATCGTATCTCTCTGTGTGCGTGTGTGAATCTCTTTACGACTGCAAATCCTTAATCGAGATATAACTTGTCTACTCAAACGGTGGGGGGAATGCTATGGGCCACGCCATGCCAAGACGAGAACGATCGTTCGCGCGACGCTCTCGCCTGGCCGGCTCGTCTCTGAGCTCTCGGCTAACGCGTCCGTACCGAACGAAATCTTGGATCTAACTCTTTGTGATCGCCTTTTCGCCTCAAAATCACAAAGACGAAAAGCGTATAACTCATACTCTCTCTCTCTCTCTCTCTCTCTCTCTCTCTCTCTCTCTCTCTCTCTCTCTCTCTCTTCTCGTCGTGTGGTACGCGCGATGCTGACTTACTCTCTTTCTTTCCCCCATCCCTTCTTCTGTGTCCCCACTCCTCTCCCGGAGTGGGGTGGTACGGGCAATTGTAATTCGTCGTTTTAGTTTCTCTTTAGATCTTATCTACACTAAAGAATACCATTAGCCTCTCTTTCTCTATTGGACCCCCCACGAGTTGACATCCATCGTATCTAAAAGACCCATGACCAAATTGTTCAGCTGGTCAAACTCATCCATTGTATCTGGATAATTGCTACAGACAACCTACACGCTCTCTCCCGCCAGGCTGGCGCCGTTCTCCCTCTTCGCCAAAACAACCGATTTGGGCCGAACATATACTAGTGGTAACTCTACCTCATTTCTACGTAGGATCCAGCATCCTCGCTGAGATGCACACTGGTGCACCCTAAAAAGACAGATTGCGCCGGCTGAAATCACTGTTTCACATCCGCCCAATCCTTATTTCGTGTCAATTGGTTGAAATTGACATCTCCCAGACCGTCACGTTTCTCTACGTGGGGGCTGATCTCTCTGATGCATATTGGTGCGCCATAAATGGAGCAGATACGTCGGATGAAATCACTGTTTCACATCCGTCCACCCTTATTTCGTGTCACTTGGTTGCAATTGACATCTCCCAGACCGTTACCTTTCCCCACACACAGAGAGAACAACGGGTAATACCATCAAAACAATAATAATCAAAAATTAAAAAACTGTAGCTAAAAAATGGAACAAAAAGTTTTCTTTTTCTGTTCTGTTTTCTTTTGGTCTGTCCTTCTTTTTCTCTTTCCAGTCTATTAAAACATCAGAACTACGTATGTATGTGTGTATGTGCGTATGCATTTTGTGGTTTCTGTGTTGGGAGGTGGGTAGGTGACAAAATGAATTATTATGCATGCAATTAAAAGTTTGTTAATACAGATTGGAGCTCGCAACGCCCCTTACAAATTACGTCACCATCACCTTCTCCTCGGAATCGATCTCTACTTCTTCACTGGTCATCCACCTGGATTTCCGACAGGGGTAGCGATTCCTGCCCCCGCTCGCGATCTGGGTGAAGTGTACTCAAGGGTAACCCTCCCTCGCTCATGCACTCGGCCGTCGGTGTGCTCGCGCCGTCCAATTTCTCCCTATGTCTTTCTCGCGTCCTTTGTCTTTTCTGCAAAAGCTAACCCTATTATTTATGTGCACAATTCTCACTAACATCGACCAAGCCCTATCGTGCCCGTGTCTAGTTCTACCTTTTAACGTGAATTTTCCCTTCCTGACGGGGTTAATCGAACCCTCAATCTTTTTAAAGCTAATAGCTTGTTACCTTCTGGTTATGCAACGCATTTTAACACATTATAATACTTTCATAACTGTTCGATGGGGTCGACCGGTAATCTCAAACGAATTGGTAATTCGGCCTTAATCTGCCGAGATGATTATATTCGGCGACAAGTGTCTTAGCGATTGCATATCCAACTGTGCACCTGTGCACTCACTCGTCAGTGTCAACAACTGAAATTCTCTTGGTACGGACCTGTCTGGTTCGCATACCGTCACTATCATTACGTCGGCCACCTCGGCCAGATTCTCTTCTGTTCCCTTCTCTGGGAAAAACAAGTCTCTCAGACTAACACCTTCTTGGCTCACTTCGGCCCGGTGACATTCGATATCGATGCGCCTTCTCTGGCTGCATGCGACAGTAACCCTTTTGGTTCTTCCCTATAACTTCCAATTTCTTCATAATCATTCTCTCATCGCTTCCCGACACTGTCCCTAATTACTCATCGAGTGCCTCTCCCAGCAACGGGGGGCCACTGATTTCTTCTGCTTCGTCTGTATCAACACTATCTATCTTAGATAGGATCTCATATCCTTCTCTTCGCTTATCATTACTTCTGTGCCCTTTCGTAAGGCGCACCACAATCTGTCATATTCACGGTGGTTCGAACATCTGTCGATTACTTCAACTTTCTTTTGCTTTTACAACTCACTATATATCTGCCTGGTCGTTCGGCAACAGCCCATCCACCTGCAGGTATATTACTACTTATGATCGATCATTTGGATCTAACCACGACGACCCTCCATCGGTCCCAGTTATGCATCTCTTTCTATCCTTATATGTCCGTTTATCTCGGGGGGGGGGGGGCATCCAAGACAACTGTCCGCGCCACAACCACCAGCACCGCACACGCATGGGGGCCCTCCCTGCGCGCGGTGGAGCCAACGAATGCGACACAGCACAACCTCGGCCTCTCCCCCAGGTCCTTGACTATCTTTGGCTTGGCTTTCCTGCTATTCTGTGGTGGGGCGTTCTGCTCCCCTCTACCGTAACTTCATAGGTAATTCCTCTACCTTTTTGGCTAACCGATTTTCTCTCAGTCTCTTCTGGAGCTGGGCAGGGGGGTATTTTGCCGCTCTCCTCCCACTCGCTGGACGCGTCAACCGACCTAGCAGTCGCGTTTAATTCGATCTCTCTCTACGGGGGGGTTCATTGCTTCTTGCGGTTTCTCATAAACCGGCGAACAAAACCCAAGCCCGTCTTCTTCCCATTCTACCGTAACTTCATAGGTAATTCCTCTACCTTTTTGGCTAACCGATTTTCTCTCAGTCTCTTCTGGAGCTGGGTAGGGGGTATTTTGCCGCTCTCCTCCCACTCGCTGGACTCGTCAACCGACCCAGCAGTCGCGTTTAATTCGATCTCTCTCTACGGGGGGGTTCATTACTTCTTGCGATTTCTCATAAACCGGCGAACAAAACCCAAGCCCGTCTTCTTCCCATTCTACCGTAACTTCATAGGTAATTCCTCTACCTTTTTGGCTAACCGATTTTCTCTCACTCTCTTCTGGAGCTGGGTAGGGGGGTATTTTGCCGCTCTCCTCCCACTCGCTGGACTCGTCAACCGACCTAGCAGTCGCGTTCAATTCGATCTCTCTCTACGGGGGGGTTCATTGCTTCTTGCGGTTTCTCATAAACCGGCGAACAAAACCCAAGCCCGTCTTCTTCCCATTCTACCGTAACTTCATAGGTAATTCCTCTACCTTTTTGGCTAACCGATTTTCTCTCAGTCTCTTCTGGAGCTGGGTAGGGGGGTATTTTGCCGCTCTCCTCCCACTCGCTGGACTCGTCAACCGACCTAGCAGTCGCGTTTAATTCGATCTCTCTCTACGGGGGGGTTCATTGCTTCTTGCGGTTTCTCATAAACCGGCGAACAAAACCCAAGCCCGTCTTCTTCCCATTTAACCGTAACTTCATAGGTAATTCCTCTACCTTTTTGGCTAACCGATTTTCTCTCAGTCTCTTCTGGAGCTGGGTGGGGGGGTATTTTGCCGCTCTCCTCCCACTCGCTGGACTCGTCAACCGACCTAGCAGTCGCGTTCAATTCGATCTCTCTCTACGGGGGGGTTCATTGCTTCTTGCGGTTTCTCATAAACCGGCGAACAAAACCCAAGCCCGTCTTCCTCCCACTTAAATTCGCTATCTTTCACTAAACTTATCATTCTGGTGGCCACCCTACTTTTTATACTCTGTGGGGTGGCCTCTGGGCGCTTCCCCGGTTCTTTACCCTAGCGTCAGGTGGCACACTAAGGTTCGGAATCCTAATTCCTCACCTCCGATCTATGCTGCTGTGCACCACCGACTCTCATGTCCGAACCGACCACACCTAGTACAGTTCGGTCTAACCAAGCCGCGTGGGCGCCCATAATTTGTGGGACACTCTGCTGCTCTATGCCCCTCACCCCTACAGGTCCAGCGGACTGATACCTGTCTGGCCGGTGCGCGCCTATCGTACTCATTTTGAAGGTCCCATGCCTTCCTTCTAGGATCGGAGTCTGCCTCCCAATCCTCTCCGCCCCCTCTCTCCATTCGGGGCCCCGGACTCGCCCTGCCCCCCACCGTTTTCCTTCTCCCAGGCCTTTCCTCGCCATTGCCTCTATCTACACGTTCCCCTAGTCTTATACTGTCTCTCGCTAATCTCTGGGCCTCCGCTAGTGTGAGCGGGTGACCCCTCAGTACCTCCCTCTGGGTCTCTCTAGCACCTAACCCGTCTACGAGGGCATCCACCAGGATTGCCTGGATGGGACCCGTATTTCGGATCGCCCCATCCGGGAAGGCCTGAACCGCCAATCCCTGGATTCGTTCGACTAACTCGTCGAGTCCCTCGCCGTTGTTTAACCTTAGCCGGGTCAACTTGCGTACGGCCTCAATCGCGGTCCGCTCGCTGGCGTATTGCCTCACTAGCTGCTCGCGGAGCTCCGCCCAAGTGATCCCCGGGTTCTCTACATACCTCCCCTCAATGAATCCCGACACTGGGCCCCTCGCTCCCTCTAGAGCGAGTAGCACCATCTCGTGATTTTCTAAGCCGTAAATAAAACTTTTCTTTTCGATTACCGCCAACCATTCTCTTAGATCGGCAGAATGGCCTCTGAAGGAAGGCACGCGTATTCCTCCAATCGGTCTCTCTAGTTTTCTGGTCTCATCTCCCCCCATATCTGTCATACTATTTACTAGGTCCTCCTCCGAACCCATTCCCCTTGCGTTCTAGCTTACCACCCCAACAACAGAACTACCCAAACCGCGTGCAAAGTTTGGACAACAATCGATACACCGACAACCGAGCAAGCGAACAAGAGAAATCAACGAGTCACTTACCCCTCTCCTCTGCTGCCCTTGTGGTCTTCCGCTTCTGGGCTGGTTGTTTATTATCTTTCGAGTTCGTCCGGGCCTTCTAATCAATTGACTAAAAGTTCGCGATCCCAGACCGATCTCAAAGTCTAAAAAAAACGTTTTTTCTTCTTTCAGTCTATCTCTTTTTCTATCTTTCTCTCTTTTTTTTTCAACCACGGGTGTACATGCCCGTTAAACTGTTTCTCTCTTTTCTTTTCCTTTTTTCTATTCTCTTTTTCAAACACGGGTGTACCTGCCCGTTAAACTGTTTCTCTCTTTTCTTTTCCTTTTTTCTATTCTCTTTTTCAAACACGGGTGTACCTGCCCGTTAAACTGTTTCTCTCTCCTTTCTTTTACTTTTTCTATTCTCTTTTTCAACCACGGGCGTACATGCCCGCCAAACTGTTTCTCTCTTTTCTTTTCCTATTCTCTTTTTCTATCTTTTTTTTTTTCAAACACGCGTGTCGATGTCCGTCAAACTGTTTCTCTCTTTTCTTTTCCTTCCTCCTTTTCTATTCTCCTTTTCAACCATGGGCGTACATGCCCGCCAGACTGTTTATCTCTTTTCTTTTCCTATTCTCTTTTTCAAACACGGGTGTACATGCCCGCCAAACTTTAAAGTATTCTCTGTCGGTAAAAAAAATCGTTTGTTGTGCCACGGGTTTGTCTGTTGTCTGTCTATTTTTTTTTTCAAAGTGTTCTGCCGGCAAAAAAAATCGTTTGTTGTGCCCGTGGGTTTTTTTAAAATATGTCTGTCTATTTTTTTTTTTCAAAGTGTTCTGCCGGCAAAAAAAAATCGTTTGTTGTGCCCGTGGGTTTTTTAAAATTTGTCTGTCTATTTTTTTTTCCAAAGTGTTTTGCCGGTAAAAAAAAATTGTTTCCTCTGTGGCCGTGGTTGGCTTTGTTCTTTTTTTCCCCGAGCTTACCAGGCACTCCTCACAGTACCATGATCCTGGGTCGCGGCACCAATATAACGCGGACCCCACGCCTCCTACACTCTTCTTCCTCCGTGGGTATCGTAGTCGGCCACTCGCGCACAGGTGTTTGATATCCTGGTCGCGGCGCCACCTACAAACAGGTACCCCACACCCTTTCACTCTTCTTCCCGTGACGGCATCAAATGTAATGAGAACCGTCTCGGCGCAGGAATCCTTCCTGACTGTGAACACCCTTTCTTCGGCTCGTGATGTCGTCTGTGGTGGCGTTGAATCTCCTCCGGGTCTGCTGAATGACGATTTCGTGATTCTGTGAAGGCAAGATTACTTAGCAGGACAACTCGACGATAGAATAACTCGACAAACGGCTAGGTCTTTTCATAACAATAATTATTTAATAAAAATGAACGGTGGGTTTTTAACTTTAGCCCAAAGTCTATTCTTCGATAATGGCTTCTTTACTAACTATCGTATCTCTCTGTGTGCGTGTGTGAATCTCTTTACGACTGCAAATCCTTAATCGAGATATAACTTGTCTACTCAAACGGTGGGGGGAATGCTATGGGCCACGCCATGCCAAGACGAGAACGATCGTTCGCGCGACGCTCTCGCCTGGCCGGCTCGTCTCTGAGCTCTCGGCTAACGCGTCCGTACCGAACGAAATCTTGGATCTAACTCTTTGTGATCGCCTTTTCGCCTCAAAATCACAAAGACGAAAAGCGTATAACTCATACTCTCTCTCTCTCTCTCTCTCTCTCTTCTCGTCGTGTGGTACGCGCGATGCTGACTTACTCTCTTTCTTTCCCCCATCCCTTCTTCTGTGTCCCCACTCCTCTCCCGGAGTAGGGTGGTACGGGCAATTGTAATTCGTCGTTTTAGTTTCTCTTTAGATCTTATCTACACTAAAGAATACCATTAGCCTCTCTTTCTCTATTGGACCCCCCACGAGTTGACATCCATCGTATCTAAAAGACCCATGACCAAATTGTTCAGCTGGTCAAACTCATCCATTGTATCTGGATAATTGCTACAGACAACCTACACGCTCTCTCCCGCCAGGCTGGCGCCGTTCTCCCTCTTCGCCAAAACAACCGATTTGGGCCGAACATATACTAGTGGTAACTCTACCTCATTTCTACGTAGGATCCAGCATCCTCGCTGAGATGCACACTGGTGCACCCTAAAAAGACAGATTGCGCCGGCTGAAATCACTGTTTCACAGAAACAGCATACACTAACTCTAGCAAAGCAGAAAAATAGTTAAGAAACAGCATACACTAACGCTAGCAAAGCAGAAAACAGTTAAGAAACAGCATACACTAACTCTAGCAAAGCAGAAAAACAGTTAAGAAACAGCATACACTAACTCTAGCAAAGCAGAAAAACAGTTAAGAAACAGCATACACTAACTCTAGCAAAGCAGAAAAACAGTTAAGAAACAGCATACACTAACTCTAGCAAACCATGAAAACAGTTAAGAAACAGCATACACTAACTCTAGCAAAGCAGAAAAATAGTTTAGAAACAGCATACACTAACTCTAGCAAAGCAGAAAAAGAGTTTAGAAACAGCATACACTAACTCTAGCAAAGCAGAAAAACAGTTAAGAAACAGCATACACTAACTCTAGCAAAGCAGAAAAACAGTTAAGAAACAGCATACACTAACTCTAGCAAAGCAGAAAAACAGTTAAGAAACAGCATACACTAACTCTAGCAAAGCAGAAAAACAGTTTAGAAACAGCATACACTTACTCTAGCAAAGCAGAAAAACAGTTAAGAAACAGCATACACTAACTCTAGCAAAGCAGAAAAATAGTTAAGAAACAGCATACACTAACTCTAGCAAAGCAGAAAAACAGTTAAGAAACAGCATATACTAACTCTAGCAAAGCAGAAAAACAGTTGAGAAACAGCATACACTAACTCTAGCAAACCATAAAAACAGTTAAGAAACAGTATACACTAACTCTAGCAAAGCAGAAAAACAGTTTAGAAACAGCATACACTAACTCTAGCAAAGCAGAAAAACAGTTTAGAAACAGCATACACTAACTCTAGCAAAGCAGAAAAACAGTTAAGAAACAGCATACACTAACGCTAGCAAAGCAGAAAAACTGTTAAGAAACAGCATACACTAACTCTAGCAAAGCAGAAAAACAGTTAAGAAACAGCATACACTAACTCTAGCAAAGCAGAAAAACAGTTAAGAAACAGCATACACTAACTCTAGCAAAGCAGGAAAATAGTTAAGAAACAGCATACACTAACTCTAGCAAAGCATAAAAACAGTTAAGAAACAGCATACACTAACTCTAGCAAAGCATAAAAACAGTTAAGAAACAGTATATACTAACTCTAGCAAAGCAGAAAAACAGTTTAGAAACAGCATACACTAACTCTAGCAAAGCAGAAAAACAGTTAAGAAACAGCATACACTAACTCTAGCAAAGCAGAAAAACAGTTAAGAAACAGCATACACTAACTCTAGCAAAGCAGAAAAATAGTTAAGAAACAGCATACACTAACTCTAGCAAAGCAGGAAAATAGTTAAGAAACAGCATACACTAACTCTAGCAAAGCAGAAAAACAGTTAAAAAAACAGGATACACTAA
Organism: Sepiola atlantica; assembly: GCA_963556195.1. NCBI lineage: Eukaryota > Metazoa > Mollusca > Cephalopoda > Sepiida > Sepiolidae > Sepiola > Sepiola atlantica. Next base: position 16,618,384 of record OY744546.1, read on the forward strand.
CTCTAGCAAAGCAGAAAAACAGTTAAGAAACAGCAGACACTAACTCTAGCAAAGCAGAAAAACAGTTAAGAAACAGCATACACTAACTCTAGCAAAGCAGAAAAACAGTTTAGAAACAGTATACACTAACTCTAGCAAAGTAGAAAAACAGTTAAGAAACAGCATACACTAACTCTAGCAAAGCAGAAAAATAGTTAAGAAACAGCATACACTAACTCTAGCAAAGCAGAAAAACAGTTTAGAAACAGCATACACAAACTCTAGCAAAGCAGAAAAATAGTTAAGAAACAGCATACACTAACGCTAGCAAAGCAGAAAAACAGTTAAGAAACAGCATACACTAACTCTAGCAAAGCAGAAAAACAGTTAAGAAACAGCATACACTAACTCTAGCAAAGCAGAAAAACAGTTAAGAAACAGCATACACTAACTCTAGCAAACCATGAAAACAGTTAAGAAACAGCATACACTAACTCTAGCAAAGCAGAAAAATAGTTTAGAAACAGCATACACTAACTCTAGCAAAGCAGAAAAACAGTTTAGAAACAGCATACACTAACTCTAGCAAAGCAGAAAAACAGTTAAGAAACAGCATACACTAACGCTAGCAAAGCAGAAAAACAGTTAAGAAACAGCATACACTAACTCTAGCAAAGCAGAAAAACAGTTAAGAAACAGCATACACTAACTCTAGCAAAGCAGAAAAACAGTTAAGAAACAGCATACACTAACTCTAGCAAAGCAGGAAAATAGTTAAGAAACAGCATACACTTACTCTAGCAAAGCAGAAAAACAGTTTAGAAACAGCATACACTAACTCTAGCAAAGCATAAAACAGTTAAGAAACAGTATATACTAACTCTAGCAAAGCAGAAAAACAGTTTAGAAACAGCATACACTAACTCTAGCAAAGCAGAAAAACAGTTAAGAAACAGCATACACTAACTCTAGCAAAGCAGAAAAACAGTTAAGAAACAGCATACACTAACTCTAGCAAAGCAGAAAAATAGTTAAGAAACAGCATACACTAACTCTAGCAAAGCAGGAAAATAGTTAAGAAACAGCATACACTAACTCTAGCAAAGCAGAAAAACAGTTAAAAAAACAGGATACACTAACTCTAGCAAAGCAGAAAAACAGTTAAGAAACAGCATACACTAACTCTAGCAAAGCAGAAAAACAGTTAAGAAACAGCATACACTAACTCTAGCAAACCATAAAAACAGTTAAGAAACAGCATACACTAACTCTAGCAAAGCAGAAAAACAGTTTAGAAACAGCATACACTAACTCTAGAAAAGCAGAAAAACAGTTTAGAAGCAGCATACACTAACTCTAGCAAAGCAGAAAAACAGTTAAGAAACAGCATACACTAACTCTAGCAAAGCAGAAAAACAGTTTAGAAACAGCAGACACTAACTCTAGCAAAGCAGAAAAACAGTTAAGAAACAGCATACACTTACTCTAGCAAAGCAGAAAAACAGTTTAGAAACAGTATACACTAACTCTAGCAAAGCAGAAAAACAGTTCAGAAACAGCATACACTAACTCTAGCAAAGCAGAAAAATAGTTAAGAAACAGCATACACTAACTCTAGCAAAGCAGAAAAACAGTTTAGAAACAGCATACACAAACTCTAGCAAAGCAGAAAAATAGTTAAGAAACAGCATACACTAACGCTAGCAAAGCAGAAAAACAGTTAAGAAACAGCATACACTAACTCTAGCAAAGCAGAAAAACAGTTAAGAAACAGCATACACTAACTCTAGCAAAGCAGAAAAACAGTTAAGAAACAGCATACACTAACTCTAGCAAACCATGAAAACAGTTAAGAAACAGCATACAATAACTCTAGCAAAGCAGAAAAATAGTTTAGAAACAGCATACACTAACTCTAGCAAAGCAGAAAAACAGTTTAGAAACAGCATACACTAACTCTAGCAGAGCAGAAAAACAGTTAAGAAACAGCATACACTAACTCTAGCAAAGCAGAAAAACAGTTAAGAAACAGCATACACTAACTCTAGCAAATCAGAAAAACAGTTAAGAAACAGCATACACTAACTCTAGCAAAGCAGAAAAACAGTAAAGAAACAGCATACACTTACTCTAGCAAAGCAAAAAAATAGTTCAGAAACAGCATATACTAACTCTAGCAAAGCAGAAAAACAGTTAAGAAACAGCATACACTAACTCTAGCAAAGCAGAAAAATAGTTAAGAAACAGCATACACTAACTCTAGAAAAGAAGAAAAACAGTTAAGATACAGCATATACTAACTCTAGCAAAGCAGAAAAACAGTTAAGAAACAGCATACACTAACTCTAGCAAAGCAGAAAAACAGTTTAGAAACAGTATACACTAACTCTAGCAAAGCAGAAAAACAGTTTAGAAGCAGCATACACTAACTCTAGCAAAGCAGAAAAACAGTTAAGAAACAGCATACACTAACTCTAGCAAAGCAGAAAAACAGTTAAGAAACAGCAGACTCTAACTCTAGCAAAGCAGAAAAACAGTTAAGAAACAGCATACACTAACTCTAGCAAAGCAGAAAAACAGTTTAGAAACAGTATACACTAACTCTAGCAAAACAGAAAAACAGTTAAGAAACAGCATACACTAACTCTAGCAAAGCAGAAAAATAGTTAAGAAACAGCATACACTAACTCTAGCAAAGCAGAAAAACAGTTTAGAAACAGCATACACAAACTCTAGCAAAGCAGAAAAATAGTTAAGAAACAGCATACACTAACGCTAGCAAAGCAGAAAAACAGTTAAGAAACAGCATACACTAACTCTAGCAAAGCAGAAAAACAGTTAAGAAACAGCATACACTAACTCTAGCAAAGCAGAAAAACAGTTAAGAAACAGCATACACTAACTCTAGCAAACCATGAAAACAGTTAAGAAACAGCATACAATAACTCTAGCAAAGCAGAAAAATAGTTTAGAAACAGCATACACTAACTCTAGCAAAGCAGAAAAACAGTTAAAAAAACAGGATACACTAACTCTAGCAAAGCAGAAAAACAGTTAAGAAACAGCAGACACTAACTCTAGCAAAGCATGAAAAATAGTTAAGAAACAGCATACACTAACGCTAGCAAAGCAGAAAAACAGTTAAGAAACAGCATACACTAACTCTAGCAAAGCAGAAAAACAGTTAAGAAACAGCATACACTAACTCTAGCAAAGCAGAAAAACAGTTAAGAAACAGCATACACTAACTCTAGCAAACCATGAAAACAGTTAAGAAACAGCATACAGTAACTCTAGCAAAGCAGAAAAATAGTTTAGAAACAGCATACACTAACTCTAGCAAAGCAGAAAAACAGTTTAGAAACAGCATACACTAACTCTAGCAAAGCAGAAAAACAGTTAAGAAACAGCATACACTTACGCTAGCAAAGCAGAAAAACAGTTAAGAAACAGCATACACTAACTCTAGCAAAGCAGAAAAACAGTTAAGAAACAGCATACACTAACTCTAGCAAAGCAGAAAAACAGTTAAGAAACAGCATACACTAACTCTAGCAAAGCAGGAAAATAGTTAAGAAACAGCATACACTTACTCTAGCAAAGCAGAAAAACAGTTTAGAAACAGCATACACTAACTCTAGCAAAGCATAAAACAGTTAAGAAACAGTATATACTAACTCTAGCAAAGCAGAAAAACAGTTTAGAAACAGCATACACTAACTCTAGCAAAGCAGAAAAACAGTTAAGAAACAGCATACACTAACTCTAGCAAAGCAGAAAAACAGTTAAGAAACAGCATACACTAACTCTAGCAAAGCAGAAAAATAGTTCAGAAACAGCATACACTAACTCTAGCAAAGCAGGAAAATAGTTAAGAAACAGCATACACTAACTCTAGCAAAGCAGAAAAACAGTTAAAAAAACAGGATACACTAACTCTAGCAAAGCAGAAAAACAGTTAAGAAACAGCATACACTAACTCTAGCAAAGCAGAAAAACAGTTAAGAAACAGCATACACTAACTCTAGCAAACCATAAAAACAGTTAAGAAACAGCATACACTAACTCTAGCAAAGCAGAAAAACAGTTTAGAAACAGCATACACTAACTCTAGAAAAGCAGAAAAACAGTTTAGAAGCAGCATACACTAACTCTAGCAAAGCAGAAAAACAGTTAAGAAACAGCATACACTAACTCTAGCAAAGCAGAAAAACAGTTTAGAAACAGCAGACACTAACTCTAGCAAAGCAGAAAAACAGTTAAGAAACAGCATACACTTACTCTAGCAAAGCAGAAAAACAGTTTAGAAACAGTATACACTAACTCTAGCAAAGCAGAAAAACAGTTCAGAAACAGCATACACTAACTCTAGCAAAGCAGAAAAATAGTTAAGAAACAGCATACACTAACTCTAGCAAAGCAGAAAAACAGTTTAGAAACAGCATACACAAACTCTAGCAAAGCAGAAAAATAGTTAAGAAACAGCATACACTAACGCTAGCAAAGCAGAAAAACAGTTAAGAAACAGCATACACTAACTCTAGCAAAGCAGAAAAACAGTTAAGAAACAGCATACACTAACTCTAGCAAAGCAGAAAAACAGTTAAGAAACAGCATACACTAACTCTAGCAAACCATGAAAACAGTTAAGAAACAGCATACAATAACTCTAGCAAAGCAGAAAAATAGTTTAGAAACAGCATACACTAACTCTAGCAAAGCAGAAAAACAGTTTAGAAACAGCATACACTAACTCTAGCAGAGCAGAAAAACAGTTAAGAAACAGCATACACTAACTCTAGCAAAGCAGAAAAACAGTTAAGAAACAGCATACACTAACTCTAGCAAATCAGAAAAACAGTTAAGAAACAGCATACACTAACTCTAGCAAAGCAGAAAAACAGTTTAGAAACAGCATACACTTACTCTAGCAAAGCAGAAAAATAGTTCAGAAACAGCATATACTAACTCTAGCAAAGCAGAAAAACAGTTAAGAAACAGCATACACTAACTCTAGCAAAGCAGAAAAATAGTTAAGAAACAGCATACACTAACTCTAGAAAAGAAGAAAAACAGTTAAGATACAGCATATACTAACTCTAGCAAAGCAGAAAAACAGTTAAGAAACAGCATACACTAACTCTAGCAAAGCAGAAAAACAGTTTAGAAACAGTATACACTAACTCTAGCAAAGCAGAAAAACAGTTTAGAAGCAGCATACACTAACTCTAGCAAAGCAGAAAAACAGTTAAGAAACAGCATACACTAACTCTAGCAAAGCAGAAAAACAGTTAAGAAACAGCAGACTCTAACTCTAGCAAAGCAGAAAAACAGTTAAGAAACAGCATACACTAACTCTAGCAAAGCAGAAAAACAGTTTAGAAACAGTATACACTAACTCTAGCAAAGCAGAAAAACAGTTAAGAAACAGCATACACTAACTCTAGCAAAGCAGAAAAATAGTTAAGAAACAGCATACACTAACTCTAGCAAAGCAGAAAAACAGTTTAGAAACAGCATACACAAACTCTAGCAAAGCAGAAAAATAGTTAAGAAACAGCATACACTAACGCTAGCAAAGCAGAAAAACAGTTAAGAAACAGCATACACTAACTCTAGCAAAGCAGAAAAACAGTTAAGAAACAGCATACACTAACTCTAGCAAAGCAGAAAAACAGTTAAGAAACAGCATACACTAACTCTAGCAAACCATGAAAACAGTTAAGAAACAGCATACAATAACTCTAGCAAAGCAGAAAAATAGTTTAGAAACAGCATACACTAACTCTAGCAAAGCAGAAAAACAGTTTAGAAACAGCATACACTAACTCTAGCAAAGCAGAAAAACAGTTAAGAAAAAGCATACACTAACTCTAGCAAAGCAGAAAAACAGTTAAGAAACAGCATACACTAACTCTAGCAAATCAGAAAAACAGTTAAGAAACAGCATACACTAACTCTAGCAAAGCAGAAGAACAGTTTAGAAACAGCATACACTTACTCTAGCAAAGCAGAAAAATAGTTCAGAAACAGCATATACTAACTCTAGCAAAGCAGAAAAACAGTTAAGAAACAGCATACACTAACTCTAGCAAAGCAGAAAAATAGTTAAGAAACAGCATACACTAACTCTAACAAAGAAGAAAAACAGTTAAGATACAGCATATACTAACTCTAGCAAAGCAGAAAAACAGTTAAGAAACAGCATACACTAACTCTAGCAAAGCAGAAAAATAGTTCAGAAACAGCATACACTAGCTCTAGCAAACCATAAAAACAGTTTAGAAACAGCATACACTAACTCTAGCAAAGCAGAAAAACAGTTAAGAAACAGCATACACTAACTCTGGCAAAGCAGAAAAATAGTTAAGAAACAGCATACACTAACTCTAGCAAACCATAAAAACAGTTAAGAAACAGCATACACTAACTCTAGCAAAGCAGAAAAACAGTTAAGAAACAGCATACACTAACTCTAGCAAAGCAGAAAAACAGTTAAGAAACAGCATACACTAACTCTAGCAAAGCAGAAAAACAGTTTAGAAACAGCATACACTAACTCTAGCAAAGCAGAAAAACAGTTAAGAAACAGCATACACTAACTCTAGCAAAGCAGAAAAACAGTTAAGAAACAGCTTACACTAACTCTAGCAAAGCAGAAAAATAGTTTAGAAACAGCATACACTAACTCTAGCAAAACAGGAAAATAGTTAAGAAACAGCATACACTAACTCTAGCAAAGCAGAAAAACAGTTAAGAAACAGCTTACACTTACTCTAGCAAAGCAGAAAAACAGTTAAGAAACAGCATACACTAACTCTAGCAAAGCAGAAAAATAGTTAAGAAACAGCATACACTAACTCTAGCAAAGCAGGAAAATAGTTAAGAAACAGCATACACTAACTCTAGCAAAGCAGAAAAACAGTTAAGAAACAGCATACACTAACATTAGCAAAGCAGAAAAACAGTAAAGAAACAGCATACACTAACTCTAGCAAAGCAGAAAAACAGTTAAGAAACAGCATACACTAACTCTAGCAAAGCAGAAAAACAGTTAAGAAACAGCATACACTAACTCTAGCAAAGCAGAAAAACAGTTAAGAAACAGCATACACTACTTCTAGCAAAGCAGAAAAACAGTTAAGAAACAGCATATACTAACTCTAGCAAAGCAGAAAAACAGTTAAGAAACAGCATACACTAACTCTAGCAAAGCAGAAAAATAGTTAAGAAACAGCATACACTAACTCTAGCAAAGCAGAAAAATAGTTAAGAAACAGCATACACTAACTCTAGCAAAGCAGAAAAATAGTTAAGAAACAGCATACACTAACTCTAGCAAAGCAGAAAAACAGTAAAGAAACGGCATATACTAACTCTAGCAAAGCAGAAAAACAGTTAAAAAACAGCATACACTAACTCTAGCAAAGCAGAGAAATAGTTAAGAAACAGCATACACTAACTCTAGCAAAGCAGAAAAACAGTTAAGAAACAGCATACACTAACTCTAGCAAAGCAGAAAAACAGTTCAGAAACAGCATACACTAACTCTAGCAAAGCAGAAAACAGTTAAGAAACAGCATACACTAACTCTAGCAAAGCAGAAAAAACAGTTAAGAAACAGCATACACTAACTCTAGCAAAGCAGAAAAACAGTAAAGAAACAGCATACACTAACTCTAGCAAAGCATAAAAACATTAAAGAAACAGCATACACTAACTCTAGCAAAGCATAAAAACAGTTAAGAAACAGCATACACTAACTCTAGCAAAGCAGAAAAATAGTTCAGAAACAGCATACACTAACTCTAGCAAAGCAGAAAAACAGTTAAGAAACAGCATACACTAACTCTAGCAAAGCAGAAAACAGTTAAGAAACAGCATACACTAACTCTAACAAAGCAGAAAAATAGTTCAGAAACAGCATACACTAACATTAGCAAAGCATAAAAATGTTAAGAGAAAACAGACACTAACGATGACAAAGCATGTAAACATTTAATAGACCACAGACATTAACGATGACGAAGCATCGTAACAGTTAAGAAACCGCAGACATTAACGATAATGCCAAGGGTTAAGTTATCATGCTGTTAATCGTTACTATCTGCGGTCTTTTAAATCTTTTAACGCTTGGTCATTGTTAGTATTGGCGGTCGACAAACTGTGCTTTGTCATCGTTAGTCTATGCGGTTTTTCAATTGTATTCATTCTTTGTCATTATTTTTGTCTGCGGTCTCTTAACTGTATTAACGCGTTGTTATCGTTAGTGTTTGCGGTCTCTCAACTGTTATCATGCTTTTAATCGTTACTATCTGCGGTCTTTTAAATCTTTTAACGCTTTGTCATTGTTAGTATTGGCGGTCGACAAACTGTGTTAATGCTTTGTCATCGTTAGTCTCTGCGGTCTTCCAATTGTATTCATGCTCTGTCATCGTTAGTCTATGCGGTTTTTCAATTGTATTCATTCTTTGTCATTATTTTTGTCTGCGGTCTCTTAACTGTATTAACGCGTTGTTATCGTTAGTGTCTGCGGTCTCTTAACTGTTATCATTCTTTTAATCGTTACTATCTTTTAAATCTTTTAACGCTTTGTTATTGTTAGTATTGGCGGTTGACAAACTGTATTCATGCTTTGTTGCCGTTAGAGACTGCAGACACTAACGATGACAAAGCATGAATAAAGTTGAGAAACCACAGGCACTAACGATAACAATTCATGAATAGAGCTGACATAACATTGACAAAGCATGAATACAGTTAAGAAAATACAGAAATTAACGATGGAAAGGCATTAAAACACAGACAATAGCGATAACATGTGACCGCAGACACTAACGATGACAAAGCATAAAAACAGTTAATTTACCACAGACACCAACGATGGCAAAACGTGGAAACAGTTAAGAGGCCGGAGGCATTAACGATGACAAAGCATGAAAACAGTTAAGGAATCGAACACACTAAAGATGACAAAGCATGAAAATAATTAAGAGGCTCACAATGATAAATCATTAAAAGAGTTATAGAATGCAGACACTAACGATTACATACGATGAAAACTGTTTTGAGTCTACAGACACTAATTATTACTAAACATGAAATGAGTTAAGAGACTAAATACATTTACGATCAAAAGGCATAAAAACAGTTAAGAGTCCGAAGAAACTAACGATGACAAAGAATGAAAACAACCAAGAGACCAGAGACACTAACGACTACAAATCATGGAACAGTCAATAGACAAAAGACACTAACGATGACAAAACATGAAAACAGTTAAGAGACCGCAGACATTCAATACAACAAAGCATTCAAACAGTTAAGTGACCGCAGACATTAACGATGACAAAGCATGAAAATAGCTAAGAGATACTAGATACTCGGGATTGACCACCATCACGATCAGGGTTTTTGACCACTCCTGGGGGAGAGATCCCTTCCTGGTTTCCGTCCAGCTTATTGGTTACTCTCACTCGGAAGTTTTTGTCATAGTCACCACGCTAGGCACTTCGGGTTCGCGACGCTATTTGCCCATAGCTAGGTGTCCACATACAGCGACTGGTATTCCTAAATGGTCACCCATCTAGTACTGACCAGGCTCAATGTCGCTTAACTTCGGTGTCAACGTGATTATGCCGGGATTACAAAGCATAAAAAGAGTAAAGTGCAGCAGACATTCCAGATTGCATTGAAAGAGTTACGAGACGCCACGCATGATGACAAAGTAGCAAAATGGTCAAGAGATTCAGACACTCAAAACGATAAAGCATAAAGAGTTTAGTATAATACTCGAGATGCCAATGTATGAAAAGAGTTCAGAAACTCAAAACGATAAAGCATAAAAGGAGTTTAGTATGACACTCAAGATGCCAATGTATGAAAAGAGTTCAGACACTCAAAACGATAAAGCATAAAAAGAGTTTAGTATTACACTCAAGATGCCAATGTATGAAAAGAGTTCAGAAACTCAAAACGATAAAGCATAAAAGGAGTTTAGTATGACACTCAAGATGCCAATGTATGAAAAGAGTTCAGACACTCAAAACGATAAAGCATAAAAAGAGTTTAGTATGACACTCAAGATGCCAATGTATGAAAAGAGTTCAGAAACTCAAAACGATAAAGCATAAAAAGAGTTTAGTATGACACTCAAGATGCCAATGTATGAAAAGAGTTCAGACACTCAAAACGATAAAGCATAAAAAGAGTTTAGTATGACACTCAAGATGCCAATGTATGAAAAGAGTTCAGAAACTCAAAACGATAAAGCATAAAAAGAGTTTAGTATGACACTCAAGATGCCAATGTATGAAAAGGGTTCAGACACTCAAAACGATAAAGCATAAAAAGAGTTTAGTATGACACTCAAGATGCCAATGTATGAAAAGAGTTCAGACACTCAAAACGATAAAGCATAAAAAGAGTTTAGTATGACACTCAAGATGCCAATGTATGAAAAGAGTTCAGACACTCAAAACGATAAAGCATAAAAAGAGTTTAGTATGACACTCAAGATGCCAATGTATGAAAAGAGTTCAGACACTCAAAACGATAAAGCATAAAAAGAGTTTAGTATTATACTCAAGATGCCAATGTATGAAAAGAGTTCAGACACTCAAAACGATAAAGCATAAAAAGAGTTTAGTATTACACTCAAGATGCCAATGTATGAAAAGAGTTCAGACACTCAAAACGATAAAGCATAAAAAGAGTTTAGTATGACACTCAAGAGGCCAATGTATGAAAAGAGTTCAGACACTCAAAACGATAAAGCATAAAGAGTTTAGTATGAAACTCAAGATGCCAATGTATGAAAAGAGTTCAGACACTCAAAACGATAAAGCATAAAAAGAGTATAGTATGACACTCAAGATGCCAATGTATGAAAAGAGTTCAGACACTCAAAACGATAAAGCATAAAAAGAGTTTAGTATGACACTCAAGATGCCAATGTATGAAAAGAGTTCAGAAACTCAAAACGATAAAGCATAAAAAGAGTTTAGTATGACACTCAAGATGCCAATGTATGAAAAGAGTTCAGACACTCAAAACGATAAAGCATAAAAAGAGTTTAGTATGACACTCAAGATGCCAATGTATGAAAAGAGTTCAGACACTCAAAACGATAAAGCATAAAAAGAGTTTAGTATGACACTCAAGATGCCAATGTATGAAAAGAGTTCAGAAACTCAAAACGATAAAGCATAAAAAGAGTTTAGTATGACACTCAAGATGCCAATCTATGAAAAGAGTTCAGAAACTCAAAACGATAAAGCATAAAAAGAGTTTAGTATGACACTCAAGATGCCAATGTATGAAAAGAGTTCAGAAACTCAAAACGATAAAGCATAAAAAGAGTTTAGTATGACACTCAAGATGCCAATGTATGAAAAGAGTTCAGACACTCAAAACGATAAAGCATAAAAAGAGTTTAGTATGACACTCAAGATGCCAATCTATGAAAAGAGTTCAGAAACTCAAAACGATAAAGCATAAAAAGAGTTTAGTATGACACTGAAGATGCCAATGTATGAAAAGAGTTCAGAAACTCAAAACGATAAAGCATAAAAAGAGTTTAGTATGACACTCAAGATGCCAATGTATGAAAAGAGTTCAGAGACTTCAAAACGATAAAGCATAAAAAGAGTTTAGTATGACACTCAAGATGCCAATGTATGAAAAGAGTTCAGAAACTCAAAACGATAAAGCATAAAAAGAGTTTAGTATGACACTCAAGATGCCAATGTATGAAAAGAGTTCAGACACTCAAAACGATAAAGCATAAAAAGAGTTTAGTATGACACTCAAGATGCCAATGTATCAAAAGAGTTCAGACACTCAAAACGATAAAGCATAAAAAGAGTTTAGTATGACACTCAAGATGCCAATGTATGAAAAGAGTTCAGAAACTCAAAACGATAAAGCATAAAAAGAGTTTAGTATGACACTCAAGATGCCAATGTATGAAAAGAGTTCAGAAACTCAAAACGATAAAGCATAAAAAGAGTTTAGTATGACACTCAAGATGCCAATGTATGAAAAGAGTTCAGAAACTCAAAACGATAAAGCATAAAAATAGTTTAGTATGACACTCAAGATGCCAATGTATGAAAAGAGTTCAGACACTCAAAACGATAAAGCATAAAAAGAGTTTAGTATGACACTCAAGATGCCAATATATGAAAAGAGTTCAGACACTCAAAACGATAAAGATAAGAAGAGTTTAGTATGACACTCAAGAGGCCAGTGTATGAAAAGAGTTCAGACACTCAAAACGATAAAGCATAAAAAGAGTTTAGTATGACACTCAAGATGCCAATGTATGAAAAGAGTTCAGACACTCAAAACGATAAAGCATAAAAAGAGTTTAGTATGACACTCAAGATGCCAATGTATGAAAAGAGTTCAGAAACTCAAAACGATAAAGCATAAAAACAGTTTAGTATGACACTCAAGATGCCAATGTATGAAAAGAGTTCAGAAACTCAAAACGATAAAGCATAAAAACAGTTTAGTATGACACTCAAGATGCCAATGTATGAAAAGAGTTCAGAAACTCAAAACGATAAAGCATAAAAAGACTTTAGTATGACACACAAGATGCCAATGTATGAAAAGAGTTCAGAAACTCCAAGCTCTGAAAATGACGATAGTTGTAGAAAGCTCAACGCTTCAATTAGCCAAAGAACATCAACCATGGGATAAAGAATGGTATAGAATGCTGTTCTCGGATAGATGGAAATTCAACCTGGATTATCCAGATCTATTCCAATATTGTCAGCATCACACAGAAGTGTCTTCCAGATTGTTTTCAGTCGCAGTGAAGATTTATTTTTACTAGAATTCTAAATTTACTGTGTTAGAAAATAAGAACCTTGGATTAAAAATGAATGAATGTTGGGGATTATATCCAGATTCTTCGTCCTCCGTCACTTAATGAATAAGGAGAGTATTTGTTGTTTGTTTGTTTATTGGTTGTTTGTTTGTTTGTTTTTGTTTGTTTATTGTTTGTTTTTTGTTT